>JANVCQ010000004.1:21582325-21597972 GCA_025531925.1 Erythroxylum plowmanianum
AATAATAATAATAATAATAATAATAATAATAATAATAATAATAATAATAATAATAATAATAATAATAATAATAAATAGATAAAGTAGAAAAAGATAAAGTTAATTTACCATACTTTGGTCATCTTTCAGGAAAAAAAAGACCCATTTGGCAGATGTCCACTCTACAAGTGGGAATTCATTTTCTTCTTTAATGGAAAATGATGAAACTCCACACAACATATTTGTCAAGAAGAGGAACATTTACAATCATATTGCTTTGCATTGAGTGACGAATAACTCTTTTTAAATTTTGTTAGAGTTCATGACAAACTTTCATAATCTCGATCCAAAGTAATTTCTCCTTGATAATCTCGATCCAAAGTAATTTCTCCTAATTGTTATATTCACATCAATAAACTAAGATAATAGTGGGAGTTTGTTTAGATTTTTTGTCAAACATTAAAATGAAAATTGTAAGTTTTGTTATTGTTCCAAAAATTTATTATTAAAACTACACAATTTGGTAGGTCAAGATTGCCTAGTAATGTTGCCACCTAATCTAAGTTGACAATCTAGTTACTAGAAATTAACAAAAACCTAACTCCGTTAATTTTAACTCCGTTAATTTCTAAGGTGCTACTAATACCATTTTTAAAATTTTAAAGTAAAATGTGATATTATAGGTAATAGTAGAGACTTACCTTAGATCTTTTGATCTTTTAAAAAATATTATGGTACAATTTAGATTTTTAGCCTTAAATTTTCAACCCTCCATATTCTTTCAAAGATTTAAAATTATTTTCTCTAACAAAAATTTGATCTAAAACTATTTTAAAAGTTATAAAATTTGTTTGAAGATCAATAGGATTTTCATTAAAACTTTTGTAAATTTACTCTTGATTATGATAAAGTATATGTAATATAATTTATATGTAAGTGATCCTGCAATGATTGAGCTTGTAATCCATTGAAATGACCAAGGTAAAGTACAAGATATATTTAAAATGGTTGTTACATATGGAGAGATTTCATTCTTTCTTATCTTGGTCAACTTGAATTATCTTGAAGTCCTCTTGAATTGTATATGTGCTCGATTAGCTCATTTTCTCAATCCTTTGATTACTTGATTTATTCAATTGGCTTATTTACTTGCTTTTCTCCTTCTATTGAACTTAATCTTTCATATATTACTTAATTTCATTATAATAAAAATATTAATATCAGTACAATTAAAATTATTATTATCATCAAAAGAAGGAGATGCTAACCAGATGTGGGAGGGAGTAATATATCTTTTAAGGACCGTAGCTAAAGAGATCTTAGAAATTTCTAAAAGGCTTAGAGGTAGAAAGAAGGAATCTTGGTGGTGGAATGAAGACGTATAATAGAAGATGAAGATCAAGAAGAATGCCTATAAAGATTTATTTGATAGCCATAAATGAAGATAAGGTAGCTAATAGAGTTACAATCTAGCAAAGAAAGAGGTGAAAAAGATAGTCTCATAAGCCAAATGTAGACCCTACGAGAACTTTTATCAGTGATTGGAAACTAAAGATGGGGAAAATGATATATTCAGGCTAGCAAAACCTAGGGAATAGAAAGTGAGGAATTTTGATCAAGTTGGTTGTATAAAGAATGAAGCAGGATGGGTGCTCATAGATGAAAATGACATCAAGAGAATATGGTAGAGATAATTCTATAGCCTTTTTAATGAAGGATAAGATGGCATCTTTTCCTTGGGTGATCTTAACACTTCTGAGAAATATCATAACTTTATTTGTAACTGGTAGATTGTAAGAGAAAAATTAAAGGAGCTTTGAGAAAGATGAAGAGTAGAAGGGTAGTAGGACCTGATGAGTTACATATAGAGGTGTGGAAGAGCTTAGGAGACAAGGTTCTCGTTTGGTTAACTAAGCTTTTTATAATGTGATCCTTAAGTCTGCCAAAATATTGGATGAGTGGAGACTTAGTAGACTAATCCCTCTCTATTGTTGGCCCCCAAATTATTTTTAGGAGTTAGTTTTTCTATAGGTCTATGTTAGTAGATTTATTGCATGGGGTAGTTAAATCAAAAGTAGTAAGAAGGCTTAAAAGGGTATTTTGGGTAGCTTATTTAAGTTTAAAAACCATAAGGTATTAAAGGAAGGGCAAGGTGAACTTTTCTCAATCATTAAAGGTAAAATGGAAAGAAAGAAGTGTTGTTTTTTTCCTAAAGAGGGGGAAAACGAAAATGGGAAAGAAGGAAGTGAAATAACAAATTAAAGAGAGAGAGAGAAGAGAGATTTCGGTGGTTGAGAGGAAAGAAGAGAGTTGAGCTAGAGTTTCATATTTTCTAAACCTTCTAAAGAGATTTTGAGGTTGTGTAAGAAGGGAAAAAGGTAGAGGAAGACAAGAGCTTTCTTTGGAACCAAACATCTGTTCTTTTGGTGAAGATTTAAGGGAATCAAGAAAGACAAAAGGAGCGAGAGGGGAGGCACATTCGAACAAGTTATAATCAAGGAATTCAAGATGAGTTGCATTTTTATAATTGAATAATAAGCCATTAATGTTTCTTTCAAGAAAAGGGAAATAAATGTTTTCAACTACTTTTTAAATGTGCATTTATTGTTCTTTAAATGCTTTCAGAAAGTGCTACATGTGTGTGTATGAATTTTGTGGATGAACTATAAAACAAAAATGGAAATGATTTCGAAAGGATATCAAGTTTATGAAATCATATTTCAAAAATGTGTCATTTGGGCAACAAGTTTCCAAGATGTGAGATGCATGATTATGTGGGTTTG
Organism: Erythroxylum plowmanianum; assembly: GCA_025531925.1. NCBI lineage: Eukaryota > Viridiplantae > Streptophyta > Magnoliopsida > Malpighiales > Erythroxylaceae > Erythroxylum > Erythroxylum plowmanianum. Next base: position 21,585,088 of record JANVCQ010000004.1, read on the forward strand.
TGATGGTCCCCTAAATATGTCAAGTGCACTTTGACCAAAGACTTCTCCCACCTGCCCGCTAGTGGCATGGAGGTCCTTCATGGACTCCCTTAAGTTCATAGCTACACAAGACCCTTATGAAAATTGTGTAGTACGTTCCGTTTGGATCCACTCAAATCATTACGATGTGCTTATGTGTTCAAATGTGTTGGCAAGTTTGACGATGCATGAATTAAGTTGCTTATGAATTATTGATAAATTGAAATTTGGAAAATATATGTATCTTGACTCAATGTGAATTCTAAATGGTTTTTGCTTACTACTGATTATAAAATTGTTACCCATGTGCTTTAAGCTCACCCCCTCCATTTCCGCTGCATCTTCAGGTGAAGAGCATGAGAACGAATAACCAAAGGTTAAGGCATCACTTCGACTTTGCATACTTTTATATTTTAAGCTAGTTTTGTAAACCAAGGCTTTAGTTGCATTTTGAGCAAATTATTGCTCATGTATTCTTTTGTATTTTTAGATTTTGAAATATTGTTATATTGTAGCTTGAAATGCCTATTAAAGCCTTACAAAACACTTATCTTTTGATGAAAATGATGCATGATGGTGTTTTGTTGATGATATTTCCAAATTGTTGAGTTTCATTTTCAAGTCTTCTATAGGGGTAAAATTCGTGTTCTGACTTTGGGGAAAAACTTTATTTTATCTTCTAGAAAGTTGTATATTATCTTTCTAGCTTTCCAACAATGTACAGTATGAAATTTTTGGACATTGGAGTCGAAAGTTATGATCCTTATAAGTGGTAATGCTCAGGAGTATAGTTTGTATTATCTGATGACGTCATATTGTCTGGTGGTAATGTATCGTCTGATGGCGTCATATCGTCTGGTGGTAATGTATCATCTGATGACATTATATCATCTGATGAAATCATATCGTCTGGTGGTAATGTATCGTCTGATAATGTCATATCGTTTGGTGATAATGTATCGTCTGATGACGTTATATCGTTTGGTGATGACGTCATATCGTCTGGTGCACTGTTTATTTTGAATCATCTGATCCAATTTTGGCCCTCTAAATGATGGAATTTGTTTTCAAGATCTTCATAAAAGTTGTAGATCATGAAGTATTCTTTCGAACTATCCAAACAACACCTCCATTCGATGTTTGTAGAGAAAGTTATACGAATTGTAACACAGCTTCTATGTATAGTTCATTTTATATTGTCTGGTCTAATTTTGACCTTCTAGATGATAGAATTTGTCTTCGAGATCTCCATGAAAATTGTAGATCTTGAAGTCTTCTTTTGAACTGTTCAAAGAAAACCTTAATCCGATATTTGTAGAAAACGTTATGCTAATTGTCCCAAAACAGGTTCCATATAATTGAGGACAAAACCTTGTCTGATTTCCTTCGGCCATAACTGTGTCATTCTACCTCTAAATGAGATGATTCTTATTTTTAAATAAACTAGAGACATAGAGCTACAAATGATCTGAAGGAATATAATTTTAACCCAGTCCCTAAAACTTACAATTTCTGGATGGAAGTTGGGTATAGTGTATTGTCCTAGTTTAATAACAGTCTAAAAAGGTTTTGGGCCCAAACTCCTAAAATTCTAAGCCAAATTGAATGATTTTGGTGTCCTTAGAAACTTAGACAATGGGGAACAAATGTTTTGAAGAAGTTGAATTGTAATCCCAGTTTGAGTTTTCCCCAAAATCTGTTCTGAAATAGGAGAAATGAGTTTGTTTGGATGTTTGACCGATGTGGGCGCCACTCATGTGGGATGGTGACTAATGAGGGTTTTTTGAAATAACCCTATAGGATAATATATTTACGCTTTATAACTTCGAATGTTGGGCTCCAGAATTAGGCTCAACATTTTATGGTATCAGAGCCTAGGTTCAGGTCTAGGTATAGGACTAAGTCTAGGAGTAACTTAGGCATCAAATGGGTAGTTTAAGACATGAAAGAAATGTGCATTGTTTTAAGTGAATAATTTGCATTGTTTTAAATTATTTCACGTGATTTGAAATTGTTTATACGATTTAAACTGTTTTGCATACTTTGAAAAAAATTATTTTGCATGAACTAAGAGTTTTCAATGGTTTTATATTCAGAAAGTGAAAATGCAGCCTCGAAGGAGAACTCGAGGAGTTATGATTTGATCTCACTCTCGCCAAGGGAGCATGGATGAATCCTATGTCTAGAAAGATGTAGAGACACATTCTGCTCTAAATCCTGAGGCACCTAGTATGCAACAGGAAGTGCCTCCACTTTCTCCATCGGTGCCTTAAGTAAACCCCATGGATCCACAGTTCTTTCAGGCCTTTGCTCAGGCTTTCACTTATGTCATGAGCCAGGGGTCACAAGGGCCGATGCAAGCTCCAGTAGATAGGAGTGGACAGTATGACAAACTACGCAAGTATGAAGCGGTAGATTTCAATGGTACTACAAATCTGGAAGAGGCAGAAGCATGGTTAAAGAGGACCGAGAGATTCCTACTTCAGTTGAAATGCTCTGATGAGGAGAAACTAGATTATGCGGTGAGCTTGCTACAAGGGGAAGCTCTTCATTGGTGGGAATCAATATCCCACAGTCAGATTATGCCTCCATTGTTGTCATGGAGAGACTTTGTGGCAGTGTTCAGGAAGAAGTACCTCTCTAAAGTTCATGTACAAGAGAAGGCCAGGGAGTTTCTAAATTTCACAGAGAGAGACATGAGTGTGAGTGAGTATGAATTGAAGTTCACCCAGCTTTCCTAATATGCGCCAACATTATGGCGAATGAGGAGGACAAGTGTCGTAAGTTTGAGGGAGATCTCCATTTGGGAGTCAAGGAAAAAGTCTTGATCCATAATTTCTGTGACTACCAGTAGCTGGTAGATGCTACACTCTAGGCTGAAAAACTGGAGAATATAAAGAATGAAGTGAGTAAAAAAAGGAAGAATCAGGAGCATTTTTTCAAGAAAGGGGTGAGTGCTCCAATGCCTGGGAGGGGTATGAAGAGTTTCCACACATAGAGTGAGGTGGGGAGTAGTGCCTCGTCTAGGAACAAGTAACCAAGGGTAGTTTTAGTGCAAATCTCAACCATAGTGGGCAATAATAGGGTGGAGAGGAGCAGGAACATGAACCCCCAATGTGAGCATTGTGGAAAGCTTCACAGGGAAGAGTGCTTTAAGTTACTTGGAGCATGCTTTCGATGCGAAGAGAAGGGACACATGATCAAGGACTGTCCCCAAGTAGCAAGGCAAGAGGGGTGGTAGTTGTAAGCCCCAAGGAGAGCAGAAATAGGGGGAACCAGATCAGTCACCGAGGTGGGCAGTTCTGGAGCTATAAAGAAGGTTGTTCCTCTAGGAAGGCCTAAGGGACAGGCTTAGGCAAGGGCGTTCGTCATGACCAGAGAGGAAGCTGTAGCCGCACCTAAAGTTGTTACTGGTATGGCTCAGTTATTTAGTTCTGAAGTTTATGTTTTGATTGATTCTGGCTCCACGCACTCATTTGTTTCTGCAAGCATGTCATTACATGGTGTGAATTTAGTGCTTTTGGATAGTCCTCTAGGAAGAATGTGATAATAAGTCAAGCGCATAGAGAATGTGAGCTCTTCATCGATGATGCTAGATTGGTAGTGGACTTACTACCTCTAGACCTAAAAGGTTTAGACGCTATACTTAGAATAGATGCTATGGAGAAGTATCATGCGAAGTTAGATTGTAGCCTCAAGGAGGTTTAATTTGATCTGGACGATGGTGAGAAGATGATTTTCAGAGGGGACAGGAAAACACCATCATCAAGAATCATTTCGGCTTTGCTAGCTGAAAGGATGATGGGAAAGGGATGTGAAGCCTTCTTGGCATATGTTGTGGACACTAATGTGAATGAAGGGAAGTTAGACGATTTTCCAGCTGTGAGGGAATTTCTAGACGTCTTCCTAAAGGACTTACCTGGTTTGCTATCGTTGAGGAAAATCGAGTTTGTCATCAACTTGATTTCCGAAATCGCAGCCATTTTTATACCACCCTATAGAATGGCTCCAGCTGAGCTGAAGGAACTTAAGGAATAGTTGGAGGAACTACTAAAGAGGGGGTATATAAGACCAAGTTTGTCACCTTGGGGAGCATCGATTTTATTTATTAAGAAGAAGGATGGAACTTGGCAGATGTATATTGATTACCGGAGACTCAATAAGGTGACCATTAAAAATAAGTACCCTTTGTCCCGAGTAGATGATCTATTTGACCAGCTGTAGGGAGCAAAGGTATTCTCTAATATTGATCTCAAGTCAAGTTATCATCAACTCAGAATCAGGGAGTCTAATGTAAACAAGATAGCCTTCAGGACACGATATGGACATTATGAGTTTTTAGTCATGCCTTTTGGATTGACCAATGCTCCAACTACTTTTATGGATCTTATGAATAGGGTCTTCAGGTAGTATCTGGATCAGTTTGTCATAGTGTCTATCGATGATATTCTGGTTTATTCCAAGAATGAGGAAGAACATGAGGAACATCTCAGCATAGTGTTGTAAACACTGAGGGAGAAGGAACTTTATGCTAAGTTCAACAAGTGTGAGTTTTGGCTTCATGAGGTAGTATTCCTTGGATATGTAATTTCAAATAATGGGGTGCAAGTTGATCCGAGAAAAATTGAAGCAACGGTGAATTGGCATAAACCCAAGACAGTAACAGAAGTGAGGAGTTTTTTAGGTTTGGCAGGTTATTATAGGAGATTCGTTGAAGGATTTTCTATGATAGCTGCTCCGATGACTAAGTTATTGAGAAAGAATCATAAATTTTTCTGGAGTGAGGAATGTCAGAAGAGCTTTAAGGAGCTTAAGTACAGATTTATCAATGCACCAATCTTGACCCTCCCATACAATATATAGTGATGCTTTGAAAAAGGGTTTAGGTTGTGTGTTGATGCAAGAAGACAAGGTAATAGCTTACGCCTCGCAACAACTAAAGCCTTATGAACTGAATTACCCGACGTATGATCTGGAGTTAGCAACAATAGCTTTTGCCCTGAAGATTTGGAGACATTATCTGTATGGGGTTCAAATGAGGATTTTCATGAATCATAAAAGTTTCAAGTATTTGTTGAGCCAGAAGGAGTTGAATTTAAGACAAAGGAGATGGTTAGAGCTAATTAAGGATTATGATTTGTTGATTAAGTATCATCCAGGAAAGGCAAATGTAGTGGCGGATGCTTTGAGTAGGAAATCATCAATAGCCCATGTTCAGATAGTTTATCTGCCATTACTGGAAGAGATGGCTAAGTTTAAGATAAGCTTGAAACAAGGAGAGCCAGATTGTATTATTGCAAATTTCAGAGTGTGACCGATACTCAAGAAAAAAGTTAAAGAGTTACAAGCATATGATGTAGAATTGAGTAAGCTTCGAGTAGAAATCTAGAATGACAAGAAATAAAAATGGTAGTGAGGGATGATTGACTTATGGTTGTAAGGAATAGACTTTGTATCCTAAATGTAAGGAAGTAAAGGATGAGATACTTGATGAGGCACATAATGCGTCTTATGCCATGCACTCAGATAGCGCTAGGATGTACAAAGATCTGAAAGAGTATTTTTGGTGGAAAGCCATGAAGAGGGATATAACAGAATATGCAAGCAAGTGTCTAGTATGTCAGCAAGTCAAGGCTGAACACCAGGCACCTTCAGGCAGGTTAAGGCTATTGTCCATTCCTAAATGGAAGTGGAAAAGAGCAACCATGGATTTTTTGATGGGTTTGCCCAAGACCAGTAGGAAGCACGATGCCATATGGGTTATTGTTGATCGTTTAACGAAGTCAACCCATTTTCTGGCAATCAAACAGACTAATTCTTTGCATGTGTTAGCAAAGAAGTATATTGATGAGATAGTAAGATTACATGGGATTCTAGATTTTATAGTTTCTGACAGGGATCCTCAATTCACTTCGAGATTTTGGGGAAGCTTACAAGAGGCTCTGGGGACCAAGTTGAATTTTAGCACGGTTTTTCATCCCTAGACAGATGGTCAATATGAGAGAACCATTCGAAACCTTGAGGGAATGCTCAGGGCATGTGTGATGGATTTTAAAGGAGCTTAGGATGAGCATTTGCCATTGATCGAATTTGCTTACAACAATTCGTACCACTCAAGTATTCAGATGGCTCCTTATGAAGCATTATATGGAAGGAGATGTAGAACTCCAACATGCTAGGATGAAGAAGGAGAAAAGAAACTATTAAGGCCAGAGTTACTTCAGATGACAGTGGATAAGGTCAACTTAGTTAAACAACAACTTAAAGTAGCTCAAGATAGAATGAAGAGTTATACTGATGCACACCGAAAGGAAATGAAGTATAAAGTTGGTGAGAAAGTCTTCCTTAAGACATCTCCTTGGAAAGGAATTATGATATTTGGAAAAAAGGGCAAGTTAAGTCTAAGACATGTGGTTCTTTACGAGATTCTTAAGAGGATTGGACCACTAGCCTATAGATTGGCACTGCGATCGAACTTGTCACAGATTCATGACTTCTTTCATGTTTCTATGTTAAGGAGATATAGATCAGATCCCTCTCACGTCATTCAGACCACTGAGGTTCAGCTAAGAGATTATATGAGTTATGAGGAGATTCCAGTGGAGATCTTGGACACTAAGGAAAAGGTCCTCAGGAACAAGATGATTCAACTAGTAAAAGTCCCTTGGAGAAACCATTCTGTAGAAGAGGCCACGTGGGAGACCTTGGAAGTCATAAGGAAGAAGTATCCACAACTCTTCAATGACTCAGGTAATAATTTCGAGGACGAAGTTCTTTTAAGAGGGGGAGAAATATTGGCCCCCAAAATTTTTTTAGGAGTTAGTTTTTTTTAGGTCTATGTTAGTAGATTTATTGCATGGGGTAGTTAAATCAAAAGTAGTAAGAAGGAAATGGGAAAGAAGGAAATGAAATAACAAATTAAAGAGAGAGAGAAGAGATATATTGGTGGTTGTGTAGTACATTCTATTTTGGACCCACCCAAACCATTCTGATGTGCTTATGTGTTCAAGTGTGTTGACAAGTTTGATGATGCATGAATTAAGTTGCTTATGAATTATTGGTAAATTGAGATTTGGGAAATATATGTATCTTGACTTAATGTGAGTTTTAAAATAGTTTTTGCTTACTACCGATTATAAAATTGTTATCCACGAGCTTTAAGCTCACCCTCTCCATTTCCGCCCCATGTTTAGGTGAAAAGCATGAGAAAGAGTAACCAAGGGTCAAGGCATCACTCCGACTTTGCATACTTTTGTATTTTAAGCTAGGTTTGTAAACCAAGGCTTCAGTTGCATTTTGAGCAAATTATTGCTCATGTATTCTTCTGTATTTTGAGATTTTGAAATATTGTTATATTGTAGCTTGAAATGCCCATTAAAGCCTTGTAAAACACTTATCTTTTGATGAAAATGATGTATGATGGTGTTTTACAGATGATATTTCCAAATTGTTGAGTTTCATTTTCAAGTCTTCCATAGGGGTAAAATTCGTGTTCTGACTTTGGAGGAAAAACTGGATTAATCTAGATTGAATTAGGCAAAGTTTTCTTCTAAAAAGTTGTAGATTATCTTTCTAACTTTCTAACGATATATAGTATGAAATTTTTGGACACTAGAGTCAAAAATTATGATCCCTATAAGTAGTGATGCTCAGGAGTATAGTTTGTATGGTCTGATGATGTCATATCGTCTAGTGGTAATGTATCGTCTGATGACATCGTATCGTCTAGTGGTAATGTATCATCTAATGACGTCATATCGTCTGATGACATCATATCGTCTAGTGGTAATGTATTATCTGATGACGTCACATCATTTGATGACATCATATCGTCTGGTGGTAATGTATCGTCTGATGATGTCATATCGTCTGGTGATAATGTATTGTCTGATGACGCATATCGTCTGATGATGACGTCATATTGTCTGGTGCACTATTTATTTTGTATTTTTTAGTTCAATTTTGGCCCTCTAGATGATAGAATTTGCCTTCAAGGTCTTCATGAAAATTGTAGATCTTGAAGTCCTCTTTTGAACCATCTAAAGAACACCTTAATTTCATGCCTCTAGAGAAAGTTATGCTAATTGTAACACAGCTTCTGTGTATTGTTCATTTTGTATCGTCTGGTCCAATTTTGACCCTCTAGATGATAGAATTTGTCTTCCAAGTCTTTTCGAACCATCCAAAGAATACCTTAATATGATATTAGTAGAAAAAGTTATGCCAATTGTCCCGAAATAGGTTCCATATGATTGAGGACAAAACCTTGTTTGATTTCCTTCGGCCATAACTGTGTCATCCTTCCTCTAAATGAGATGATTCTTGTTTCTAAATAAACTAGAGACATAGAGCTACAAATGATCTGAAAGAATAGAATTTTAACCCAGTCCCTAAGACTTACAATTTTTGGATAGAAGTTGGGTATAGTGTACTGTCCTAGTTTAATAACAATCTAAAAAGGTTTTGAGCCCAAACTCCTAGAATTCTAAGCCAAATTGAATGATTTTGGTGTCCTTAGAAACTTAAGACAATGGAGAACAAATGTTCTGAAGAAGTTGAATTGTAATCCTAGTTTGAGTTTTTCCCAAAATCTGTTCTGAAATAGGAGAAATGAGTTTGTTTAGATGTTTGATCGGTGTGGGCGCCACTTATGTGGGATGGTGACTCATGAGGGCTCCTTGAAATAACCCTATAGGATAATATGCTCACGCTTTATGACTCAGAATGTTGGGCTCCAGAATTGGGGCCTAATATCTATAATAAAAAAGTAAACATTCAAATTTGTAACAACTACATAGGCATTGATCTACTTAGTTAGACTATGGAGTTATAAGAGAGGGCAATTGAGAAAAGAGTGAAATGGTGTAATGATCTTAGAGAATCAATTTGGTTTTATGCTAGGAAGGTCCATGACAGAAGCTTTACACCTCTTTAAATGATTAATAGAATATTATAGGGACATACAGAGGGAGTTGCACATGTTTTTCATTGACTTTTTTCATTGACTTAGAGAAGGCTTATGATAGGATACTTGGGGAAGCCATGTGAAAGTTTTTAGAAGCCAGGGAAGTTCCTATGTCTTATACAAGGGTTATTAATGACATGAAAGTGTTAAGACTAAAGTAAGGATGATAGGAGGATATATAGAGCATTTTTTATCGATATCAGACTATATCAAGGATCTTAGATTAGTTTATAAAAAATATCCAAGGGTATATGCCTTAATGTATGTTATTTTTTGATGACATTGTTTTAGTGGATGGAATAAAAGAGAATGTTAATGTAAAGCTAAAACTTTAGGGTGGATACGCTTAAGGAAAAGGACTTTAAATTGAGTAAAAATAAGACTGAGTACTTAACGTGTAACTTTTCAAGTCACAAGGTTGCACTCAATGTGGAAATAAAGATTGTTTTAGAACTTACACCACAAAAATATTGTTTTATGTACCTTAGATCCAGCATATGAAACAATGGTGAAATAGATAATGAAATAGCTCACCATATCAAATCAAATTAAGCTTAAATGGAGGAGCATATCATAAGTTTTATATGACAAGAAGATACCACTTAAGCTAAAAGGTAAAATTTACTATTTAGCAATTAGTCTAACCATGCTCTATAGAGCGGAGTATTGGCCCATCAAGCAGATGCATATTCATAAGTTAATGGTGGTAGAGATAAGGATGCTCCATTAGATGTGTAACTTTACAAAAAGAGATAAGGTTAGGGATGTAGTGGTAAGGAATAAGTTAGGAGTGGCTAACCATGATGGTAAGTTAAAGGTGACAAGATTTAGGTAGTTTAGATATGTTAAAAGGAGACATCCTGATGCCCTAGTGAGAAGATGTGAGAAGATTGTACTTAGTGACTGTAAGAGAAGAGAAAGACCTAAGAAGAATTTGGGGGAAGGTGATCAGGTGTGATATGACCCCTACTAAAGCTTATCAAAGATTTGACCCTCAACAGAAAACCTTAACGAAGTAAGATAAAGTTAAAGGATCTTATATAGAGAGGTCCTTTTCTTTTCATAAATGGGTAATTTTTTTAATAAGCCTTTTGAACTTTTTCCTTCCTTTTTCTTTGTTTATGATGTCTTGTATTGCTTTGAATACCTTTGCTAGTAATATTTACCTTTTAGTTTAGTTTTTTTATCCAACTATGTGTTTATTTTATTTTTATTTACGTACTTATTCCCTTTTCTGTTTGTTTATATTTACTTACTTTAATATTTATTTTTATTTTTATTTTTATATTTATTTGTAATCTTTATATTTATATTTATATTTATTTATTTATGCAATTATTTATTTATGTATTTGATTACTTATTTATTTATCTCCTCTTTAAATCGTTTTCAATTTTGTTTATTTATTTATTTAATTAAGAGACTACATACAACTGGGCTTACTCAAATCTTGCATTTCATTATGATTTCTATTAGGACACTTTTGTTGTTGTTATTGTTGTTGTTGTTGTTGTTGTTGTTGTTATTATTATTATTATTATTATTATTATTATTATTATTACTACCTTAGTTTATTTAATAGTTTCCTTCTTTTTTATGAAGACAAAATATTTAAATGATATTATGAAAATAAATGACTTTTAATAAAATTTTCCTATATGAAGGCAATATTTAATGTATATTTTGTTTTGATCTACATATCACTTTATATGAATGATCAAATTTGAATATCATTGTCTATACCTTTTTGTTAACAATGAAAAGGGTGTGATTGATATAAAGTAATATGCTTCAAAAGGGTTTGAATTAAAAAACAACACTCCTACCCCCTTTTCAAAATGTTTTTCATATGATGAAAGTTTTCGTCTAGGCATGCATAAAATCAAAGAGAAATTATTATAACGTTCATATACCAATTTAAAATATCATTATACCTTTCTCTCTTTAAGTACATGCAATAATGCTTTCTCTTCTAAAGTATATATACTAAGTTAATATCCCAAATATGACTAGTATAAAAATAATAGTTATCTCTTTTTATGTACCACCAATGATTTCCTCCTTTTATTCTTCATCCAATTTAACAATTGATCTTTTTATACCAATTTCCTTACTTGACTTACACAACGATCTTAGTTTTTTTTTAAATATCAATTGCCAGAAATATCATTGTTGTTCTAATGGAGATGATACTAATTATTGATATTCATTTGAAGCCATTTTACATTACAAAATGGCTATGAAAATAATCATAGCGTAAGGTACAAAAATCATCTCTAATAGTTATTGGTGACAATTTATTTTCATCATCCAAAATGTCACTAAATTCTTGTAGTTGAAAACTACAGGCGACATTTCTCGATAATCATTGCTAATTGTTTTTGGTTAAATTATATTTTCGTAGCAAAAAACTATTAGTGATGTTTTAGGGATCATTGCCAATAGTTTAGATATGCTTATTTTTTGTAACTAAAAATTTTTATCTACAAATTTCTTCGCATACAAGATTTTAATTACAACTTCAACAATTCTTATATACAAAATAATAAATAGAGAAACTAGTTTACAAATTATAAATGTTAAGATTACAAAAAAAATTACAACCTATCAATGAACCTGCAATAATCCAAAAAGCTTGGTTAAAATATTGTGATTATTGAAACAATATTGCATAATTAAAAAAACATTACATAATTTTACCATTCAGGACATAATCACTCAGCTATTGCATCTTCTTCAATTTTGTAATCCAAGAAAAAATATTAAATTTAAATTATAATACGAACATGAATTAAAAGAAATAATTATAAGAGATGTAATTAATACCATTCACTTTCATCTTCACTGTTATTATAATCTTGGCCAAGTATTTTTCCGAGGTACTTATCATGCTTGACTGACTTTTTTTTAGTATATTGTAATTCAACCTTAAGTGGCTTTCCTTTTAAAGTTGTTGAATGAATGTTTTACTTAATGAGGTTCAAACATTTGGCTTAAGATCAAAACCAAGACCTTTGATATAACCAAAACATGCACCAAGCACAGTATTGTAAATATCTTTTACATTGACCTCATCCTCAAACATTGATTTCTATAATAACTCTTGTATTTTATTCTAAAATTAAAAAAACAAAACTAATACGCTTTGCAAATATTATTAGTTACTACTATATAAATAAATAAACTTTAATATTAAAAATTTATACTTAAATGGTTATTTTTCACTTCTTTTGACATCGACCTTTTACCTTCCTTATAGTGAGTAACTTTGTATAATGTGATCCTATCACACTTTCATCCATTTAATTCCTTCTTACTTTATTTTATGAAAGAAAAAAATAAGGAAGAATAAATAATATAATGTTTATTGATATAATTTTAACTTGTAAACAAAGATCTTACATATTCATTTCAAAAGACTACAAATGATTTGGACCCTTAATTATGAGGCATTTTCATTTTTCCTCTATTAACCTTTTCCTTCTCACAATTTTCCTAAATAAAGAAAAAAAGATTAGGTAGTCATTAAATGATCTAAAAAGATTAATGGAAGCAAATGTGAAGGGAAAGAAAATAATCCTAAACTTTGGGAGAAGCCTAATAATCATATAAATTATTGCAATTTTCTTGAGACATTTGTTCTAGAACATGTCTTCGTTCCTCCACATCAAAATGAAAAGATTTATAAAACTGATGCAACCTATAATGATAATCCTTTATTCAATAATAAAGTCACATAGTTTGATGTTGGATCGGAAAAAGAAAGCATGTTATATTTGGAGAAACGGTAGATTTCAAAATTTTTAAGAAATCATTTTTCCAGCAGAAGCAACAAATCCAAATCATCATGCCAATCCATACATGATATGGTATAAGGATAATAAAAACATAAACAAGATGAA
>JANVCQ010000004.1:21608141-21619619 GCA_025531925.1 Erythroxylum plowmanianum
ATCTCTTTGTACAGTCTGAAATGAATAAGAAAGAGCGACAGACTCTCATCTTTTCATACTACTATTTTTCCTTTATGGTATCAGAGCTCCTCAAAGCCTAACGGCGGTCTCTCTCTATTTTTTTTCCCTCTGTCTTCTCTGTTGTGTGCGTTGCTCTCGTTTATCCATCTACTTGCTATGACTTCTCCAGACGATCACTCAGGCATTACAAGTCCTGCCAATACGATTCCATTCAACAACACGTCGTTGGTTGTTTTAAATACTGCGTCCATTAAACTCAATGGGACCAACTTTCCGGCCTGGCGAGTGCAGATGACGGCACTCCTCATCGGTTACGGCTTACAGGGATACACGGATGGCTCTTTCCCGTGTCCTCCGATTACTGATCCTGGTTATCCTCACTGGGTTAGACAGGACCAGCTCTTGATTGCTGCCATTATTTCCTCTGTAGCAGACACCATTGTTGCTTTACTTGGTTCGGTTACCTCAGCTAAACAGGCCTGGGATGTGCTTGGAAAAACTTACGCGAGCAGTTCTCGCTCTAGAATTTTTTCTTTGAAAGAACGACTCACTTGTATTGAAAAAGGAGAGCAAACTGTGGCTGTTTATCTCCGGCAACTTAAAAATATTGCCGATGAATTAGCTATTATTGGCTGCCCAGTTGATGATACTGATCTGGTTATACATGTTCTCAATGGTATTGGTTCTGATTTCAGGGAGATTGCAGCGGCCATACGGGCTCGGGATGCCCCGATTTCGTTTGAAGAACTTCATGAAAAACTTCTTGATCATGAGATTTACTTGTCGCGACTGGGACGTACTGATTCCACTCCTACTACTGCGTTAATTGGTTACAAGTCGAACTGGAATAGAAATCGTCGCCGCTCAATGCCGCATGGGTCACTACCCAGTACTACTTCTCAACAACGACGACGCCCTAGCTCTTCAAGTCTACCTTCTGGATCTGATGGTCAGCTGTCTCCGGTTAAAGCTCGGGGTGGTAGCGATGGTTATTCTTCAATCATTTGCCAATATTGTGAGAAGCCAGGTCATACAGCTCGTCGGTGTTTTAAGCTTCATGGACGTCCTGGAAACAGACAACCTTCGGCCTATCATATTCATAAGCCCGGAGAGCAGGATTCTGCTAAGTGGATTGTTGATTCCGGTGCTTCTCATCACATCACCACTGATCTTCATAATTTGTCCCTTGCTACTCCTTATGATGGATCTGATCATTTGGTAGTTGGTAATGGTACTGAATTACCTATCACCAACACTGGTACCACCATTGTTCTCACTCCATCTAAGTCTTTATCCTTATCTAATGTCCTCCATGTTCCTACCCTCAAACACAATTTGCTTTCTGTCTCTAAGCTTTGTGCTACTAATGACGTTTCAGTTGAATTCTTTTCTTCTCACTTTCAGATCAAGGATGTCACCACCAAGGAGGTACTGATGCAGGGTCACTGCGTTGATGATTTATATTACACTTCCTTTCCAAAGAAGCTCCATCATGCCTTTGTGTCTACCCATTGCTCTGTTCGAGACTGGCATCATATCCTAGGCCACCCATCTGCACCAGTTCTTCAGCATCTCAATAAACGTTTTTCTCTTAGTAATAGTCGTAGTCTTTCGAATCCTTGTATGTCTTGTGCTTGTGCCAAGAGTCATAAATTAGCTTTTTCCAACAAACATCTATCTAGTACCCGTCCTCTTCAATTGTTATTCAGTGATGTTTGGGGTCCAGCTCCAGTCCCATCTATTGATGGTTTTCGATATTATGTAGTGTTTGTTGATCATTTTTCTAAATATATTTGGTTATACCCCATTCAACGTAAATCTGAAGTACTTTCCATTTTCTCACGGTTTAAATCTCTTGTTGAAAACTTCTTTAACACTAAAATCACTTCTCTTTATACTGACAACGGTGGTGAGTATATTGCTCTTACGAATTTTTTGGGTCATCATGGCATCACACATTTTACTAATCCTCCTTATACACCTGAGTTAAATGGCACAGCTGAAAGGCGCCATCGTCATATAGTTGAAACTGGCCGTGCCCTTCTTCATCAATCCAAACTTCCACCGTCCTTTTGGTCTCATGCCTTTCAAACGGCTGTGTACCTGATCAATAGATTACCTACGCCAGTTCTGAACATGTCTTCTCCGTATGAATTACTACATAAATCTCCACCCAATTATCATCATCTTCATTCCTTTGGTTGCTTGTGCTTTCCTTGGCTCAGGCCATACACTCAACACAAATTACAACAACGATCTGCACCTTGCGTTTTTATAGGATATTCAACCTCCCAATATGCTTATCTCTGTCATGACCCTATTTCTCATAAAACCTTCATATCTCGTCATGTCACATTCTATGATGATTCTTTTCCTTATGATCGTCTCTGTCAATTCCCTCCTTCCACCACTACGTCTTCCATTGCCTCTGATCGGGCAGTCCTTCCACTTCTTGACTTGGGTCTGTCTCTCCCTGTCTCCAGTTCTCGTCTACCTCACACTGACTCATCCTCTCTTGCACAATCTGCTCCGCCTAACGCAGTTCCTATGCAACAACCGACTGCTCCTCTGGAAAGGGACTATAATCTTTCTCATCAAATTGCGACTGAAGCTGTCTCAGTGCCACCCTTGGCCACTGACGCCTTGACTGCATCAACTGATCCTCATGCACCACCTTCAGCACCTGTTCCTGCCTTCACCAACGACCACCCAATGCAAACCAGGGCCAAGAACAATATTCATAAACCAAAGAAGATCTATCAGGTGAGTAAACATCCCCTACCCATTCCTCTTGAACCAACATGTCTTTCGCAGGCTCTAAAAGATCCCTTATGGAGGACCTCGATGAATGAGGAATTTCAAGCTCTTATCAACAATCATACATGGGATCTTGTCCCAGCTCCTTCGGGCGGTAATATTGTTGGAAACAAATGGCTGTATAGGATCAAGAGGAACTCGGATGGTTCTGTGGCACGATATAAATCGCGATTGGTTGCAAAAGGGTTTACACAAACCCCAGGTTTGGATTTTCATGAAACCTTTGCCCCTGTTCTCAAACCACAAACTCTTAAAATCATATTTACAATTGCTATTGCTCACAGTTGGTCCATTCATCAAATGGACGTGAATAATGCCTTTTTACAAGGAACCTTAAACGAAGATGTTTACATGCAACAGCCACCGGGGTTTATCCATCCTGATTATCCCAACTTTGTTTGTAAATTACACAAAGCAATTTATGGACTTCGTCAGGCTCCTCGTGCTTGGTACGATTCCCTGAAGAGTTTCATCCTCTCCTTTGGCTTTCGTCACAGTCTCAGTGATCCGTCATTATTTATTTATAATGATAATGGTATTGTTGCCTATTTTTTGGTTTATGTGGATGATCTCTTACTTACTGGTAATTCTCCGCAATTCTTAGCCCAGTTCATTACTGAGTTGTCGAAGAAGTTTTCGTTAAAACAACTGGGATTTCCGTCGTATTTTTTGGGGATTGAAATTATTCCTACCTCTACTGGCTTGTTTCTGTCACAGCATAAATATATTCGAGATATTCTGGCCCGTTTTGGTATGTCTGATGCCAAACCAGCTTCGACCCCCTTATGTCTTTCTACACCACTGCGACTTGACGATGGCACTGCGGCTACAGATGTCTCACTTTATAAACAAATGGTTGGCTCCCTCCAGTACTTAACTCATACAAGACCAGATGTGGTGTTTTCGGTGAATAAACTTGCCCAGTTTATGCATGCTCCCACAGTTACTCACTTGCAACAAGTCAAACGGGTTTATCGCTATCTCAAAGGTACCATACAGTTTGGTCTACAACTTCATAAGCCGAAACAATTGGCCATTCAGAGTTTTGATGCTCCTCCGTCCCCTCTTCAAGCGTACAGTGATGCCGACTGGGCCGGCAACAGTGACGACAGAACCTCCACTTCCGCCTACCTTGTCTTTTTCGGTGGGAATCCTGTCTCCTGGCATTCCAAACGCCAGCGCACGGTTGCGCGTTCCTCCACTGAAGCAGAGTATCGGTCTCTTGCAACCGCAGTAGCAGAGATTCAGTGGTTGCAAAACTTATTATCTGAGCTTCATATTCCTTTTAAAGGATCCCCGGTTCTTTTCTGTGATAATCTGGGTGCAACGTACTTATGCAGAAACCCAGTTTTTCATACTCGAATGAAGCATATTGCCTTGGACTATCATTTTGTCCGTCAACTTGTTCAAGCAGGAAAATTGACAGTGGCTCATATTTCGACCCATGATCAGCTCGCAGATGCTCTTACTAAGTCACTGCCTTCTGGCCGACTCGCCACACTACGACTCAAGATGCATGTTTTTGATGGAGACATGCTCTTGCGGGGGCGTATTAAGGACTAATCTTCATCTACGTCCTTTTCTCTGTAACTAATCTCTGTCCTTCTGTAACGTTTTTCTGTTCTGCTGTAACAACTTTCTGTTTTGTAACTTACTGCTTGCACATATCTCTTCTGTATTTAAATCTCTTTGTACAGTCTGAAATGAATAAGAAAGAGCGACAGACTCTCATCTTTTCATACTACTATTTTTCCTTTATGTATACGACAAATTGAGTTCAACTGTTCCCGACAAATAAGAGGTGGCGTTATCCAAGTCCAATCCCATTGAAAGCCTTTCCACAATGAGGTTTGTATCATTTTGGTTTGATACATTTTACAACGTGACCGCATCTTAATTTAGTTAATTTAATTTTAGAACTTTATTAACAAAAACTCGACTTTCATGTAAAAGAGTAAATACATAATAATCTTCCAAGTACAAATGTTTTCTTCACATTGCCAATTTCTTTACATTTTCTGTCCTTAATCACAATAAAATCTCAAATCGGAGTTAAGGAAAATGCATACACAAAGCTTTGCAACTGGCACTAAAAACGTGGATGAATTTAAGGAATTGTTGAACCATATTGTTTCACAAAATAAATAAATTTATAAATGTTCAATTTGGTTTACAGATTTATCTTATTTTTTGAGTTTATTTAAAACTAGTGTACGTGGAAATGATTACATTACAATAAAAAATGAAAATGAAATGAAAGTCCGTTTACCGTTAGGTGCATTTTCTTTCTGCAATATAAAAAAGCAACCAACCAAGCTGCATAATTAAACTTGCGGGGCCTAGTTTTAATCATTTAAAAATTCCAAAATTGTATTAATTTGGAAATTAAGATTTAGGGTGTTTGTGCCAGCTGCCAAATCAAGATAACATCATCGTCCGAAGTTCGTGGCGCCTCGCCCACTGTAGAGTTTAACGATGTAATGTTCAATTTTTCCATGTATTTCTCTTCTGAATGCATTTTGCACGTATATCGGACTTCAATATATTTTTCTTTTACATTTATAACAACAAAATTGGCGAGAAAAAGAGAGGAGGACAGCAGTTACAGGTCTGATGGTCGCCTACAACACCTGCATTATTTCGTTTCTATCTTTTATTTTCCCTTCCGGCCTTATTTGGTTGACATAAATTCTTATTTATGAAAGTAATCTTTCTTTATCTTATTGAGTTGCTAGAAATTTAAAAAAAGCAGTAACATTTTATTTGGATTCTAAATCTCAGCACCCCCATGATATTTAGATTATTTTTCTCATAAATTTAATCTAAAAAATACACTAGTCAATTTTATCCTTCTTTTTCTCTCAACTCTACGACAACTATTTTATAAAATCCTGCCTCCTCTTCAGCTAATATTATGAATACCGTACCAGTCTTAGTATCCAATTAATTTAATAATTAAAAATATATAAAATAAATATTAATTTATAAATAATAAATTTTAAATTATTTATTTTATAAAATAAAATATTTTTATTAATAAATATTATATAAAATATTAAAATAAATTTAAATAAAATAATTTATTTTTAAGTTTTATTTAATTTATAATTATTATTGGTAATAAAAATATTTATTATTATTTTAAAAACAAAAATAAAAAATTCACAATAATTATAAAGTTGAAATAAATAAAATAACTAATTAAAAACTTTGAAAAACAAGGGGGGAAGAAAAGATAAGAAGGAGAGGGAAATTTTAAAATTTTTTGAAAATTTTGCAAAAAAATCCCTCTATTTTTTTAAATTTTGGCATCGATTGATATTTGGCCGGTATTTTGAATACCAATCGGTACTATTTAAAACGGGCCGATATCAACCTGTATTTAAATTCGATACGATCCACCTTTTATTTTGTATCAGTTTTAATTCAGTACGTACTGGTATTCATAATATTGTCTTCAACTATTCTAATTGTTTTTCTGTTAATAGCATTTTGAATATTTTTGCTTAAAAGTTTCAATCGACAATCTTTATTTTCATATTTTTCCTTATTTAATAATTTCAATTTTTATTTAATTTGTAGGGATATAATTGGAAACGCAAGTCAAAATTAAGTTATATTATATGAAATACTATTACATGTCAAACATTATAATAATAATCTACCCAACTTTCCTATTAGAATTCTTATAAGTATCCAAACATATAAATATAATTATTTTCCATAGATTTATTTTCCAATGAATGATATTTCAAATTCACTTTATTTTCTCGCTAACCAAACAGGGCCTTGGAGTAAAATAGCTGTCAGAACCACGCTTAAATAACATCCATTTTCAGATTAGTGAAGCGTTTACAGGAAAATTAAGGAGTCCTACCTTATGAATTAATCTATATGATTAATATAAAAAAACATTTTCTCGCTAACCAAACAGGGTCTTAGAGTAAAATAACTGTCAAAACCACGCTTAAATAACATCCATTTTTAGATTAGTGAAGCGTTTACAGGAAAATTAAGGAGTCCTACCTCATGAATTAATCTATATGATTAATATAAAAAAACATTTCAAGATACTCGTTATATCACATTCGTTAAATTGACTACTTTTTAATTTTCTAATAGTCAAAATTCAAGTTAAATATAGTAAAACTTTTTTGTTTTTGGTGATCGTAGAAAACTCATGTTATAAACACTTTTTTAGTTTGTACTCGTGCACTCAATTGGTCACTTGTAATTTAATGTATAATATTATTATTTTAATTAATAAAAACACACTTATTTGTATGTTTTTTATTAATTATATTTGACATTTTAATATTAAAGATAAAATAATTAAAATAGTTTCTATATAATTAAAAATTTGATAAGATCATGACTATAAGATTCAATTTATATTTGTACATTATTCCTACATTGTTCTCGGATGTAGTTTCATCAAAAGCAATGTATTGATGGAATAAAAAATAATAAACATTATATTTTTTATAATTTAATAATTTTATTCTAAAAGAATAATTGGCTTCAAAGAGGAGTCATACTAGTTGGTTACAAATGATGTCTGTGGCCCTTGATCAGCTATTGCAACTACGTAGAATTAAGCTTAGAAGATCAGTTACTCAAGGTGACATTAAGGAAAAATAAATGCAGAGACAATTTTAGTAGCAAAAAGATGGTTCATTTTTAGTAGCAAAAAAATGATTCATTTAATTCAGGTCCCAACTTCTCCTTGCTCTTTCATTGATTATCACTTGGCTTTTATTTACTAAAAGTGTTTCGCTATCCAATGAATAAGCTTATAAGCTAACAAGTTCTTTTGTATTTCAGTTTTTCTATGTATACAATGGTTCCTTTCCCTCCGTATCATATAAACAGAGTAGGAAAAAACAATTCCAAGTATAATGGAGTCTGATTTTGATCTTTTGGATAGGTTATATACCCATTCAACTATTTGAGGCCATTAATTCTCGTCAGAGAGACACATCAACTTGTGTTGAAATTTTGACCATATGGAGTTAATATATGGACATTTGAAAAACAAATGAGATGTTGATTCTAGTCCAGCCTTGCATAAGACACAAAGGGGATTCAAGTTGGAGTTACATTTATCTTTAGTCCAAAGCCTACGTAGTTCAAGTTGGAGTTACATTTATCTTTAGTCCAAAGCCTATATAATATTACTAACCAATATGTAGTAGATGCCTTAGGTACTATAGCATAACAATTTCAACCAAGGGCACAACTAGCATAACGAGGCCATTCTTCCAGTTTAGGTAATCCTATGGAAGAATTGATAAAAATTCTTACTACTAACAATCTTCAATTTCAACAGAATCTACAACAGTAGCTGCAACAGTTCCAATAAGAGGCCAAATCGAGCGTACAAAATTTGGAAAATCAAATGGGTCAGATGGTAGTGAGGATAAACCGTATTGAATCGTAAATTGGATGAAAGTTGCCATCATAACCCGAGGTGAACCTAAAGAATGTCAATGCTATAACCCTAAGGAGAAGAAACGAGATTAAGAGTCCCAAAAGAACTCCACCAAAGATTGCTACTGAGGAAGAGATTAAGAAGGAATTGGGAAAGGAAGAAAATTCATCATCAAGTAACTAACCCTCTACCTTTTCTGAGCAAATTGACAAGATCAAACAAGAAGGAGAAGGACAGGGAGATATTGGAGACTTTTCGAAATGTAGAAGTTAATATATCTTTGCTTGAGGCAATTAAACAAGTACCAAGGTACACAAATTCCTCAAAGAACTGTGTACACATAAGAGTAAACTGAGGGGTGATGAGAAAGTGATGATGGGTGAGAATCTGACAGCAGCATTTAGTGCCTAGATCCAGGTATGTTTACCAGTCCTTGCAAAATTGGTAATACTATGATCAATAGAGCTATCTTGGATTTGGGTACTTCTATTTATATGATGCCTCGTTTGATTTATGCTTTTTTGAATTTGGCCCCATTGAAAGAAATGAGTGTAATCATACAACTGGCTGACCACACTAATGTTTATCTTGATGGTATGGTTAAGGATGTTTTGGTGTAGGTAAATAAATTAGTGTTTCCTGCATATTTTTATATTATGGATATGAATGATGACAACTCATGTAATTTGATACCTATCTTGTTGGGGAAGTCGTTTTTTGATTCAGCTCAAACCAAGATAGATGTTCATGAGGGCACCCTCATAATGGAATTTGATGGGGAAGTAATTCATTTCAATATTTTTATGTCATGAAACATCCTCCTGATGATCATTATGTTTTTCTGTTGATGTGATTGATCCTTTGGTGCATGAAATGTTTAAATTAAGTTGCATGGATCATTTGAAAATGGTTTTCACTGAGGATATGGAAGTAGAAGCCAACATTGATTTTGAGACGAGAGAAGAGCGCTTATGGAAATGATAGCTACCTTGGCTTCATTGGAAAACTCTCCAAAAAAGTATGATTTGGCTTTTATATAATCACCTGACGCTTACCAGAAGTTGTTATCTTCTGATGTGCAGGGACTACAATTGGAATTGAAGCCACTCCCTACACATCTGAAGTCTGCCTATTTAGGAGATAAGCAGACTCTCCCAATTATCATTTAAGCAGAGTTGACTTCAAATCAAAAGGAGAGGCTAGTTCGAATGCTAAGAGAGCATAAGTTTAAGGGATAAGTGTTCTAAAGATGTTAGGATGATGGAATATGCTTGATCATGTTTAAACTGATATTGACCCTAGAACTGGACCTTACTTATATTCGTCACTTTTCTTATTTTCGATTTCTTGTCTTAATTTGTTTTCATAGTTTACTTTTACTTGAATTTATAAATTGCTTAAAAATCCAAAAGCCCCCTTATATTTTCCTTACATCAATTAATTTTGTCACGAAAATTAATCGAACATTCCCTATAGATTTCATCCCGACTCACAATAACTACAAATTTTAGTATGCAGTGTTAGGTAAATTTTATAATGCACTTGACACATGCTGTCATTCATCTAACCTAATTACTAACTGGACGTTTAGTTACATATGATCGAATAAAAAATCAAACATAAATTAAAAGAAAGATGAAATGAAGATTCATAATTCTAAATCTCCCAGATTGTCTTTTATCGAATGTTCTTACGATTTAAAGGCTTGATCTTGTATTCTGATGGATATTTTGATGATTTCTTCATGTTTCCCATTTCTCTGGACCAAAATTGTCCCTTTTGGACATTCTCCAAGTCTAGAAATAGCCTATTGAAGTCTCTCCCTTTAATTTGCATTCGAAATGTGAAATTTATCTGAAAACCTATATTTTTGGGTTATACACGTTGTGCATCGGACCATGCATAATCAAAATCCACTAGGTATCGCAAAAGTGCACAACCGTGCACTCTTTTCAGATTGCTGATTTTTTTGTTTTACATCATATTTTCTCCCGAGTTCTTCTCCTTTAAGTCCATGAAGGCAATTATCACTTGTAAACACACTTGAAGCACATTAAGTACCAAATATACAAAAAAAAGAGTATAAAATATCAAGCAAGAATAAATTAAATATAGGCTAAAAATATAGTAAATTAACCATCCATCATATATCCCCACACTTAAGTTTTTTCTTGTGCTCAAGCAAGTTATAATCAAAATTATAAATTTACAACATCATTCCATCATCAGTCTCAATTTGTCCATTCATACAATACATCATCATATCATATTAAATCAAATTAACATGCAATCAAAATCAAGTTATCATAAAATTATCTTCCTAAGTAATATTAATAATAACACCCTTACTAGGATTTTGCTTAATGCACTCAAGTGTTTAGGAAGAAAAGTGTCGAGACTCTTAATCAATACATAGCAGGATACTTACCATAGGCTTACAGTAAAATCACATCTCCAGCACTTATGTACAAACTAGAAACAAAAATCAAAAGGTCTTTATATAGTTTGTAAGGGGGCTTAGGTATGATATAAATGGGTTGATAAAAAGGGTTAAAAGTGAAGGAAATTTACGCACGAAATATTTCAAGACTTATTACAAATAGACATAGGTCCTTTCAATGCAACTTTATTGATACCACTTACTTTACTTCTTTTTCTTTTTATATGCTCTTTTTTCACAATATTCCAATCAGTACCATAATTTAACAAATATTAGACCTTTCACAAATTCCAAGTCTTAACAAATGAATGATGTAAATAGCCTTCAAGGTTCAACATAATAAATAGGTCTTCAAAGAAAGATATGATTAAGGTTAATATGTGGGTTTAATCAATGAAATAGGCTAAGGCGCAACTTGGTTATTCCTAAAGGTCAATTTAAGGGTATGGTAATTTCAAAGAAATAGGCTTAAATAAGTTGGTAAATCTAAGTATTTTTATCATGTTAATACTTTTAATTTCCACAAATATGATCTCAATATGCATAATAAAGCAAGTGACCGCGTGTCGTAACGCTAATCAAAATTAAAATAATTAGACTACTACTGTAGTAGTGGCAAGTCTAGGTCGATCCCACAGAGAGTGTGTGTAAAGTTTATGAAATGAAATTAATCGGTGTTAAGGAAAAAGGGAGGGTTTTGGATTTTTAAAGATGAAAATAAAATAAAACTAACTAATAAAAACAAATTAAAGAAAACATGCAATAAAAT
>JANVCQ010000004.1:21622419-21640263 GCA_025531925.1 Erythroxylum plowmanianum
ACGAACTCCGTTAACTAAAACCTTGTGAAATGCATCTTAGTGTGTGAAATGGACAAGTTAATGCAACGGGTCAATTGGTTCAATGCACAATCTCAATATCAAACACAACTAGGCAGATAAAGAGGAATAATACAATCACCAAAAGACATATATGAAACTTCATATATTAAGCATCAAAGTTCTACACTAACAAATCCATAACACAAGTCATCGTTCTACACTCGATTAAACTATAACCAAGCTAATCTACCCTCACTGAAGTAAACCCTAACTCAGGAATTTACAACAATAAAGTTAGACTTGACGATGTAAGATTAACTCCCTTTTAAGAATCGATGAACTCAAGCCGACGCTACATCTTCAAGAGGAAATGTTGATTTAGCCACGCATGACTCCGGACTCTCTCACGACTGCTGGAGATTTGGCGCCATCCATGGTTGCGAAGGAAACAGATGATGGAGTGATGATGGTGTATGGCCAAAGGTGGAAGAATGAGATGATCGGTGGAACAATCGTCTTTTGCTTCCAAGAGTGTGTCCCGTGCTTCGTGTCTCTCTCTTGACCTAAAAAATAGCAAGCTTTTTATACGATGGATGCGGGTCGTGTTAATACAGTGAGAGAACTTTCCAAATAGAGTCCGGTTTTTGTATGCTCGCCGCGGCGAGATAATTTCTTGATGTCGCGGCATGCTCATCTTCAATCCTCGCCGCGGCGAGATCATTTGTAGGCGCCGCGACGTGCTAATCTTGGTCCTTCACCGCGGCGAGATGCATGTATTACGTCGCGGCGTGCAGCATTCCTCATGCATCGCGACGTGCTGAGTATGATTCTTCTTGACTCTTCTTTTTCCCCTACAAAATAAAACAACAATTTGCAGTATCAATTGTTCTTGAAAAATTATGATAAGTCCAATGTCAATTTGCAACAATTTAACCACCAAATTGTGTAAAGTATGAGCTTATGCAAGGGACTAATTAATGCACAAAAAATCACAAAGTAAGAGCCAAAAAAACAATAAATACTAGAAAAGTGTAGGCAATCTATATAATAAACTTGGGCTCAATCACTGACCTTTAGTCTACTAACAACTAATCCTAAGGTCTCTATCCAAATTGCTTAGGTTAAATTTGATAGGATTGTGTTACCGATTTATGAGTCCCTCAATTAGGTTTGGCCATAATCTGAAGGATTTATGTCATTCTATCTCTAAGGATGTAATCAAATCCTTATAATTATGGTAGATCTATTCACAATAGGATTTCTCAATCTCTATGTCTGAAATTAGATTATCAATAAAACATGTAATCAAATCACAATAATCAATTATACCATTTGCATTAATAAAGGAATGAAATTGTATCAAAGTATTAATGTAAGGTTTATCTAACCTAAATACTAACTGGATGATTAATTACATATGATTGAATATGAAATCAAACAAAAATTAAAAGAAAAATGAAATGAAAACAATGGGTTCATAATTCTAAATCTCCTTAATTGTCATATATCGAATGTTCTTGCAATGTAGAGGCTTGATCTTTTTTTTATAGATCATTAGATGATTTCTTTGTCTTCCCTGCTTCTCTAAAACAAAATCATCCCCTCTGGATGTTCTCCACGTCTAGAAATCACCTTCCTAAGTGTCTCCCTTTCAATCATAATATTATCTAAGGTTATAACGAGCTTGATAAAAATGAAAATAAAACTAAAATAACAAATTGAACAATTTTCTTATGAATTGATTAAAATTGATATTCCAAAATTAGCACAAGGGAATCAAAATAGAGCATAAGCACTTAACAATCAGGAAATCCCATAAGACAAGATTAACCAATTATGAGAAGAGGGGATTCATTCTATCGTCAATTGCTACCTTGATTACTTTTAAGTTAATAGGTATTAGTCTTAGAATTTCTAAAGGTCGATTATTCTTTCTCTAGACCTAATCGTTGAACCTTAAATCATAATCCTTAATTGAATGTGAATTTTTTTATTTGCAATTTCTCAATTAACAAAATAGCCTACATTTTAATTAGTTCTTAGGCACTCTAATAGACAATTGGGTACTCACTCAAGATCTCTCTTTGTATAATTACTGATTTGATATTTTTGTGATTACCCAACCTAATCATGTTATTATCGATTCGATCTCTTAATATATTACTAAAGTATGCAAAAACGATAAAAAATCACAATTCCCAAACACATTAACATAAAAAACAATCAAATCATAATTGATTCAAGAATTAATCCCAAATGATTTTATAACATCCTTAAATAAGTATTCATCATCCTCATATCCAAATCATACATCATATGAAGTTAATAACAAGAGGAATAAAAAATGAATTTGGAAAGGAATGACAAGGAGTGGCTGGCAATAATAGCTCCTCCTTTTCTTCTTCTTCTCCTCTTCTCTACTCTTCTTTCTTCCTTGGCTTCTTTCTCTAATTGGTAAGATGGAGGCTTCCTTATTAGGGAAATCTTGTTTCCCTTTATAGTTCTCTTGCCTTTTAGGGTCTTAGGTTTTACCTAGGTCAAAAAGTGCAAAATGAACCTCCAAAGATGAAAATTGAAGTAGATCCCCATGTCTCACAATCATGACCCTTGAAAATGAGCTTTTTTCATAATGATTTCAAGATCGTGACCCTTCAACATAGCTTCTGTCATGATGTTGACCCATTCAGTCATAATGTGACCTTTGGTTGGATCACTTCTGTGATAATTGTGACAGGAATGTCATGATCGTGGCTTGGCTCTTCCTCTAAAATTTCTCCAACTTCACTCGATCTTCTTTATCTAATTTTGAACACTAACAAACACATGAAAATACCTCAAGTGCATGAAATTAAAGCCCAATAACATGCTTTAAATCACATAATATTGAAAAACATAAAGACATAATCACATTATAAAATTCTAATCCTAAACATGCACAATTCATCTAATCAACACATAAAAACACACTAAAACACCTACCAAAATATTATATAAACTACATCTATTAACATCCCCACACTTCAACTTTTGCTTATCTTAAAGCTAAAACAAAACAAGTACAAACTCAAACACCAAACAATAACACATATATACATACATATGTAGTAATGAGACAATGGCATCGAACTTCACAAGACTAATTTAACTTCAAAGACAATCTTTCAAGTTGTTCTAACTTATTAACTAGTGAAATTTATAGCTTAGCACTTCAGACTAAATATGCATACTAATAAAGACCTTAATGTCATATCCACTCACCTTCAACACTTTCACACACATTGATAATACATTACTCAATCAAAATTGTAACTATCCATAAGTAGCTTTTTATGAAAAATCATGCTATTCATAAATATTGGTAGGATTTATTTATTAAAACACTATTGTTGATAATTTTCTTTGACATTGACCTAGTCTTTTAATGCGAAGGCAAACACCTTATCGTAAATGTCTCTCAGTTACTCAACTAGGTCATGCTTTATTAATTGACTTAGTTGAAATGTCAATTTAACCTTTTGACATAAAGTTAAAAGTTTGTGATGAATGTCTCCCAGTTACTCAGCTATATCACATTTTCAACTGGCTACTAGCCCCATTCATAACTCGAAAGCCAGTGGAATAGTTAGTTGTTAATGGTACAAATTTTCTATCTCCTACCTCATTTCTTTAGCTAATCCTCCTCATGAAAAGATACTAAAAATGCTACTTATTCAATTGACCTAAAATTATGTAGAAAATTTCCTAAGGTGAATGAACTAAAATCATATCCTAATTATCATGCATATTTAACCAAAGATAAATCTCACAAGCTAATAAATCTTTACAACCTAAAAGACTATGTTCAAAGCTAAACTGATTCCATTAAGTCCTAGCCATTGAAAAATTGACACGATTCACACTATGAAAAGCTAAGAAAAAACTAACATACGATATACAAAATTTGCACTCAATATAAAAATAACAATGCACATCTCCCCACACTTGGACAACACATTTTCCTTAATGCAACGAAAAAAATGACGTGTAAGGTGGGAATTAAACAAAATGAAAAGAAAGACATTAGAATAAAAGTAAAAGAGTAAGTTAGAGCATAGAACTTGTCAAAAATAATGAGGTCATGATGGTGATGGGGTTAGAGGTGGGATCTCTATGCCTTAAGGAGCAAAGTATTTGTAAATTGCCCAGATTTCTTGGCATTGTCTTCTTTGCTCCTTTTCTATCTCCTTCAACACCTTGGCATTATCTAAAATTACTTTGTTAGTGTTTGAAATTGTGTTTAGCGCCTTCTCCTATTCGGCTATTTCTTCTTCTCTGAATTCTTCACTAATTGACTCCTCAATTTATTGTTACGGTGGTACTGAGCTAGAATTGGCCTGTCCTCCCTTGTTCTTGACGTGATTTTGCACTAATATCCTCAAATTTCCATATTGTGGGGCTTTAAGATCTCAGCCCGGTTAAATGACGAGTATTAAGAAACTCAAGAAAATTCACAGTTAGTCCATTGTAGTTAACACCATAAGAATATGTAATAGAAGCAACCAAGTATCCTATGGTAAAATTATTGCTTCTCTTTTTCAAAGTAACAATGATGCTATTATCTATGCACCATAAAATGAAAAGTTCCTTCATTGAACACTTGTTGCTTTCAATTTTATCAAACATGATTTGATACATGAATTTATATAGCAATAAGTGTTTTGAACTATGAATTATGTTGTTTTATACATTTTTAGCATTGAAGTTATCCAACCCAGTTTATTGGGCCTAATATCGTGTGGCACAAAAATCATCGTACTAGTCTATTATGGTTGATTTCGTGAATCCACTAATTTAACATAAAGTTTCATAATTTAACTCATATGGTGGACCCCGTAATTGAAATCGTAATTCCTTAGGCTTATCTTGCTCAAATTGGAGGGATGTTAAAAAATTGAGGGTGAGTTCTTTATAGATGACAAAGTTAAAAGCAAAAATCTCTCTCATTGAATTCTTCTTCCTAATTTTTCAACCCTTTCTCTTAATCTAATTCTTTCTAATATCTCAAAGTCTAAATATCTAGGCACAACAACTCTTTTAAGACCAAAGGTTTGGAAACAGTTATCGTCCTCTTCAAAGTAAATCAAAAAGAGTGTTTCGTTATCTGCTTTGGGTTCTTTTGTTTGTGCCTCAGCACTTGCACTTTGCCCTTTTGTTGAACGTTTTTACCCATCTTTTTAATTCACTGACCTGTTTGGAATGAAAGATGTGTGAAGAATTAAAAGAGATAAAGAACTTTAAGGACGGTTGTAAAAAGAAGAAAGAGGATTTGAGAATCTTGATTCTAGAGAGAAAGAGTGGATAGAGTTGGGTAGGTAAGAAAAATGAGGATAAGGGTGAGTATACAGATTATGGGAAAGAAAGGAGGGGATTGGGATAAGAAATTAAAAAATTGGGTATTTCAGATCTGCCCCTCATAGTTCACGATTGTGACCTAAGATTTCATGATTATGACAGAAGGTTCAAAATAGGGATCGTGACCAAAGGTGTCACAATTGTGATAGAGACTTTAAAATTGGATCACGATTGTGATTTCTAAGAATTTTTACACTCCCTTCCCATTTTTATTCATTCCTTCATGTCACTCCTAAATTCCTTCCCTAGTTTATATCTTCATCAACACTTCATTATCTTTCCATCCACACCCTTCCAATCCATTGTGAAAAAGAGAGAGAAAAAGAAAACCTAAGTTATAGTTATGATCAATTTCTCCAAGATGTTGACGTAATCTAAAACAAAAAAATAAAGCAACAAAATTTTAAATCATAAGTTACCTCCCATGTAGCACTTCATTTGTCGTTGCTAGCTTGACATAATACTTTTGCTTATGGTGGTTTAAATGAATCATGTAATTGTAGTGCTACTATAGGATTGGAAGGGTGTGGATGGCAAGATAATGAAGTGTTGATGAAGATATAAGCTGACTGTGCTTTCTACCACCTCCCTTCCTTGTCCTCTTTTTATGATTATTCTTTTAAATTTGTGGCTTTATTAGTGGGTCCTTGTGAGTATAACTCTACTCAACTTTTTCATAATATTTTTTTCTCTTGATAGCATCCACATATTTCAAAGGATTTCCTTTATCATTAGACACTTTGAATGAAAACCTCTTGTCCCCATTTGTTGGAGTTAACTCACCTCCACTAACATCTATAAGAGACTAACCAATAGATAAAAATGATCATCCAAGGATAATGCGTAGCTCGAAATCTTCCTTTATGTCTAAGATGGTGAAGTCTTTGTCAACCTTAACAGGAATGTCCCTGACTATGCCCCTAATGTAGTGGATCGATCTATTAGTCATTTGAACACACATATCGGTTAGTGTTATTTCACCTAACTCCATTTTTTTTCATAAAGTGCAAGGCATCATACTCATGCCAGCTCCTAAATCTATAAAAGCCTTATCCACTTTGACACTATCAATAGTATAGGGGATATAAAAATTCCCTGGATCATCTTGCTTATATGGTAGTGTTGCCACTTCGTTGGAGTTCTCTTTACTTAATACTTCACTTTCCAACTTCTTCGATTCCTCTCTATTTACAAACGTCTCTTTTATATATCCTGTAAAGGCAAGTCACATTTTCAATTGCTCTATTATATCAAGAACCTCATTCAACTCTGCTTCTTTTAACTTGCTTTGCTTTAAGATGGGGTATGGAATTGTAAGTTGATGCTCCTTGATTCTCTTTAGGATATATTTACTCTGCAAGAAATGTTCATTATCCCTTTTCTTTTCTTCTTCGACTTGGTCAAACTTCTCTTCAGTGGCCTAGGTGATTTCCACTATCCTTTCCTCCGAATTTGTTTCAATGTTGCTCAAAAGGTTCCCTGCACTTTATGTAGACAATGAATCTTCCAACTTCTAAGTTGTGGATGAAAGAGCCATGGTTGTTTATTACTTGTTCAAATCTTCCTTCTAACCTATTGTGAGCTTCATCCATGCTTATAATCTTGTCCAAGATTTTGTCTAACTTAGCGTCTATGGAGTTTGGTTTCTTCTGTTGAAATTCCCGAGGAACTTAAGGCCAGAATTGACATTTTGTATTATTTGACCAAGAAAATTATGGTGACCTAGGATTATACATGTTGGAGTACAGATTATCACCCCCCCTCCTTGATCAAATTGGGTTCCTATATAGTTGATTTGCTCTGTTTCACTTGTTTGCATTAAGAACAAGTCGATGGTATTGTGGTTGTTTTGTCCACATAGTTTACATCTCTACTGAATTTCTTTCACAGAAGCTAAAGAGGAGACTTTCATGTTGTTAAGTTATCGTGCTAAGCAGTCAATTTTGTCTTGCATTTATGTTATCAAATCAACAACAGTGGCTCCCGTTTGCTATTGAAAGGTTGCTTTTTGTAAACTTCCATCAAACACCCACAAAAAACTGTTACTCGTCATTCTCTTCCAATAACTCCACTACTTTCTCAATTGTCTTTCTCATCAGAGATCCTCCAGATGTTGCATATATAGTGCCTCATATGGGTGGGTTTACTACATTGTAAAAGGTTTGCAAAATAAATTCTTTTGGTAGGTTATAGTGTGGGCACCTCCTTTGCAAATCCTTATATCGTTCCCATTCCTCGTAAAGTGACTCCTCATCACTTTGTAGGAAATTTGTGATTTCCTTTATCAATTTCATTGTCTTTGTGAAAGGCAAGTATTTATCTAGAAACACAGGCACAAACGACTCCCAAGTGATAATGTTTGCAAGGTTTAAGGTGTGATATCATACTTTGGCTTAATTTCTTAATGTGAAGGGAAAAAACCTCATCCTAACAGCATCATCCGACATCCCATAATATCAGAAAGTATTGCATATCTCTAGAAAGTTCAGTAAGTAAGCTTTAGGATCCTCATTCATTAACCCATAAAATTGCACGTAGGTTTGTAGCATGTTTAACAACGCTAGTTTAATCTCAAATGACACTGTTTGTACTAGTGGTTGAGTGATGCCTTGGTTTGCAGCTATGAATCCCAGTCTTATGAAATCCATCTATGTTTGCTACTAATTTCCTTTATTTACTCTTTGATTGAATTCTTGAGGAAACTCTTTTGTCATTGTTTCTTTGATTACTTCTTCTTTACATCTTACTCTTTGAATTTCTTGTTCCAATTAGGCGATATCAAGTGCTAACGTTTCGACAATCCTGCTTGAACTCCAAGTGACTCTTGTGTTCATGCAGGACTAGACTGTAGGAATTTAACTAATCCCAACTAATTCCCTAGCAAAGACACCAAAAAATTCTTATGCAAGTTTTAAATCTTATAAAACTCTCAATAACTCACAAGTGCACGGGTTGTAAAGCATAATAATTAAGGTGTTGATCCCTCAATCAATTAATAAAATAATTGAATCCTAATGTTATCTAAGGCTATAATGAGTGAGATAAAAATGAAAATAAAAACTAAAACAACAAATTGAATAATTTATTATGAATTGAATAAAATGAAATTCTGAAATTAACCCAAGGAAATTAAAATAGAGCACAATTGATTAACATTCAAGCAATCACGTAAGGCACAATTAACCAATTATGAGAAGAGGGGATTCATTTTGTCATCAATTATTAGCTTGATTACTTTTGAGTTAATAGGAATTGATCCCAGAGTTTTGAAGGTTAATTATTCTCTCTTGAGACGTAATCATTAAACCTTAAACATAATCCTAATTGAATCTAAACTTCTAATTTTGCAGTTTCTCAATTAGCAAAACAACCCTTGTTCCAATTAGTTCTTAAGCACTCTAATAGAAAATCAGGCCCTCACACAAGATCTCTCTTTATATAATTACTGATTTGATGTTTATGTGTTCTATTAGGTTGTTAATTCTCATTACCCATACTAATCATGTTACTATCAGCTCAATCTCTTAATATGTAACTAAAGTATGTAAAAATGATAAACTATCACAACACCCAAATACATTATCATCAAAAGCAATCAAATTATAATTGATTCAAGAATTAATCCTAAATGAGTTTAGAACATCCTTAAATAAGTATTCATCATCCTTATATCCAAATCATACATCATATGAAGTAAATAATAAGAGAAAAAAGAGATGAACTTAGAAAGGGATGATATGGAGTGGCTACCAACAACAACTCCTTTTCTTCTTCTTCTTCTGAAATACTATTTCGAAAGGCTTTTTCAAAATTAACCCATCATATAAAAATTTCCAGTTTCCTTTTTTTACTTAACCAATAAATAGTGGTGACAATAAGTTTTCTAAAAATTTTATATTAAAAATAAGTCAACCACTAGAATTGGTACCATACGGTGCCTCTTAAATTAATTTTAAAAATAAATAGCAGCGG
Organism: Erythroxylum plowmanianum; assembly: GCA_025531925.1. Taxonomy (NCBI): domain Eukaryota; kingdom Viridiplantae; phylum Streptophyta; class Magnoliopsida; order Malpighiales; family Erythroxylaceae; genus Erythroxylum; species Erythroxylum plowmanianum. The sequence goes on from JANVCQ010000004.1 coordinate 21,631,783, forward strand.
CATTACTTTTTAATGACATTTCTTACTAACATAGCCCACCACTAGTTTTTTTTACCATACGGTACACTAAGCCTCAAGTCACGGAGCTGTTTTGCATTGCTTATCGGTGATCAGTTAACCACTAGTTATAGAGCTGGTTCTACATCGCTTACCTGTGAATGGTTAACCACTATTTACAGAGTTGGTTCTACATCACTTACCCATAATAGGTTAACTACCATAAATATACCAGTATAATAACATGTATAAAGCCTACCGATGTACCATAGGCAAAAGAAACTCTTACATTTACAACTCATCTTTTTTCGAACACAAGTACGGGAGGATTCATAATTGAGTTATTTCAATGTAACTCCCAATCATATAAAATTTAATTTTCAAATTAAAAATCATATATTGCCAAAAGCGTACAGTACTTTTGCTAGCAATATTCACTTACAAAATATCATTTGCATAAAACTCAACGTAAATATTCATTTCATGATCAAATGAAAACCATTTGCATAAACTCAATTTAAAGTACACTTACAACTTGCTAGTTTTCATAAATAAAAATCATTTGCACAAAATCAATTTAAAGAACACTCACTGTTTCACAAACTTATTGCCAAGCACACTCACACATTCTGTTCCTCTCCTTTACCTACATAAATTGCATTTTGATTAGGAATTTATTTTCAAATTAGGAAATAAGAAATTAAAACTATAATTTAGTTTAACCAAATTTGAGATTAGTATTTAATCGAGTAATATGTATGCTTATTGTATTTATGATTACTTCCGTAAGCTAAGCTATTGTTCTCTATTTTCAAATCTAACTTTAAAAGTCACTTACCCATTCTAACTTACCAATTTCTTCAAAACACATTCTCACCCCATTTAATTCACCATATCACAATAATGCATGATGAGTCATGGTTATGACCCATATCTAAAATCTATACCTCCATTTGTTCCTTAATTTTCATATAGCAAGCATTCAAATTAGGTTTTGAGGTCTTCTAGACGTTTGTTCCACCTATGTATCTAGTTTCTATAGCATCAAAAATCATGCCATTTCAACTTATAATTCACGAAACGTGTACCAAATATCACAAGTTGCAACACAGGGACAATATTAGATTACCATAATTAATCTCAAATTTCAATATCATTGAGCTAAAATTAGGTCAGGGTCTCTTCTAGGAATTTTTATTACTATGTCTTAGGTTTCATCTCCAATTAGAATCACCTAATTTGGAGGTCAAGTGAATCGATAACTAAAGACAAAATTTCACTAAATGTGCTTATCTCTCTTATCATCTTCAACAAAAATTGACTTTTGAATCATATCACACTAAAAACCCTAGCCATAGAAGATTCTCTCAAGCTTGATTATTTGGTTTACTTTCTTGATTTCAACCCTTAAAAAATTCCAAACTTATTATCTACTTCATTGCATGTCAAAATCACCATTGATCTTACACCAAAACCATTCCATGCAAAAACTAGAAATTAAAACTAGAAAAACTTACTAATTTTCCTTCATTCTTTACTTGATCAAGATTTCTTCAAATCCAACTCAAAACCCATGAAAAGTTTTAAACAACCCACTATTGTAGAATCTATAACCAAGGTAGGGTACATTTTAATGTTAGAGGTGGCAAAGGAAATAGTTTGGATCAAAAAGTTCATCATTGAATTTGGAGTTGTTCCTAGCATTGTGAGCCAATGGTATCATATTGTGAAAAAAAAATGACTCCATTGAATAGGCAAAGGAACCAATATCTCATCAATGGTGTAAGCATATATTCAAGAAGTTTCACTTAAATAGAGAGATAGTAGAGTAGAAAGAAATTAAACTAAAGCAAGTTTCCACTAAATAGAATCTTGTAGATCCTCTCACTAAGCCATTATCTCAAAATAGAAATGATTGGTATATGAATGATTATGGTATTAGATATATAGGCAATTAGTTTTAGTGCAATTGAGAGATTGCTAATTTATAGCCTTACAGCTAGTTGGTTAGATGTAATTTAATATATGACATTGTTATTTTAATTAATAAATCCACAATTTATATTTATGCATTTTTGTTATTATATTTGATATTTAAATAATAAAGGTAAAATTTCTTGAATAATTATCGTGCATTTCAAATTATGATGAAATTATAATTATGATAATTAATTTGTATTTATATATTATTTATAAATTATTCCTAGTTATAGTTTCGTCAGGATAGGATATCGATAGAATGGTAAAATTAGCACAAATTATAGTAATTTCTTATAAATAAAATAATTGATTTTATAAATTAAAGCATAAAGACACTTAAACAAATATACGGGTTCTTGTTATAGAATAAGTTCAATGAACTAACCTAATTATACGGATCCAAATTGTTACTTATGTATTTGTGAATTTACTCATTATAATTTTATATGATTGATCCTTAAACTTGAGATTTTTCAAAATATCTCACTTGAGAATTACTTTGTTTTGAAGCTATTTTTGATTTTTTCTATTTAGGATAACTTATTTGGTAGTACTTAAACATAGTATGAATTTTAATGAGATATTTAAGTAGGTCAATAAAGGATTCGCCACTTTAAAGCAATCAAAGAGGATGTTATATTGTTCTTAATTATTAGTGATTTAATAATCTGTGGCTAGAGTGCATTAAGATTTGAAAAGGTATTTTCAAATATCAATTATAAACTTATTAATTAGTAAGAACAAACATGATTAGAATATGCCTCGGGTTCTTTCTTGGTCCTATTATTTTATCCCTTTCTTCTTTTTCCTCCCTTAGTATTCTTCACTATTTTTCTAGTTCCCCAATCTGACACCTCTATTCCTAGTCTCCCTCCTTTCTTGTCCTTGCTATGCCCCCTAAATTCCTCATCATCTTTGTTCTCTCTCCCTACTTTTGTCGCACTACTTTTATCATGTTCCTTTATTGTTAAGGACATTTATTTTTCTTCATAGTTTTATTATTGTTTGTGGAATGACCTTTTAAAATTTTACCAACTCCTTTAACTATTTTCCTCTTATATTATAATATCATGTCCCTCCTGGTTAGTTGGTTAGTTTCTAACCAATCTCTAGCTCTTAGTCCTACCAACTTTCCCTCCCTTATCAATAGTACCTCTACTTCCTGCCTTTCCCTTGATGTGTTATATCCCCCTTCACTAATTCTTCTCTTCTTCCTACCACTAATCCTCTTATTTCTCCTTTTAAAGTATAACATATTTAACTTCTCCTTTCAAGGACTCCACTGTTGCTCATTCTAACGAAACTCCATTCTTTTTTAATCCTCGCTCATTTAAACTCTCATGTTGTTTGGTGCAACCTCTTATATGAGTTAACACTTTGCATAATTAAAAGTAAGTAGTAGGGGATGCTTCCTCCTCTAGCCTCTAGTTTCCCCTTACTCCTTTTCTAATAGTACTCCTATAGTTGCTCTACCTTTAGTTATTATAAAACCTAAAGCAAGTTCATAGTCATCAATAATGATAGGATATTTTTTAGGGAAGAGACTTGCCTCCTCAATTGATAATTCTTAGGTTATTAACAATTAGAAATGTTTAGGATAAAAAGAAATTCTCCTTGATAAAGATAACTTACTTATTTTCACCTTTCAATCAAATGTTTTGGCCCTCAAAACCATTGAAGTTTGAACTTAGTATCATAATATGATTCCTATATTTCTTTAACCATGCAAACTAGACCACAAATTGGACAATATTAAGCATAATCATGTCCTTATTTAGGTTAAATTCCACTTAGTACCTCTAGAGTACTAGTCCACAAGGGGTTTAAGTTATTTGAAAAGCTTCCTTAGTAGGCTAATATGTATAGATGAAGTAATAACTTCTAAAAAGGGGATAGTACTTCATCATTAAGGACTCTATTAAAGTATCGTATCAATGGAGGCCTTTTCTAAAACTCTAAGGAAAATAATGGAAAACCACTACAAAGCTCTTTAAAAAGGGGAATGTTTGAGTTAATGAGAGTAAACACTTTTGAAGAAGGTATAGGTGAAGCTCTTTTGTAAAACTCCTCCTGTTTTAGATCCCCCTTAATGACTTACCTTTTAACAAAGTAACCCCTCTTTCTATCCCTAATACTAGGGTTAATGTCATAAATCAACCTACTATGAGGCTTTCTTTAAGGATTGAGTATCTAAAACAAAATTTTGATAAGTTCCCTCAAGATATGAGCTATCTTTAAAGACTTATCAGCTCCTCCATAACTTGTGTCATCTACTCTTACAAATAATATCCTATAAATCCCTTTGCCAAGCCCTTAAATGGATCATGTAACTCCTTAAGTGAATCAAGTACCATCTATTAAGGATTTCAAAATAGTTAACAAAAGGAAATGAAATAGGAAGGAAGGCTCCAAAGGTTCTAGAAGCCATATTCCCTCATAGTATCGATTCTATCTTAGAATGCTATAGGTATAAATATTCGCAAAATGCAACAAATTCTTATAGACTATCTTTTTGGAAATAAAACCTATATTTATAGGTTATTTGGATTTCAAGCTAGATATTGAGGAATATAGCGAGCTAAATTTCTTGAAGAGGAATTAGATAAGTCTCGCTAATCACCAATATCATCATAATTGGCATTTGGTTATTACTTTGAATGCTTATATGATTGATGTTTCTTAGTCTTTGCCTCTGATCAAAAGGATGCATCTAGCTATTACCCTAAAAAGAAAAAAATTAGTTTAATTATCTCCTTTATATATGGCTCCAATTCTTTTCATAGAAATTATCTATGTAATATTCTAAAGGATGTTTATACTTCCATTAGTTCCCCTTGAATCATTATTGAGGACCTTAATAGTACCATAGACATGTAAAAAACGAGGGCAATACATGTTTTAAGAGCTTCAATAGGGACTTCAGAGAATGTATAAGTGAAAAATAAGTCACTAATTTAAAGTTTTACATAATTTTTTTTATGTAGAGCCATAAGTAGAATGGAAATTGGCTTATAAAAAGAAACTTGATAGGGCTTTGGTGAATAGGGAATGGATTTTGAAATTTTTAAACGTGAGGTCTCGTTTGGAATGTTTTTAAAACTATTTCCACTAACCATTCAGAATGTCGTCTCTATTCAAGCTAGGAAGTTCACATTTCATTTTATTAACTTCTTAATTAAGGCAGAGGGGGATGAACAAGCTATAATTAAAGGCTCTTTTATGAATTTTATAGGTCAAAAAGCTTACATTTGTTACAAGAAATTAAGAAAGGCAAAAAATGAGCTTAAAGTTTTGAACAAAAGTTAATTCATCAATACTCAAAAAACATTTTTTGACCAAGAGTAGACTTTTTATAGTTTAAGAGGATCTAATACTTATTAAATAAAGAGAAAATAACTCTGAATTCTCATTCTAGAGTTGTAAAATTCTATAACTCACAACGAAGATAGAGGTCTAGAATTCAATGACTTATAGAGGGTGATAAGAACACAAAGTTCTTTTGCAGATTAATCAGTGCTAGAAAAAAATTAAATAGAATCACTTACTTCTTTAAGATCAATGGAATCCTAGCCATTACCCAAGATTATTCACTCAAGCAATTCCTTATCTCTAAAGGAAGCTTACTGGATCAAGAACTATAATAGGAAAACTTTCTCTTATGAATTATGCCATTAAAATGGACTTACATAAGGCTTTAGTTCAATCAATTAGAGCTTCAATTTTCATTTGTTGGAAGCGTTTTATTTCCCTAGAAATTTCATTGATTAGATTGATATATATATCTCAACATTTTCCCTTAGTGCCTTGATTAATGGTGAATTAACCAACTTAGTTAAAGGGGGGAAGGATTCAGACAATGTGACCCTTTATATCTTTATCCATTTATCTTATATATAGAAGTTCTATCAAGGATACTAGCTTAAATATCGATCTACATAACCACTTTAATTTCAATAGCAGGTGTAAAAAAATGAGTATTTATGCTCTTTCATTTATTAATGACTTTTGTTTTATTTTCTATAGTTACTGACAAATCTATAAGGATCATAATGTCCTCCCTCAATACTTTCCAATAGCTTTCTAGTTTCTTTATTAATAGGATTAAAAGTCATTTAATTTTTCACTAAAATCTATTCATCTTACCAGGTATTTGTCTTTGGTTTTAGGTATTTAAATTAAAGATCCTCTTTTCACTTATCTTAGTTTTCCTATCTCAACTAATAAGCTTTATCATAAATATTATCTTTTACTCCGAGAGAAAATTCAGAAAAGCATATCCAATTGGTGTAGAAAAACTCTTTTCTTTGTTAGTAATTTGCTATTAATAAACTCAGTACTCAACTCCTTGCATACTTACTAGTTCTTACATATTTCTCTCTTCAAATCTTTGATTAAAACCATTGATAGGATATTAAGAGTTTTCTTATGGAATGGGTTGTTACATACTAAACATCCTACCAATCTAAGATGGAAAGAGGTTTATAAGCCTTATCTGGAAGGTGGAATTAACATTCAATCTACAGAAGTTATTAACAAAACTCTTTTGCCAAAGAGAGGAAGGAGTAAACTCATTAATAAGGAAGCTTTTTAGTTTAAATGGATATATACTTACTTCTTAAATGGATACAAATTATAGGAAACGAAATCCAAAACTATTTCCTTACAATTTTTGACTTAACACCTAAAAATGAGGGAGCAACTTTCTAAATAAAAGAATGGAACATATGAGAGCGATGAGCAAATCTAGCTTCGAGCTTCGAGCTGTTTCATAATTTCTAAATCGTCAGTGAGATCCTCCTCTTCTACATGGCTTCTCTTTCTTCTTCTCCCTATACCTGACCGCCTCTTTCTCCTCTATATACTCTGTCCCCTACCTATAAGACTATTTCCCTAACCCTAATCTCCAAAACTCAAATCCAAACATTATCTACTCTTCCCCGCACAAAAATCCCACCCCTAAAGCATCCTCCATCAACTGTACCCAAAACACATCATTGAAAAAACCCTTAGTTGATGAAGGTGCAGTGGAAATCCCACTGAGACCTGAACCTGAAAACATCTCAAACCCCTTTGTAATGAAGTCGCTAGAGACTATCAAATTGTGGAAGTCAATGGTGGTTAATTGCATGGAGGAATCCTTAGCAGCCAAAACTTTGACCTACTTCCCCCTGGAGTTGAAGGAGGACAAGATATTTGTCATTCCCCTACCAGAATTAGCGAAGAAGGGTGCAACTCATCTCCGACTAGCTTTGATTGGCTTTTTCATCGATAACAACATTTCTTGTTGTCCAAAGAGCTTTGACAAAATCCTAGTTAGAGTTTGGTTTGAAGGAAGTTTTAATTACGAGTTCAAATAACTTTTTGTTTAAGTTTGATTCAGAGGTAGGATTGAATATGGTGCTGGAGAAGGGTTTTTGGCACATCCAAGGCAAACTCTTATTCTTATGTAAATGGCGTCTGAATGTGGGGGAACAAGAAGAAGTTAGGTATGGCCCAGTATGGGCTAGGTTTTATAATATGCCTGTAGAATACTAGAATATCGAAGGGTTAGGTAGAATAAAAAGTGCAGTTAGACACCCCTTGCTCATGGATAATCAGACTGCTAATATGTCTAGGATTGTGTATGCTAGATTGTGTGTGGAACGAGAATTACATAGAAGTTGGCTTACCTTATTTCAGCTGGCCACTTATAATGAAGAAGAGGAGATAAGCTTGAAGGAAGTTAAGATTGAGTATGAGTGGAAGCCTAATCTACCAACACTGAGAAAGGAATGGGCACCTACAGGAAGAATGTTTGAGACTAGTTTCCAATAGGAATTGGCGAAAAGGAATGAGACTATAATAGATAGTTTGACTCAGTAAAAAAGTGAGCAAGACTTAGAAAGGTTAATTAAGAGTAATAAAGAGGCCAAAAATTCAGAGAATCCTATTAAGCAAGATCAGGGTATATGATTCCAACAGATTGAGCAAGTGCCTGAGATGGGCATCTAAGATGATAAGGAAGCTAGCCATTCTGCTAGTTCTATTCCACATAGTAAGGATCACGAGAAGCATGTTGAACATAGCAAGGATCATGAGAAGCATGTTGGACATAGCAAAGATCATGAGAAGACTGCTGCTCCGAGTGGAGATCTGGAGAATTCGAACCATCTTGAGGTAAATTCCCATTCTTCCTCTCTTATTTCTGAATTGGTCCTTGATAATAAGAGTCCTGGTTTGAGAGGGGCTAAGGGGGATTTTATTGTGAGGAAAAGTGGGAAATCTAGGAGGAAGTAAAAGTAAAAGCTCTTTTTCTGGTTTTTGTTTGGATTGTTTATAGATTTAGTTTCTTGGAATATTAGGGGTACAGTAAAACTTCTATAAATGAATATTTTTGGGACCTGAAAAATTATTATCTTATACGGGGTTATTAATTTATTAATAAATGAATATTTTATTAATTTATCGATAAATTAATATTTATTAATTTATAAAATAATTTTTATTTTGTACATTATATTTGTT
>JANVCQ010000004.1:21640363-21653217 GCA_025531925.1 Erythroxylum plowmanianum
TAAGGAATTTGAAACCCTAGCTTGTTTTCTCTTCTTTCTCTCATTCTCTTCTTTTCTTTGTATTTCTCTCTCTTTTCATGACATTCTCTCTTTCTCTTTCTTTCTCCTTTCATTATTCTTTTCTGCTTATCCCTCCCTTCACATTTTCCTTCTTTATTTATAAGCAAGACAACACTTCTTCTTCCAATTATGCCTTTAATGTTTGAGAAATGTCCAATTTGTCCTTCCATCTAAGCCTTATGTCTTTTATACTTAAGTGTCTTGCCAAAAACACCCTTGAACATCCTAACATAACACTTTATTCTAGAAGAATCCTCTCTATTGTCTTACATTTCTAAGGAGACAAAAACCATTCAATTTGGTTCAGTGATTTGAAAGATACACTTCAACATTTTTGGACTGCTCTTGTCCAAATCAGTATATTTATGCGCAACTTCCATCTAAAATTTAAACCTCTTAGAAACTGAATTAAATTCCATTTTCTTCATACAATATGTAGTTCCAATGTCTCTAGCTTACCACAAATCAGAAATCATCTCATTTGGAGCTCTATCGATCCAGAAATCATCAACATTGAAGCATGTTCAGTAAAATATCTAATTCTTACTCTTCCAATCGATACACTTACTTAATTCAATCCATCTTTTTCATATCAATACCATAAGCTCTCAAAATCTATGGAGGGATAGAAAACTAGTGATTCATGAATCACTTCATTTGGAGGTCAGATAAGAAAATTATGGCCGGAAGAATCAAACAAGATATTGATCCTCAATCATATTGAACTTGTCTCGGGACAAGGACAAAACTTTCACTAGAGATGTTGGATTAAGATTATCTTGGGACGATTTCGAAAGAGGACTTCAAGATCTACAAATTTCATTAAGACCTTGAAAACAGAGTCTATCGTCTAGAGGGTTGAAAATAAACCAAAAATGGCAAAAGGTAGAAGAAGCAAAAGACAGAAAAAGTTCATAAACAGTAACCCAGAAGAAGTTTATGAACAATGACCGAAAAAAAACAAAAGACAGAAGAAGCGAGTCGGCAAAACACAGAAGATAGCAAAAGATTGAAGAAGTTCATAAAAAGTAACCCAGAAGAAGTTTATGAATAGTAACCCAGAAGAAGCAAAAGATAGAAGAAGCAAGTCGGCAAAACACAAAAGATAGCAAAAGACAGAAGAAGTTCATAAACAGTAACCCAGAAGAAGTTAATGAACAGTAACCCAGAAGAAGCAAAAGACAGAACAAGAGAGCCAACAGAAGAAGTAAAACCCAGAAGGAACAAAACTCAGAAGAAGACACATCAACAAAACACTGAAGAAGACACGTCAGCAAAACACAGAAAAAGACGCGTCAGCAAAACACAGAAGAAGACGCGTCAGCAAAACACAGAAGAAGACGTATCAACAAAACACAAAAGATAGTATAACATAGACGATAACAAAACACAGACGATACAAAACACAGACGATAGCAAAACACAAACGATATAAAACAAAAAAGGAGATGACGTCATCATAAAAAAAACCTAAAAGGAGATGGCATCATCACAGAAGAAGCAAAAGACAGAAGAAGCTACTCGTTTCTTGCACATATTCCCTTATAAGGACCATGACTTTCGGCCTAGAAGTCCAAAAATTCCATACTATATAGTGTTGGAAAGATAAAAGAAAGCTCTATAACTCTTAAGAGGAAACTTTGCCAAAATCTATCTAGATCAATCCCAATTTTCCTTTAAAGTCTGAAGATGAATTTTACATTCATCCACCAATGTGCTACACCCAGTTCTCACTTCATGACAAATTTTGAGTCTCTTAGAGACAGAATTGAAATTCTATGTCTTAATAAGAAATATAGCCATATGTTTCTAGTTGAATCCAATTCAAGAATCCTCTCGTTTAGATAACTAAAGAAAAAGTTATGGCTAAAAGACTGAAACATTCTCCATAACATTTTCCAGATCAACCATCCTTTTTGTTTCACAATCTTTCCTTAACACAAATCATACTAAGATGCCCTTTTCTACTTCATTTACTCCTCATTCTCAACTTCATCTCAAATCAATAGCATCCGAAGAAAATATATAGTCCATGATTAATCATGAACACCAACAACAGAACATACACATATGTACATATTCTTCATCAACTTACTACACCAATTCAACTTCATTTTTGGCTTTCATTCTAATTCTAACTTTCACCTTAATTCTTCTCACTTTAAAATATTTTATCCAGCAGAAACAACAAAGCAAAGCTTGGACATATCCAATCTCATTCATTTGCTCTTTACTCATGACTACTTGCCAAAATTTCTCCTTCAAATAGTTCTAACTTTTATGAGACATTCGGGTTCCAACAAATAAGGACATTATTTTTAGTTGTGTTGACTGTCAATTAAATTGTTTTTATTGTTGCTTGATTGTACTACTAGGAATTGGGTTGATTATCTTATGTTATTAGACAGATATGTTAGCTTTAAGATATGTTGGTAGGATAATGGTATAGAGTAGGATGGTTGGGTTTTGTTGTAGGGTTTTAGGATGGAAGGAGTTGTTGTAAATTCTTTTGAACCCTTTTTGTAGCTAAGAGATTCAATTTTGGAATCTTTAGTCTGTACATATCTTCTATTATTTGTATAAAAGTCTTGATTTATCAAAAAAATATCTAAATGCATCAAATGTACAATTGGCAATAGAGAATTTGTATCATTATGGAATGAAAATTGGTGCACCATTAGTCCCCACAGTAACTACAATTTAATGGCTAGTTTGCTTCATTAATTCCTTATAAATTCTATGGTTAAAGTTATAATCATGAAGAGCCAAAGTAGTTTTTTTGAATGACTATAATCCTAACCAAAACTACTATGATTCTTATAGGTTTCTTATGCATCACTCTAGGAAATTCACCAATAATTCATATAGTAATTTTTTTAGATGAAAAAGTCCATCCCCCTCTTGGTGCAGAGTCATATGCAATAAGGTTATTGTTATAAAAATATTGGTATTCATATGGTTGGTGGCAAAGAATAAACATAAAACCTTAGAGAAACTAAATTTCCTTAATTTCCCACAAGTATACAAGTTATGTAATTCTCATCTCTTCTTTGTCTATAAATTCTCATTAGGTATATAACATACAATCTAATCCCTTTGCAACCTTGATGTCACTAGAAACAACCATAGTTAGTCTTGAACTAGCTTAACAATACCAAGTTTTTTATTAAGGAAAAAACAAATCTATACTTTGGCTTTTAGATACACCATGTACATAACCTATAAAGAGAGAAACTGTGGGATTTGTTAAGGAGCTGAAAAACTATAAATCTTGTTACTACAAATCTAATCTTATAGATTGGAGAACTAATTTTGTTAAATTTAAAAGAACTTAAATCCTCTCTTTTATAACTTCTAAGAGAATTTCTAATTGATTCTCCTTATATTCTTGTTACATGAATGGTATCTATAGCATTTAGGATAGCCTCTCCTAATTGGCCTTTGTTATTAGTGCTAATAGTAACATAATTAGGATACTAACATCTTATAATTTCTTCATAACTTGTACTCGTTGCTTGCTAGTTTCATTAGTTTGATTATGCTCACAACTTATATCAACTAGCATATCTTATCGTGCTAGCTTATAAGATTGCCCTTGTAATTGATTATTTTTTCCAATATGTTCTTTTGTCTTTTTTTAATAAAAGGGAATGAACATGATTGAACTTAGATAGAGTAGACACTAATTCTACACTCTATCTCCAATGATGAAACGATTAAATTATACATTATAACATTACAAGAATAGGTTGAGTTAAACCATATTAACATTTCTAATATTTGGATGGTCTTGACATGTACTAGATGTTAATATTGATTTATGATTATAAATTATTTAATTGGATAGTTAAAGATAAATAAAATGATGTTTTAAATTTTATAATTCTAATTATGAATTATAATTATAATTTATAATCATTGTCAACTTATTAGGAACCTAATACATTGCACATAAAGAGAAGTAAAAAATCAACTTAAATTAAGTTGGTCTTAATTTTAAAATTTGAATAACTTATGAATCAAATATGAGGTATTTCATTAAAAATAAAAATAAATTATAATCAGAGTTATAATTTAATTATAATTAAAGGTTTATCTTTAATTATAGTTAAAAAGAGATGCTAATGTCTTTTATATAAATAAGGGCATCATGAAGCTAGTACTCATGTCTTTTCCTCTAAATTATTTAAGTTATTTTTCTCTGCTCTATAGATACTATCAAAAGTTGGATATTTGAATAGTTTAAGGTTAATATTCGAGAAGAAAATTTTAGCGAAAATTTGATTTAAATGCAGTTCAACTCTTTTATTTATGATTCATTTTTTCCAAATTATTTAATTGAAGAGATTCGATCATGAAATTGTAAAATTATTTTTTTAGTTATGCCAATGAATCATTTAAAGTTGATTTCCCAACTCACTCACACACACACACACACGCATGCACACACACGTTCCATGGTAGTAGTCTATAAAATTATGAATTAAAAATATTTAATTGTGTTAAAGTAATTTTAATTAGTAAAATGGAAACAAGTTAAAATGGTGATGAGTATCCAACTATTATGACAAACTATTAAAAGTAAAATATAAAACCAAATGATTACATATTTAGCCTTAAGCTAATTATTATACACAACAATTCATAATTAATTCTCATTCATTAATTAAAGTTTGAATTCTTTTAAAACTTTGAATATAAAACATTAAATAAATGCAATAAGTTAGCCTTGTATAATATTTATTAAAAGGAAAATTTTTATTTTTAAATTTCATGTTTGCATTAAAATACAAGACCATAACATCTTTAAGAGGGTTTCATAATACTGGTTAATTCCATTATTTTTAGTCATAAATTAACTTTAATGAATCTTGATAAATTTTAATTAGTCCTAATTAACTCAATTTAAGATAAAATTTAAATGACATTTACTAAATCTAAGTAATCTTAATTTCACATTTACCCTGATTTAAACTACGTATCTAAAATTTTTAATCTAATTAAATATCTATCTAAATTCTAATATATACAACATGAATTCTAATCTTTTAGAAAGCTTGACCATAAATCAAGGATATGGTAATTGATTCAATCCTTGAATTTTTTGCCAAACAGAAAATGATGAAGGAGATTAATAGAACATTCATAACCCTTATCCTAAAAAATCCTAACTCTTCATTTATCCTAGATTACAGACCAATTATCATGTTATAACACCTTGTATAAAGTTATTTATAAGATCCTAGCTATAAGGTTAAAGATAGTGATGGGTAGCCTTATAAATATAGCTTAAGATGAATCTTAGAATATATTGCTTGGTAATAATATTCTTTTAGCCCAAAAACTTTTAAATCTTATGGAAGGAAGGATTCCCCTACAAATTGTTCAATAAAGTGGACATTCACAAGGTCTTTGAATTGGTTTAATGGTGCTTTTTCTCTCATATATTAAAGGCTTTTAGATTTCCTAATGTTTTCATCAAATGGATCACTTAATGTGTTAAAATTACTTCCTTTAAAGTGTTAGTTAATAAAAGCTCCTACAAGACTATTCCATAGTGGTAAAGAGCTAAAACAAGGGGATTCATTGCCCCTATACATTTTCATCCTATTTATGGAATCCCTTACAAGACTAATCTCCTTTAACATTAGCAATGATCATGGCTTTGAATACCATAATGGATGCAAGAATCTATTTTTTTTAAACTTAAGCTTTGTAGATGATCTCTTATAGTTTTCTAAGACCGAGGATAAGTCTCTAAGCTTACTAATTTTCCCCCTCAATATATTTAGAGAAATTTTAAAGCAGTTCCTCAATATAGATCAAAGTCACCTAATCCTATTAGCTATTAGCAAGTACCTATCTAACTTTCTATCCTTCATAACTAGATTAAGATGTAAAAATCACCTAGTTACCTAATTAGGTTTGCCTATATCTATGACGAGAATTATATAAAGAGAGTGTCCTCCTTATTGGGGAAGAAACAAAAAAGGTTCTTCAACTATTGTACCTAAACTCTCCTATTTACTGGTAGATAACTCTCAATCAAGCCAGTTGTTAACTCTGTCATATACTTTTCTTTCATAATGAGTGGTTAAATACATTAAGAGGATATTTAAAAACTTCATGTGGGGTGGATCTGGAAGCTCCCATGCTTATCACTAGGTTAATTAAGTTTAATTCTATGAGCTTAAAGCTATTGGAGGTTTGGATTACCAATAAGGTTCTTTTGATTAAGAAATTTTAGAGAATTATCTTTAACAATAAAGCATTAAGGGTAATAAAGTAGATACATAAATATTTTATAAAAAGGTAAAAGTTTTTAAGAAGTTAAAAGTAACTTTAATACCTTTAATATCTCTTGGTTCATGAATCAGTTATTAAGGTCGCCCACACCAATATAAAATGCAAAGTGGAGAATGACAAGTTAACTTCCTTGTGGTTTAAAAATAGATTCTTCGTTGTTCCCCTATCAAACTACTAACAGACGCACTCACTATGTCACAAATATCCTGCCTCTTCCAAAGTGAGATCAATAATATCAAATGGTCAATGGTAGCTTAAATTTCTAAGAGAAACTAAGAATACTACCTCCTTGATTCTTCCTAATCTAGATTGAGAGGACAGTTATGCATAAACCGAGCACCGATTAATGAACTTTACCCTCCATTTTTACAAAGAACTAACTACTTAAAGTAAAAAATATGAAAATTGCTAAAAGGAATATCAGAGGAGAAAATGTTCATACTAAGAGTAATTAGAAACTTTATTGTTGAGAATAAACATGATATTATGACTGTTTTAGAATCCAAAATCAAACTATAAAACTGTGATCTCTTAAAAATTCTTAGAATTAATTGAATTCACAAACTATGATCATCACCCAAATGGTATAATTTTAGTAAACTATAATAGCAATTCTACTGTATTTTTTTTGTTTCTTTTGTCACAAATCAATTGATACATATCGAGGTGTTTTGTAAAACTAAATCAAATTTCTTTCTTATATGCTCATAATAATATATATCAAAGAAATCTACTATGGAATGGGATAAGGAAACTATCTATTCACACACAGATTCCTTGGTTACTAGCTGGAGATTTCAATTGAATCATGGCACCAAAAGAATTTGTTCTAATGCTGTTAAGATTCCTCGTTTGGATCTAAGACTATATCTTTTAGATATTCAATTTTCTAATATTGCTTTTGGGGGAAATTTCTTTACATAAAGCGAAAGGTAACAAGGTGACAATCTCATCAAGAAGAAACTAGAATTGAAGTTTAGAAAATATGGAGTGGTTCCAACACTTTCCAAACAACTAAAAAATGTTCTAAAAAACTTGTCTATTTAATCATTCACTAGCCATCATCATTACATATTATATAAGATTTAACACTCCCTTTAGATTTAACCAATTCCTTGTTGATGTACTAGGATTTCAAGATATATTATGTCCTAGGAGTATAGCTGAATGATGCTAAACAACATATATATGTGCAAAGAATCAAATTGCTTAAACATATTTTGAACCAACTGTATAAGGAGAATGTAGGGAATATGCATCATCTTGTAACTATTGCTAATAAGGCACTTAATTTAGTTCAAGATTAACTTTATAGGAATCCAATTTACATTATGGTCATAGGAAAAGAAACTTAAGCAATTTGCAACCTATCAAAGGCTCTATCCTGTAATCATTCATTAGTGAAACAAAGATTCAGGGTAGAATGGCTAAAGGTTGGTGATAGGGAATCCTCTTTTTTCTATGGATTAGTTATATCCAGAAAATTCCTCAATAGAATTTGTAAATTGCTAATTAATAACCAAACCATCTCTAAATAAGAGCTATTTCTTAAAGAGGCATATGATTATTTTTCTAGTTACATAAATTCTCCTACTAATGCTCAATCCTTAGTTGATTTGATGAATAATATCATGGAAGGTTACATATCCTTGCAAAAGGTAGAAATTATATCCAAAACACTAACTAGACAAGAGACTGATCAGGTGGTTAAAAATCTAAACCCTCATAAAGCAACTGGGTAAATGTTTTCAACATGTTTTTCTTCTCTAAAACTTGGCCAATCACTAAAGATAAGGTAGATGATGTTGTTTTTGAATTCATTAAGAAGAGGAGACTAAACAAAGAGATTAATAGAAATTTCATCACCTTAATTCCTAAAGGTGGAGAACATATACATTTATGAGATTTTAGTCCTCTTATTTATTGCATCTCCATTTACAAAATTATATTAAAAATATTATAAAATAAGTTCAAAGAAGTCCTAATTAATCATGTTAGCAGCACACAATGTGCTTACAAACCTGGTAGAGGGATGAATGACAATATTCTACTTATGCAAGAATTCATGATGGAATATTCTAGTAGCAATAGTGGAAAGAATTGTATTTTGAAAAGTGGATTTAAAGAATGTTTATGAAAATGCAAGTTGGACTTTCCTCTGTGATATTATGAAAACTTGGGAGTTCCCAAAATGTTTCATGGAGCGGATAAAATTATGATTCACTAATGCTACATTTAGCATACTCATTAATAGAGAACCTACAAGGATATTCAATAATTCCAAAGGCATAAGATAAGGAAATCCAACCTCACTATACATTTTTTAATCTCGTAATGAAAATGTTTAAAATTTTTTAAAGAGAATTGTTGAGAAAACTAAACATTTTATGTTTCACTCTAAGTGTAAAAGAATAGGCATCATAAACCTTATCTTTGTTGATGATCGAGTAATCTTACCAAGATTTGACAGAAATTTAATAACAATAGTGATGAATGCCATTAATATATTTACCAATTTGTCTGGATTTTATGTAAATATGATACGTTTTCTTTCTACATTTCTAAAAGTGCTTATGATTACAAGTGTATGATGAGAGGCATTACTAGATTTAGGGTTCTTCCATTACCTTTCACGTACCTTGGAATCCTAATTGCTTCTACTAGATTAAGTTATGGAATCTTTAAACCATTAGTGGATAAAATACAAGAAAAAATCTTTGGATGGAGTATGAAAACATTATCATTAGCGAGTAGAGTTCAACTAATCTAAACTATTTTGACTCAATCAATATAAATTAGGCTACATATCTAGCTATCCTAAAAGTTATGAACAAAGTGATTGACAAAATGCTTGAAAGATTCCTATGTTCTAGATTCAATGATGGTGAATGAAGAGTTGCTATGAAATGGTCTAATGTTTGTAATCTAAGAAAGTATGAAGGCTTGAAAATAATCCTCTTGAGGCTATTGAATACATATATGCTTGTTGTTCATAGTTCTAAACATAAAAACTTTTGTATTATAAATATGCAAACTGTAAGTTATAGTATAAAAGATATAGTTCCCGCAAGGATTGTATAGTCACCTAGATATTCTTATAAACTTTATTTAAGGTAAAAAATAAGATGATTAGTTAAGAATTAAACCAAAAACAAAGACTTAATAAATAAACTATGAACTAGACAATAGTAAAATTGATTTATTGATTAATAATGATAGCTAAGAAGTACTTCTATCCTTATTTGTTTTTCTTTTACCTTTTTGATTTAATCATACTTTATCTTAGATATCCTATAGTTATGATTGCCGTTTTCTTGAGTTCTAATTAAGTAATACCAATTGAAGCAGATAGAAATTGAATTATGATCTCTCAATCTATCAAAAATGTGTCTAACTATGAAGCCAGATTTAAAGCAATCCTATGGATAACTAATAAAAAATTGAAATATCTCTTCAATTACCTATTAATTTGATATTTATAAGTCTATTGAGGTATGAGTTATCACTAAGTCAACACAAAACAAGTGAATCAATTCAACCTCTTGATCCAAATTGATTATAAAACAATAAACATCACAAGCATATTCTTTAAATAAAGAATGAAAAGTTCAACAAATAATGCAAAAGTAATTCCTGTAGATGAATTTAACAATCCACAGATGTAACTTAATATCGAAAACAAAGATATAAGAAAATAGTAGAGAATGAAATATGGAGTTCTTCTTTTCTTTGCCTTGAGCTGGAAAATCTACAGCTTTGTTCTTTAAAGTTCTCCTCTTTTAATCTTCATTAATTTTGAATATGCTAGCATTAAGTGGTTTTTAAAGCTTCTTTATATACTCTTGAGTCTTCTAAGGGCTTTTCACATGTTTATCTTCCAAAAATAGACCAAAGCATTGAAAGGATGAAAAAATTTGCTTCCTAGAAAACTCCTTGCATGATCATGCATTGCACTATTATGCGTAGGACTACATTATCATACCAAACTTAATTATCCAACTTTTTCTTCATCATTTCTTCACTTTTTCTTATCTTCACTCATCACTAAACATATCAAAAAATCCTTAAAATATATAATAAGATCAAACTTTTACCTTAAACAACAATTAATTAATAAAAAAATAAAAACACTAATAAGAATATAAACCTAAGGATTAAGCATATGATTATCATTTAAGAAAACACTAAAAACATAATATAACATTTAGAAAACATACTATGTTTTACACCTATCAACATCCCTACACTTCAATATTTACCTATCCCTAAGAAAAACTAAAGCCAAAAAAAACAAAACTTAAGACATAAATCACAAAACACACAAACGCATAAATATACAATCATACAAGAATATAATCATGGTAAAATGACACCAAATCTTATGAAATTAACTTAGCCATAAATGTCAATAACTTAAAAAGTTCTATAACATTCACTTATTATGTTAATGTTTAAATACTTTAATTTAAATACAAATATCAAAATATTGATACCTATTTATACATATATGGCATTTCTAAGTATGCACTAATTTTTATAGTAACAATTAAAGAAATAGGCCAGCTAGCTCTATTCTTGACAAGGTTTAGTATAATAGGAAATATATTTAGCACATTTATACAAGGCACTTTATTGTTTTTGGTGTTATCAGCATCATCATCATCATTTTATTTTACCTGCATTACTTCTTCCTATTCAATTTAAATGGTCATATTTGTAGATATAATTCCTTTCAATTTTATGTCATTAACATATTCACACAATAAACACATCATGCCACAAAATGTTTACACAATGCTAACCTAATTTAAAACTAGGACAATGTAAATATATATTCACATGCAAAATGATATGCAAATGCACATATGTCCCCATACTTGAACAACACATTTTCCTCAATGTTGAAAACAATATGAAACTAAAAAACATAACAAAAATAAAAGGAATAAGAAAGAAAGGGGCAAGAATACTTATAAGGATTGTGGTGGTGATGGCATAAAATACCCATGGTTAGTATATCTTTGAAAGCTTAGACATAGCGAATAAACTGACTCCTCGAGGGCTACGCTAAACCTTTAGTGCAAACCAGAAGGACTAAAGATGTTTGATGTTGCTCAGTGATGCTATAACTTAACAACCAAGAATGAACTTCGATACAATTTATACCATGAACATCCATCAACTAACTCTCTAAAAATAAACATAAAACATAAAATATAAAAATAACAAAGCACTTTCAAATAAAAATTTACAAAAAAAACCTAACTATAACATAAATTGCTAAGTTTAAGGTCACTAGTTTGACCATTTTAGCGCCATTATTTCAACTCCTCTTTTGGATGTGAAGGTTTTATTCATCATCACATTAGGACTTATGATTCTTATGTCCAAAATTTTCCATCCCATGGATCTTATTCTCTTTCTAATTGTCTCCACCATTCCCTTTTTTTGTTCCCAACGATTTTCAACTCTAGAATGTGTGGTTTCTTAATGGAGGGTATTACGAGTGATTCCATCCATAATAATGATTCTTTTTTTAATTTATCACCTAACTCCTCTACCTCTAGCTCTTTATTGTCTTTCGCTTCCCCAACCCTTACTTCTTCTTTATAGCACTCCCTTAGCTCTTTTATGGATTCATCAACTATATCAATCTTCATATAGTAGTTGTTTTCCTTTAAATTCATCAGTGTTATATTCATAAATTCAACTTGCTCCTCACCAATTCGAAGAATAAGTTTCCCTTCATAAAAAACAACCAAAGCTCTTTAATTATTCATAAATGGTGTACTAAGAATTAGTGGACAGTTTTCATCCTCTTCAAAATCTAGTAATATGAAATCCACAAGAATAATAAAATTTTCCACTTTTTTTGGCACATCCTCCACCACACCAAATGATGTCTTTATATGTTGATCCACCAACTAAATAAGCATAAAAGTTAGTTTCAAATCTCCTAGCCCTAATTTCTTGAAATTTGAAAACGAAATAAGATTAATACTTACACCTAAGTCACAACAACATTTAGAAAATTGTAAATCACTAATTACACTAGGTATAGTGAAACTCCTTGAGTCCTTCAATTTGAAGGCACATGGCTAGTATGTTGGATTGCCTATGGCCCTGGTATTTACAATACGCAGCGGAATGAACCATACTACACAACAAGAAGTATAATCGAAAACAACATAACACGTACGAAATTACCTCTTGAGGTCGATTGGTATTTGTTTCTTTTTCAGATTTGTAGACACTGCAGTTCGCGAAACGTCCTCTATCGTTATCCATACGAGGATGAATGATGCAGGAAGCGGCTAATGTGTGCTAGCAAGTTCTAAAACCCTTTTGAATGCCATACAATTTTACTCTCGGAAGAAGAACGAAGGTGGCTAGGGTTTTCGTCTCACCTCTAATGAGACATAAGTTTCTCTATTTATAGAGAAACCCTAATTCCTATTCCTATTAGGAATAAGAACATCATAATCCTA
>JANVCQ010000004.1:21653317-21667288 GCA_025531925.1 Erythroxylum plowmanianum
GAAACGTAAATCACATTACATAAACCATATACATGCATATATAAAAGAATACCTCATAATATATTATTAATAAGTCATAATGTTAGTACAAAACTCACATATGTCCATTGGCCTAGGGCATACTACTAACATGGTAATCATAGAGCTAACATTTTTAGTCAAAGAAATCATTTAATTGTCCTACTAAGTTTATTTATTGATAAAATGTCTTTAAAAAAATTAGTGTACTTAGGTATGCTCTCCAAAGCTTCCACAAAAGACAAGTTGATTTGCAATTTCTGTAGCCTTTTAATAAACATTGCATATTATGAATCTAATTTTTCCTTCTATAGCCTTTATGGGAGTGTAATCCATAGTGCATATGGAGGAGGAGGAACATAAAGAGTGTCCTCTTTGTTCTCTTCATCCTTGCCTCTTTTCTCTTGCTCTTTTACCTAGTGGGATTCCTCTTACGTTTTAGATAGTTCCTTTAAATTTTTTCCACTCTTAAGTGTGATGGCTTTCAATTGCTCCCTTGGATTTGATTCCATGTTGCTTCAAAGACTACCCACTCTTCTTGTACACAATGTATTAGCTAATTGGTCCACTTGAACCTCCAAATTATGAATGGAGGTTGTATGGTTCTTTATAATTTGATTGAACTTAGCTTCTGTCCTCTTTTGGTTCTCATCTTAGCTCGCAAATTTGTAATTCAAAACATCCATCAATTTTTCCACCTTCAATTCCAAAGAACTGAGCCTATCTTGTTGAAATTCTGGTGGGTCTAGAACCCTTACTGGGTTTCTTACATTATTAGACTAAGAAAAATTTGGGTGGTTTTTTCACTGAAGATTGTAAGTATTAGATAGGGATTATTGCTTCTCTAACATTTTCTTAAATAAAAGCTTTCAATTATTAATAGGTTGCATTTTCTCAACATCCTAAGCAAATGCACCCTTTGCAAGAATGTGGAAGAAACTTAAATCATCTCAATACTCTTTGGCTATCTGGAATGCCATCCAGGGACATTGACTCTAGGGAGGAGGTAGCTCATATTACTAGGAAATTTTTAATAAGCTTGCATCCCCAAATCATTTTGGTGTAAAAATTAGTTATATCATTGCACTTGGATGTTTAATATAAGCCATATAGATTAGACAAATTCTATAATCTTCAAAAATTTAGGGGAAAAAATGATCAAGTGGTAATTGTATTAAGGACCTAGAAAAGAGAGTAGCTTCTAATACATATTCTCACCTATTAAAGAACCTAAAGTAGTGATAGAGCTATCATTGGTGATCTTCCTTAAAGACAGTTCACAATAATTCAGGGCTTAATTGTGTAAGGAGATTTTTTCTGTTTTTCTTATATATTTGACTAATGTTCTACATTATTTAATGATTGCTTCAAATTTATCATCACCTTAATGGTTAACGCTTTGTAATTTTGGATTGTACCAATTTCCTATCCTTATTCAAGATAATTTATTTCAGTTAAAAATTCCTTTCCTAAAAACATCACTACATATTAGTCTCCCTATTTTATAAAGGAAACCAACAATGATATGAAACTGAGCACAAAGAAAGGTCCCATCTTTGAAATTTTTTCTTTTATGCTTGGTTTTATTTTCATATATTATAAGCTTCAGCATAAGAAGCTTAAAAGAAGAATCTTTAAGAATTATTTTAATTAGATGATATTTGATTCACTGAAAAGAACTATATCCCTACCCTTCTCTTTGAATCAATGCAAATGCCAGCATTGCTTTAACTGCTTCTTAAAACTTCTTTTTTTTTCACTCCTTAATCCTTTTGATACGTTTTTGTTTTTATTTTCTATGTCATTTTTAGTTTGTTTTTCCTTTTTTTCCTACAAAGAGTTGTAGTTTTGTTTTGATAGTTCTCCCATTAAGATTCTAATTGACAGATTGTTATTTTAAGTGAAAGATTGTTTTTTTACTACTGTAGAACTGTAACTTTTTAGGCATGTTATTGGTTAGTCATGCTCTCAATGTGCATTTGTTTTGGATGAGTATTTAAATAAAATTTGTGAAATGGGCTTATTTCTTAATCCATGATACATGGATTTTTATGATTTTAAAGTTTATTATGGTCAAATAAGGTTAAATTAAAATTGGAGATAATTTAGTTAATTAAGAATTTATTTAATTAAGGTTAATTTAAAATTAGAGATACTTTAGTTACTTAGAATTTATATTTAACTGAATGGAAGACTCATAGTGCCATATGGCTTCTATGTGCCAATGTGGGTCTCACATAACTCGTAAAAATAAAACATTTCATATCAATATTCATGTGATACTTAACTGATGAAGACATAATTCTTAATAAAAGTTCATTCAATTTAGAGATTAATTTGAATAATTTTAAAGTGTTAGAATTATTTTTTAATATTTAAATTTTAATATTTAAATATATTGGTAAAAGAGTCAATTTAGACCCTAGTTTTTTCGATGAAATTAAATTTGAACCTAAACATTTTGAAACATTAAAAAGCCCTAACATTTTGAAAATATTCAATTTAAACCCTAGCTTAATAGTCCCATCAATTTTTTGTCAAAAAAATATACTATGACATTTTCTATTATTTATTTACTAGCCCTTTTTACTAAAAGTGCAACCCACCTAGCAATGTGGACAATAGAAAAATAACCCCACCATTTGTTTCTTATTCTTAAACATTATCATTTAAGTCAATGACTCAAAAATTTCTAATTTCATTTATTCTATAGCTTCCCTTTTATAATAGCTTTGTAATCCCTAATGTACTTCTTTTTTTGTTTCCTGTAGTATCCTTATTTGATTACCCTAATTTATTCTTACACTTTTCTTATTTGCTTCTAAAGCTTGCATAATTGAAATTGTTCACTTATTGTGACAAATTAGGTATTTATTTCGTATCTCACTTTTACTTAATCTTTATTGATTTTTGTTTGGATTAGTTAAAGAATTGATCTGCTTATATCTTACAGGTGTAATAACATGTATGTCTTACTTGAAAATCATTGTTCATGAATTTTATTGTTTCCTCATCAAATTGACTAATACGAATGTACTTATGCTTTCTATTGTTGAATGAAAAATTATCCACCAAATTTTCTAAAGGAATGTATTAGACATTGTTTAGGATATAGCTCATTAACTATAATTATAAGATGTAGTTACAAAATAATATAATTAATGCATGAATTATAGGAACACACTAATTTTCAGACGACAAAATAAACATGGTCATTCCATTGGTTTACAATATACACCAAATATAATATGTAGTTACAAAATAACCTATTTGATGAATAAATTCTAGGCAAACATTATTTTTTATAGTACCAAATAAACTTCTCCATTATCTTGGTTTACAAAATCAAGTAATAATAATAATAATAATCATGTTTATTAATAAGGCATTCAAATATCTAGTTTTTTAACTTGCTATCCATTAGTCCTAATCATTTTTTTCTGTCTTAGTTATTGTAGCTTGTAAGTATGTTGAAGAGAGGCTATATTTATCCTCTAAAGACCTTTTAGTTCTAAAGAAAACTTGAAAGAGTTTGGAACAACTTCCTTAAATCCCGTTTTATTCATATTTGTAGAACTAACAACTTTTGACTCAACATATTAATTAATATGTGTATAAGTTTAATATTGACCATGAGCACAAATATCTAAGTATATGTTAAAGTCACAATAGTGCTTTGTTAACTAGGTTGACATTCCTTAGTACATGACATGCTACTTTGAATGTGAGTTTACTTAATATAATTTGGGTTAAATCAGTAGCCTATTTCATATAATTATTGTCTTGTAATAGAAAGCAATATGTTCTTACCTGTGATACTTTTCTAACTCACTTTTCTAACTCTTGGACTTCGGTTAAGATGTTTCAACCTACAAAATAATTTGTTTAACATTAACATGGATAACTTTATTACAAAAAAGATAACTGAACTAGTAATTGTCTACACTGACATATTGTTCATTAGATCTTATTACTTTACAATTTTTACTATTATGTCTACAAGTTTGCTCCATTTCTATACTTGACCCTTTTACAAAGTCTTTTTTCCTCTTAGTGTTGGATCAGAAAAGAAAACATGCAAGATTTAGTTAAATAGTAGATTTCAAAAACTTTTTTAAAAATCATAACACAGCGGAAGCAAGATAACCAAACCAATATGCATAGCCATATATGATATGGTTTAAGGATAATAAACATAAGAACAATATGAAGATAATATTATCGACTCCTTCACTATAGCTATAACTCCTTGTTGAGTTATCCTATCCTCGGTAATGTATCCTCTCCTAGTTGATGTATCCTCTTCTTCTTGTTATTGTTTCCTCTTCTTGATATTGTATCCTCGACCAATCTGATCTACCACTTATTCTTCTTAGACAACTTGGTTAACAAGATCCTTTGGTGGGAAAGGAGAAGAAAACTTTGGAGGAAGAAAGAAGCCAAAAATTGAGACACTTCTCATGTAAATTTCGGCACTCTTATGCAAGATAGGAGAGAGAGTGGTAAAAAATGCAAGAACCCTTTCTTACACCCTCACAATTTCAGTTAACCCAAAAGAAAGAAGAGCTTTCCATCAAATGCATCACTTCTCTATTTAATCAATCATAAAGAAGCCAATAAATGAGACTCTTCTCATTTTCTTTAAGATGGATATATGAAAACACTATTAACCTAAATAAGAACTATCAATTTCGATTTCTGATGATGAAAGAAGGAAAATGGTTCATCTAATGTACGTCTTTCATCTTTAATCTAATGGATGCTAATAAGTTACATGCTATCATTACAAGAGAACCATTAAACCATTTAATGGTAAGATCATTACTTAATTTAATGATGATAGTGCATGATAATACCATCTTTATTTTGCAATTCAATGCTAAATGTGTAGCTACACATTCAGCCCAACAAAACTGAAATTCCTTCTCCTTTTTTTAAAAAATTTTGTTTTAATATAATTAATTAAATTAAACCAAAGTCTAGCCCATTTCTAAACGTTCATTTGAGCTTCTAATTAACCATTAATTAGTACAAGCCCAACATTCAATCATGGGCTTTAAAACCTCAATTTATATTTCTTTCTTTGCTTGATAACCTTCCTTGAAGCCAAGTGGGGAATCTTATTAGACTTCGATAATTCAAGCTCCAAGAAGCCTAGAATTAAATTAATCTCATTAGAATTTGATTTCCATGCATAAATATATACCCTCAATTTAGCATGTCTCTTTATGATCATTGTCCTTATGTTTTTTAGTGTATTAATCATTAGCCTGTCCTTTATTGGTATGATGCATTTGTTGAAAGTCTCACTTAGGTTATTATTAACAATTGGATGATTTAAATGATTGGTGTGACCTAGACCATGTCTCTTGTGGATATCCAAGTAATGCATAAACACCCAATTCTTTTTTTTATATTTTTTATTTTTCCATTAAAGTCTTACATATACATAGACTATACATATGAACAAAACTTCCTTCATCAGTCTTTAACACTCCAATGTCTATACCAATTTTGGTAAATATGTCTAATGAACATTTTATGGCATGTATTTGATACTTTATCCTTAATAGATGTTATTAGTCCCAAGATATATAAGTCAATAAATAGAAGTCAAATAATGTAAAGCAATAATATCAACTAATAAATGAGAAAAGCTCTATATGTATGTAACTTTTAAATATAAGATATTATTGTATCTTCATCCCTATATTCTAATTCTAGATCAATTGATAAGAGTGATATGAACAAACTTTATGAATTAGTTTTCAACTCATAGATATAACCTTACAGTTTTGAATATTCATGAGGATAGCCTAATGCTATCTCCTTTTTCAACTTCCACTTGATAGCCATGCATATTGTTTAATTCATAAATATGTTCATCTTTTCCTTCCATCTTTCAATTGTCTTAATAATGATTATGCTAGGCTTTCTAAGATTTTGTCTCAGAATGTTGCTTTCATATTAGGTTTATTAATTATGATATATGTATGTTCAAACCTATAGTCTTTATTTTGAAACATTTGTCTTTATTATCACATGTTGCATTTAGTTCTCACCCACATCCTTTAATGCATCCTACTCTAATTAGCTTAGACTCACTTTTTTTTATCTAACATTAAACCATATCGCTATTGAAAAATCAACAACAACTTTAAACACTTTTATATTCCTAAATTGCATATCTAGTGTCCACTATGATGTACCACTGCCTGCTTAATGTTTATCACTTATAGTAGGTATTCTAATTGTCTCCCTTACTTCCTCTTTATTAGGGTACTCATTACTATCAAGGAAGTTTTCATAGTCATTAGATTCAATCTCCATTAGTTGTTGGCCATCAAAAATTGATAGATTAAATATATCATATCCTCCTTCAACTTCATTATCCTCTTTAATTTCACCATACACAAAATTCACATCAAGGCTTATATCCGCATCATTAATACTCTCTTATTCAATAATATCTACATTAACTTCATCATACATAACATCATCGTCAAGGCCTAAATCCACATCATTACCTATTATAGTTAAAACTTTTGGATCCAGAATTGGAACCTCAAACTTATATTTCGCATTCACCTCAATTCTCTTATGGATTTTTGAAAGGTTAAATAACTTTATGCCAACATTCATTACATTCAATGTCTTAAAGATTCATTGAACCTAAAGCCTAGAACTTTGAAATAAGCGTTATCAATTTGTTGGTATCCAAGTTCCTTCCTCATCTTTATCAAAATAACTTGAAGACTCACCCTTATAACTCAAGTCAGGATCTCATCTAAAGTACCCCTATAATATAATTTTAAACTTCCATACTAAATCACTATAACCCAAAAAATGACAAGTAAATAATATGAGTAGAGATTATTTGAAAATTTTCATGACGCATATAAATTTACTGATGATAAGAATCTAATAAAGATGAGAAGCAAAATTTATTCCATACTCATATTTATATATAGATAGCAATTATGAGTAATTTATAAACCAATGAAATCTTGCTATAAAAATTAAGGTAATTATGCTCTTTGTTTAAATAAGTAATAAAACAAGAATATAAAGCTAAGAAGGACAAGGGTAATGTTAATTATAGTTTCATTCATAGTCTTCATAATTGCAGCCATTCATTACAATGGCAATGCATCATGTATTTAACTAATCCTTTATCGAATTAATTGTTATTTCTAAAGCAATATATAAAATGTGAAGCATTTTTCTCATTGTAACTCTCATATTGAATAGGATACAACATATTCTATCAAGGAATCACATTTCACCTATTAATTAACATAAGATTGTTAAGGTACTTGATTGCACATATAAAATTCCTACGATATTATGTCTATAGTCAATAACTCAGTTATCAATTAGCTAAGGACTATAATATGCAAGTTCTCTTTGTTTCAGCTCATAGAAAATATATTAGCTGCACCATTGTCATTCAATCATCTAGTTTTAGTGTATAAGCAATTAGATTAAAAGACAAAACCCTATCAAACATATAAAATTATCAAATAATTTATATGTAGGTTAATCTAGGAGCATTTACCTAAATAATTATGGGAAAATAAACAATACTTCATACCAAAAAAATTAAAGAATGCATATGGATGATTTCGTCTTTTTATATTCAACACTACCTATAAATAAGAACAAACAAACATGTAAGGACCACGTGCATAATCCATGTAAAGATTCCTCAACAATAAAAAAAATTAAGAAGGGGTTACAATATGACCTTAACCTTAACCTAGAAAATAGAAATAATAATGAATTAAAACAAAAACTAACATATCTTTGGACTTAAACTAATGAAGCAAAGACTAAGAGAAAAGACGATACCAATAAGCAAAAAGATGATGATCAAGCTTCAACTAAAACAAATAGAGAGATAAAGCAATGAGGGATAGAAGTTATAATAGATGACAATGTTTAGGAACAAAAGAGAAACTAAAGTAGGGATTGCAAAGCAATTATGAAAGGAAAGCTATATCAAAATAAGTGATTAGGAATAACATGAGTATTCATTAAGTTAAAACACGACATTTTGGAAATTCCAAAATATTAATGTCTAAGTACTAGATGATAAGGCTATTTTTTTACAAATAGATAATAAAAAATGCCATAACATATTTTTGTAATAGAGAGTTGAAAAGGTTGTTAAGTTACGATTTAAATTAAACCTTTTCAAAATATTGAGGGTCTTTTTGAACGTTTTGAAATGTTTAGATTCAAACTAATTTTTTATTGAAAATGTGAGGGTCTAAATTAACCTTTTTCTGGAAGTTAAATAAAGAACTTATTAATACCTATGAAAAGCATCATAAAGGGACATTACAAATTGTTTCAGAAAGATACAACAACATAACTACTTTCTAGGGAAAAAATGGAACTGAAGATTTCATTTCCTTCTAAGATAAATGCTTAGGTGATCAAAAACTTGATAAGTGACCAAGGTTTCCTTTATCCAGTAATACAACTTGCAAATTAAAGGATACTTATTAGTTTTGTTCTTTTGATAAATTCTTTGATTTCTTTCCCTCCAAATTGCAGCAATTGTATAATTAAAACTGAGACTTAAATAGACTATGACTTTCCCTATAGAGTAGAATTTTCGTCAACCCATTCAAAAATTTTGGTCTAATATGCTTCATGGATAATGCTTTCTTTTTCAATGTTGCATAGCTCACAAAGAGTGTCATTGGATCCAATGATCCTATCTTTCATCTTTAATTTTCCCCTAGATGCTAGGTAATTTTTGAAGGAGGGCTTAGGCATCAAGGAATCTTTCTAAACAATACTGAACCAAGGGATGATTGCGATAGAAGGCTTAAGTGCCTTAATGTACATAGAATTTGAGTATTACTCATTGGTAATTAAGGTCCATATAGGCTTGTCCGAAATTAAGGGATTTGATTCATAACTGGGGAGACAGCTCTGAAATCTTTCAACCCCCTTCCCAAAAAGTGCTAGGAAATTTTCTTAATAATATTTTTAACTCAAACATATGGACAAATTCTTAGATAGATTAAAGATGTCATTTTTTAGGGAAAAAGGATAAGGTAGTCCAATTATTGATCCAAAACCATGTATCATTTCCAGTCCTTACTTGGATACTAATGAAAGAGTATACTAATTGCCTTGTTCTTAATATCTGGACAAAAAAACTAAGAATGCTTTTTCTTATCCATGATCTACCGTAGACTATTCTCTTTGAGATAGATCTCATTAATTCATTTGCTTCATAGGGATTACATATCCTTGTATAGTCTCCAAATTCTCTTTGCAATCTGTATTGTTTGAAAGGTCGCGATAGAGGTTAGACCAAGACCCCCTTCTTGCTTTCTCTAACAAAGTTACTCTCATTTGACTTTAGCACCTTTAGAAATGTCATACCTCTTAGACTAGAGAAAGTTTTTGATACATTTTTCCATTTCTTTAATGATAATTTTTAGTAAAAGAAGATGAGAACTCCAATGCATATACAGATTGTTAAGAACTAACATGATCAACTACACTCTCCTAGTTTCAAAAAGAGCTTTATTTTCCAAGAATTGATGATTTTCTTGTATTTTTCTAAGATCTTCAGGAAATAAGGACCCTAAGTATAAGAAAGGAAAATTATAAACATTCAAACAAAAAATTCGTTAGAGACTTTCAGTATTGGGACTATCCAAAGAGAAACATATACTACTCTTGTTTGAGTTAATGTTTAGGCTAGATAATCTATTGAAAACCATAAAGGAGTTATGCAGAATTGAGTTGGATTCTTAATGAGCTCCATAAGATATAAAAGATCATCTACAAAACATAATTAAGTAAGTGATAATTCTTTACATTTATAATGGAATTTGAAGTTTGAGTTCCTAGAAATGTTAGCGATGATGATCCTATTTAGGATTTCCATAATTATGACAAACAAGTGGGAGAGTTAGCATCTCCCTACCTAATGCCATTACTTGGTAGGGGGGCTCATTGATGAGGATAGAATAATCTAGAGTAAAGATGCAGGAGTGTATCTAGTTAATAAATAAGCAAGGAAACAAGCCATTCCAAATAGATTAAAATGAAATTCCAGTGGAGCATATCCAAATCTTTGGAGTAATCAATCATTATAGCTTAACTTGTAATATTTCTACCAAAATTGTACTCTCTCATTAGCTCTTGGACTAGGAGGATGTTGTCTAACATTGATCTTCCTAGAAGGCACTTTGAGAGCAATGTATGAATTATTTTAGATTCTCTTTGAGCCTATTGTGTAACATTCCACTCTCATAGTGCATAAGATTGAACATATCCATGAATAGTTGAAACTATGCTCTACGAAAATGGTATGTTAGAATAATCACATAAATACAGTTTGAAACATCAATATAACTTAAACATTCCAAATACTTATTTCCTTTACAATTATAATAAGTCATATATGTCATTAACATTCCAAATTCAAGTAGACCATACACAACAGTTTTGAACTTAATCCCAATACATCATATAGTACAAAAATTACATACTAGAGACAATGTGTGTCATAACATGGAATGCTAATAAAAAAGACATCTATCCAGACTTCACAGGTATCAGTTAACCAGACCTTTGAGCCATTCTTGTCCCTAAAATAATTATACTAGAATTCTTTTAGATCACTTTAGAGGCTGGATCTCCTTTGAAATTGAAAATCAATGTTGCAATTTTGATGAGTTTGTGAACTCAGTGAGTGAACCATCATCGATGTGGTCACTCAAGTCAGAACATAAAGACAAGTATATAACCCAATTCACCAAGTATAACACATTATCCAGTATTGAATATCACATCACATTATATCATATATCAATAAGTACAACATGTATTCAATTATTTCATATCATATTTCAAAACAATCCAATAAATAATCTCAATCATTCATACAATACATGTCAAGGTGTATATGCCAATGTACATATGACTCCATTCTTATTTTGCTTTGTTGTGACCAAGCACCTATCAACATAAATTACCGTACCATATCTATTATAGATACTGGGCTCATTTTATTTACTATCATGTATTTGTTGTGGATATCGGGCTCATTGTTATTTGAGCCTGTGACTCTCTGTACATAATCTTGAGCTTAAAGCTCTTTTTCACACATTGGCTACTTTGGTCACTACTTCTTTATCTGATCATACATTTCAATGTAATGAGATGTATCAATTCACATATTATGCTTTCAGTATTTTTCATTCAATGTGCTCATGTCATATAACAAATTTTTGGATCTAAGTCTGGCATTCAACATTTAATTGTTCATACATTCCATATTACACATGCAATTCAATAAAAGCACATATAATTGAGTTTACACTTCTAGGTTAACTCATAATATGCTCTAGAATAGCTATTACCATAATGATTCGGCAATGTCTAGATGTTAATGATCAACTTGTGTTTCTAAAGTCATGCAATACACACATAATTTACACTTCACTAAGTAATTCAATCATATGAATATACAATCATGCACATGTATATGTGTCATGTTCAATGCATGCTCAATTCACCTTTTCAGGTATGTATTCTGAATTACAAATCTTGACTGTTCAATTATTATAGCTTGTATGTTACCACTTTACATTTAGGTTTATACCTTGATTAAGTGTGATGAATCTAAATTCATCAATCATACATTCATCAGCCTTTTCTAGCAATATACATTCTCACAATTTCCCAATTCTTATTCATTTATACCTAATATGCCTTACTCATATCCTTTGGATCATATTTTCATTCATAAGAACACCTTTATTCCTTTAACAACTTAAAATTTCTAGACTTAAATACATTGATATCAAGACAACCCATTCATTAAGTAATGACATTAACAACCTAGACTTATCAAACCCTTAACCAATTAATTAAGCAACAATCTAGGTTCATTTCAAGCCTGAATCAATTCCAAATACACCAATGTAGAGTAACTTATCCTCATTTTATTCAACAAATTCACAAAACTGAAATTATCATTTCAAAGCTTTGGCCACGATCATGGGATGATTGCCTGATGTGCAATATCCAATTTCCCTCAATTCTCCATGAATTTCATCTACTTTGGGTCATCATTAACACTTCAAATTTTCTAGAATTTATACTCTCAAAAGCTACTTCAATTCATGTCAATATAGCTTCCATCTTAGTTACATTAAAGCTCTCTAAATTCTATTCATTTATATCATAACAATCATTCATACACATACACTAACATCCCCAATTTTTTTCTAGATTCAAAAGAAAACTCTTTCATATCAAATTCAAAACACCTTCATAACAGTCCATTAATTATACCTCAATTCCTCATCAATTTCATCTCAATTTCTAACTTAAAATCATTCATTTTATAGCTCATAAACTATTGTTTTCCATACATGCTAAACAAAATAAAAACTACCACTCATGCATCATTTTCCCAACACACATTTAACACCAATACTTCAATCAATCAATCCCTAATTCAATCATCATCAAGTTCTATTATTTTATACCATAAGAGATCAGTATTTTACCTTCTTGATTAGCTTAAATACCTCCTCAATTTTCAAGCTAACCTAGTCATCCATGCATGGAAACACAATTCCAAGAGTAAGATGGGAGTATAATGATTTCAGCAAAGGCAAAGAGATGATAACATATTATAACTATCTTTGTGTAGGATCTTGTATGGATCTTAGATTGACGATGAACAGAATTAAAGCAAAATTTCAAAGCTGTGAGGGTTATGTGTGTGTTTCGGTAGTGAGAGGGAAGGAAAAGAAAGAAGATGGTAGAAACAATTTCTACTTTAACTTAATTCATTAGGTGCTGGGTGTCACTACTTTACAATGACATTTGTCACATGTGCATGCAATTCAGTTATCCTCTATATAAGCTGCCAAATGTCACCAAAATCCTAGGCCATTTGTCACTTAATTCTCTAAGCCATTTGTCATTAAATTATACTATCATATGTCACTTATTTTATAGGCCTTGTCATCCTAAATTTCCATGTGTCAACTTGCCTTGCCACTTGACATTTTCCTAGACTAAATTCTCCTAATTGTAACAATTAACTCCAAATTACTAATTATAATCGATCAAATCAAAATTTAGGACATAAGTAATACACAATCAAATCATTATCATTTTAAACCTTTCATACCCTATAACATGTCAATTGAGTGTATATACTATCTATGCAATCTTTTATAAATCAATATTTATGTGTGTATATGCTCATGTTATGCATGTGAATGAAATGCACCTCATTAATTCTAAAATGATATAACTCAAAATTCTAACATTCTAACCCTCAGTAAGTTCTAGAAATCGAATTGGCTAGTAACTTAAAGATACCTTTGTAAACAATGTTACAACAAGAAATAGGGTGAAGATCACTGAGATAATTGGCACTAAGATGTTTAAGGATCAAGCAAATGTAAGTGGCATTGATTTTCCCCAAGATTCTTCCAGAGGTTAGAAAATTCTAGTTGTATCCACACAAAAACTACTTGTAATATGCTGGATCCCACTTTCGAAGCCCAGCATTCGGAGACATTTAACAGTTGAAACTCATTGCAATTTTTTTTAACAATAACGCATATACAGAAAAATTGATAATCAAAATCGGCCTGAATTATTTAAAACCATTTCAGTCACCAAGATGAAAATATTATTGAACACATCAGAGTTTCGGAATCACGTGGGCCCATTATAGAACACAATGTTTGTTTTCATAATATCTTTACATTTCAAAACCCCCCTTTTTGTCTTAATACAAATACAAAATACAAAAACAATACAAAAATACACATGATACAATTGAATGCTTATGCTTAAAATGATTCCAAAATATAAAAATCCTGAACTAACTTAATAACAAAAGTCTTTAATTATCTTGGAGTTCCAATGCCTTGCAAGGATCGCTAATCT
>JANVCQ010000004.1:21693463-21710727 GCA_025531925.1 Erythroxylum plowmanianum
ATGATTATAAATTATTGTTTTCGAATGTTTTAAATTTAATTGATTTCAGAACGAATGACAAATAGTTAAATTCATTGTTTTCGAATGATTGAAAAATTACTTCATTTTGTTTCGGATGAATTTGAGAAAAATCGATAAAGTTGTTACTTTCTTAGTTTTGAACGATTTGGCTAATTATGAAAAATTGATATATTCCTTGATTTTGAGGTTTAAAAATCCTTTGGATTTGAGAGCTTGAATAATGGTTATGGGAATTTGCAATTGTGGAATTTCTGAATGGGATTTTGTGTGAATTTCTGATTGTGCATTTTTGATATATGACTTTGTGCGATATATGTGACTTTATGAAATAACATTATTTTCAAATGATTGGAAAGATTGTGAATGTGAATGTGTCGAGTACGACACGATCTGAAAATATAAAAAATTCAAAATATGCCTTCGAGCAATTCGAATTTCAAGTTTGTTATGTGTTATATGGGTTTGGTTAGGTCCCTTAAGTAGAGTCAGTGCACTGTCTCATTTTTTTTAAGGCTTATCCCGCCTGCCCGCTAGTGGCACAAGAGCTCCGATTTCGGACTCCCATAAGTCACGGTTACACTGGACCGCTATGCGGGAAAGTGTAGTACGTTCCGTTCACGGCTGCACAGGACCGCTATGCGGGAATGTGCAGTACGTTTCGTTTTGGACCGACCCAAACCAATTGATGTGTTTATGTGTTTTTGATTTTGTTCTTCTTTGTGCTGCATTCATGTTTGAATTTGTTTATAACTTATAAAAAATTTTGAGAAAATTGAGATATTGTGAAAAAGAAACTTTTGATGAATGTTTATACTGTGAAAAGTTTGAGAAATTTAAGAAATGTGAAATCGAGCTTTTCCGACCGTGAAAGTTTTGAAAACTATTTTAGAATGTTTTGAATGATTTGAAAGGTTGAAATTGATGAATTTTATGTTGAGAAATGTTTATAACTGGAAAAATGAGTTTTGCAAAGATTTTTGCTTATTGTTCAAGTTATAAACATATTATCCACGAGCTATAAGCTCACCCCCCCTTTTCATCCCCATCTCCAGATATTCGAGCAGGAAATCGGATGAAAGAAGGTCAAGACTTGTGTTCGATTTCATTTATTTTGTGTTTTATGTAGTTGGGATTTTGTATCGGTTTGTATAAGGCTGGATTTGCCCATTAATGTATTACAAGTATTAAATTGGGTATATAGTTGAGTAGTGATTGTATATAAATGTGATCGATTTTTTGGGTTTGGATTGAATTGGGAATTTGAATATGGAATTGAGATATTGATTGTAATTTGAGATTGAATGATGAATTTGTGTATTGAATTGAGAAATAAATATGAATTGAATTTGGATAATGTGTTTTAGATTGAGTTTGGATTTCGGATGGGAGGTCCGAGGAGTTGTGTTGTGTGATTATGTTGGTATATAAAAGTGTCTTTAAACCCCTTTTGCAGGTTTTGGGTTAAATGAAATGCAGCCGTGATGCTGTCGAAATTTTTATGATAAGAGAAAGATAAGAATAAGAGATATGATTTGTTAGCAAGATGAAAAATGATGAATAAGAAGAATCAAGTAATTTGAGATTAGTATGAGATTAAGGATAAATTTCCAAAATGGGGAAATTATAGTGTTTGATTTGTTTCATAAGATTATGGGATTTGTATGGTTTTGAAACGTGGGCACGCTTTTGAAACGTGGGCACGCCTTTGAGCAGATTATGAATAAAGAATGAAATGAAAAAGAAAAAAATTTAATACCGAATTTGGAATGTCTTAAGGTTTCCAACGCGATGTTTTCTAAAGTGTATGTTATCGGATGTCGGAATTTATATTTCAGTTTGATTGCATCGTTTGTTTGGTTTGTTTCCAAGCCAATTCGATTTGACTTCGTATTCGATTTGTATTCGTTTTTCATTCGTTTACGTCTCCGTTTTTTGTTTTTCGGTTGGGGTCCGATTTTCGAGATCGGGTCCCAACATCTCATCACTTCAGTAATAAACAGTTTGCATATTCTTTAGTCTACCTATGTTGTTCTACCTAAGAGCGTCAACAAGGAAATTTATAGAATCTTCAAAACCTTCTTATGGTCTGAAAAATAGAAAGTTACAAAAATGTTAAAGTGAAATGTAGTGAAATCACCATTCCAAAAAAGCAAGGAGGGTTAGGCATCATCCTAATTTCAAAAATGGAACAAGTACTATTAAGTAAGAGAATATGGTGAATATTAACTGACAAGAAAGCTCTATGGATTAAGTGGAAGAATAAATATCATCTTAAAAATTAGAACTTTTGACTAATAGTAAACTTTAGAGAATTCTCTTGGATTTTCAATCATCTACTCAAATTAACAAATATGATTTATCCCTACTTCAAGCACAAATTAGGAAATGGAGTAAATACTTAGTTTTGGTTTGATAATGGGACAAACTCCAGCTCACTAATATAAAAACAAGATATTCTATAACTTTGAAATAGAATTCCTATGAAAACTAAAGTCTCCACACTCATTCAAAATAGACATTAGCATGGGAATTTTTTAGGATTCTCTCTACTTGTTGACAACTTACTGCAAATTTCTATGGTACCTAAAGAAGATTGCATTATATGGTCTCCTATTCTGATAGGGACATCCACAAATAGCTCCTATCACAAGCTAATCACAAACATTACAGAAGAAGTCCCTTGGAATGCAATTCTTTAGAAATGACCTCCAAATCCAAAAGCTTCAGTTATCACTTAGTTAGTGATTAAGAACAGAATTAGAACCAAGAGCAGATGGTTCAGGGTATATGATTCTACTTGTGTCTTTGCAAAGAAGCTGAAGAGGATAGGAACCACCTATATTTCATATGCAGGTACTCCAAAGTAATATGGAGCAAAATTCTACACCTATTACTAGTAGCTTATTACACATTTGAATGGAATGAGACCTTAAATATTATCACTGAGCTCACCAAGTAGGGAACGTAGAATGGGAAGCTAATCAAAACAACATTCACAGCCACCATCTATATAATTTGGAAGGAAAGAAACTGCAGATTGTATAAAGGAACCAAAGAGGTAAAATACCAACTTACAGAGAAAAAATAACTAATTGGATTTTGGCAACACTTATAGCAACCAATAAGTAAAATTTACTCATTCTTGAATGAAGAACACATGGATGTTGTAATGCTATGTATCAAATGATGGAAATATCTTGTAATTTTGATTTTGCTGAAGTGTGGAAAGATTGTATATACCATTGTAATGTTGTTATAACTTTTGCTAATGTTAATGCAATTTCATTAATTTCCAAAAAAAGTACTCCACTAGCCTTTTAAAAAAAATAGGTTAAGAATAGAGCTAGTAGCCAATTAAGAATGTGATATAGCTGAGTAACTAGGAGATTCATGACAAAATGTTTATCTTCAATTCAAAAGATTAAGATGACATTCCAACCAAGCTAAATAAAAAAATGTGACCTAGTTGAGTAATCGGGGGACATTCACAAAAAAATGTTTTCCTTCACATCAAAGACTAGGTTAATGTTGAAGAAAATTAAGAAAATGATGTTTCAATAAATAAAACCTACTGATCTTTGAAAATAGGAAAAATTTTCATGAAAGGAATCTCAGTGATAGTTGCCTTTTTTATTGATCACTAATTGTAAATGCATGTTTACAGGTGCATAAGTGTATAAATAGGGTGTTAATATTTTGACTGATATGTATATTCAATTCAGAGTACTTAAACATGAAAGGAATAGGTTAGTATGTTGGCATAATTTGAATGATTGATGTTTGTGGTTAAATTGATTTCATAAGATTCAATACCATTGTATCATTATTGCATATCACATGAATGTGTGATTATGTGTTTTTTTGTTTTTTCTTGAGGACTAGCAAAATTTTAAGTATAGGGATGTTGATAGTTATAATTCATACTATGTTTTCCTATGTGTTTTAGGGTGATTTAAGGTGTTTATTAGATGATTATCGTATATATAGGCTTAAAATTGTGTTATTGTGAGTGTTTGTTTATATTCTAATTTTTTGTGTTGTTTAAAGCTTGAATTCAATCTTAATTTTATGTTTCATAAGGTGTTTGATGTGGTTGTAAGTGTTAGAAATTAAGGAATTGAAGAAAATAGAAGATGGAAGCTATATGAAGGGTGTCAGATCGTGTATAAGGAGAAAGATTATGATAGATGTGCATGGAGGTTACATGGGCTTTGTCACGATCATGCCTTAAGGAGCACGATCATGGCAAAGAGGATGAAACATAGAGCATAATCATGACTCCTAGATCATGATCATGATAGGAGATTTTTAGGCGCAAATTTTTCTCTTTTGTTTTAAGGTTTAGGGCTATTTTTGGAACCGAAAAAAGTGGAAAATCCTAGAAACGACCACAAGACCCTAAGGCATTATATAAGAACATGAAATATAACAAATTGCAGTAGCCACACATCAAAGTGGATCAAAAGATCAAGAAGAGCATCAGGAAATTCCATCATTCCAGATCAAGTCTTCAATAGAATTTTTATTCTTTTCCTTTATTTGTTTCGTTATCCTTAATGTGTAATATGATTTCCTAACATGCCTATGGATTTCTAAATTCAACTTAGGAATTTAATAGACCTACAATTATCAAATTAACAATTAATCAAAGAGAGATCTTCATTGTGAAATTAATTATCTAATAGATTGCTTTAGATTTAATTGAAGAAGTTAGGAATAGTTCTATTAATTGAGAGATTGCAAATATATTAATTTTAAATTCACTTAGGGTTAATTAATTAGGTCTTGAGAGAGAGTAATCAAAACCTTAGGAAATCTACGATCAAATACATAAATTGAATCAACAAGATTGTAGGAAAGAATAATTCCTAAGTAGTCAATCTTAATCAAACCTTATCCTTTATTGGCAATTCACTACTTATTTGATTACCTTTTTCGTTTATTTATGTTTCAATTTCTATTATTTAAATTTGATTGAAATCAATTTCTGAATACCTTAGACAATTTTAGGTTGAAATTGTTAGCTTTTGCATAATCCTCATAGGAATGATATCCTCTTATACCACAAGATGCAATTTGTATACTTGTAAGTATTGAGAATTTTATTATATATAAAACTTACTCAACAATCTTTAATATGTCAGGGGTCACTTTCTAGCAGCTTCTAACCTGTTTCTATAGAGATAAACCTGACAATGAGCAAGCCTTGGGGATTGATCAATGTTTCATTTAGTCCCAACATTTCCCAATGTAACTTGGCCTAAGTAAATATCATTGGGTATGATGGCCATTTAGGGAAGAAAAAATCAACGAGGTTGACATTACATCTATGAGCACCTTTGTAGTAGCACTTCCTTTAGAGACTTAACAATAAGCTAGCCTTTATTAGTAACATGAGGAAAGTAAGGTAGCTTCACCGAGGGAGATTAGTCGCTAACCACTTGGCACTAAGATTTCTAAGGAGGGATCCTTGAGGAGTTGGTTGGCTCGTTAAGAGCTTCAATGTTTTCCATAACCTATGGAGGTTTAACCAAGGAAGAAGAGGACGGCTACTTCTCTCTAAAGTCATGTTTCAAGGGGTTAGGTTAAGAGCAAGGAGGGATAGGGACAAAAGTGGAAAGTATCCTTCTAAAACATTCGTCTAACCTAAAGCATACGACACAACTTCCATGACCAAAAGAGATAGGAAATTTTCAATATATTAGAGTAGCAATTTGAAATATCCTTCCAAAAACAATATAGGAACCATAAATGGGAAAAAGTTTAAGCAAGTGAAAAACTAAAGTACCTTTAGGAAAATCAAAGCCTGATAGTAGAGGTATGTAAATGAAAATACCTAGTAGGCAATGTAAGGATGGTTTGGTGTTAAGGTAAAGGAGGAGAAATGTAGACCAGGTTAAATGACAAAGAGGCACAAGAGAAACATAATAAAGCAAACGTAAGCAACTTAAGATAATCAGAAATAACCAAAAGAAACAAAGCAGGAAACAAGCAGACAAAACACTAACTAAAGGGCTGAGCAAATAATTTGGAGCTAAGAACTGAGGAAAACCACCACTTAAGGAGAAAACATTACTAAAGGAGAAGTAAAATCTTCAGGAAAGACCAAGACGAAGCACCTTGATAATAGAAAGGAAGTTAGGGAAATGGGAGGAAAGCTTGGAATTAAGGTAGAGTAGGAGGAGATGATAAACTAAGTTAAATAACAAGGGGGCAAAAGAATGACAGAAGGAAACAAACACAAGCAGCTTAGGATAACCGAAAATAACCAAAAGAAACTAATTTAGGAAACAAGTTGGCAAAACACTAATCAAAGAATGAAACTAAGGATCAAGAGTGAGAAATGAGGAAAACCACTACTAGAGGAGAAACCACTTTCAGAGGAGAAGTAAAATCTTCAAGAAGAAGTAAAATGACCTGATATTTATTTTGTTACTAATGTTAGAGTTAAAAATAGACTTTTTTTATCATTATTAAAATCAAAAGAGCAAGTCAATTGGATAAAGAAAACATTATTTACACCGTACCAATAATTTTTTAGTGTTCACCAATATTAGCTAAGTAATAAGATTATCATATTGAAATTAAAAAGTAATATTTGTATGAAAATAACTATAGTAAAAAATATAAAATCATAGTAATAATTATTACAATTAAAGATAACTATAACTATAAATATTAATTTCCATAATAATTGACAATCCAAATTAGTCATGAATATTTTTGCACTTAAAAATTTTAATGATTTTTTATATTATTATTTAACCTACTATAATTTAAATAAAAGTTTTTGATCATATGAAAAACAATTATATAAAGAATTGAAATATAATTTTAATAAAATTAAATTTATTTAAGAATTATATGTAATATAGTTATAAATTTGATAATTTTATTATACACTCTAATTAGTACTATAATTGAATAAAAATTTGAATTAAAATATAGTAGGTTTGACATTAAATACGTAATTTTAATTTTAAAAAAGAATAAAAAAGCATAAATTAGATGTCTCTTAAATTTTGTAAAAACAATGACAGGATCTTTCATATTTTTAAGAATTTAATTGAGTTTATATTTAATTAAATTACTAAATGTAATTAAATTAAGTGATTAATCTAGCTATACTGCAATAGTTAAGTTAATTTTAAATAACACAAGAAATTAAGAAGATTTTAGGTAAATATTACTTATAATATCTAAATTAATTTAGATAGAAAGAAAATTATAATATTTAACAAAATGATTACAAAGTCAATTATTTTGAATAAAGTATGTAATGAAAGTAATTTTAAAACACAAACTAAATATTACGAAAACAGAGACTTTTTTTTTTTTTTTGTTAGCCCCCGAGGTATTTTAGGAGGGTTCCAACTGTGAGAAAACGCTTTTAAGCCATTCACTTCCAGACTAATCCTCGCTCGCATCGGGTCAACCCGTAAGGAGTAAAGTACTGGTCAAATAGATTTCTCCATTCTTAAGATTCAAACTCAAAATCTCTGATTAAGAGATGAAAGTGTTGAACCACTCACAACAACCTATTTGATTCAGAGATTTATTATTTAACCCTGAAGAAGAATACATTGTGCTCGGTGCATATGGTCAAAAACGAAATTCGTCTTTTAGCTTTGCATTATTCGGAGAGAGACGACGGAAGCCTTATCTTTGGGGGCGGGCTCCCTCCCTCCCTCTCTCTCTCTCTCTCTCGCGCGCGCGCCTCTGCAACTTGACATCAACATCCAAAGTACCCAAACCCAAAAAACAATATCCAAACTCCAGCAGCCCACCTTCTCGTCATCAGCAACATAACATCAAATTGGTTACCAAAGACAGAATAGAAACAGAAAGAGAACCACAACTGTTGGATGGAGCATGGCTAAGGCTAAGCTACTAGT
Organism: Erythroxylum plowmanianum; assembly: GCA_025531925.1. Classification (NCBI taxonomy): domain Eukaryota; kingdom Viridiplantae; phylum Streptophyta; class Magnoliopsida; order Malpighiales; family Erythroxylaceae; genus Erythroxylum; species Erythroxylum plowmanianum. Next base: position 21,701,380 of record JANVCQ010000004.1, read on the forward strand.
GCTTGATATTAATTGCCGTCCTCTTCTTCTTCTTCTTCTTCTTCATTAGCCCATCAGCTTGCTTACTTCTCAACTCAGACACCTAGCTGCTGCTGCGGCTGCTACTGCTGGTTTACATTTTTACTTGGGTTCTTCTTTTCCAAAAGAGAAGACGATGAATCATTATGTCCCGGATTTCGAAATGGACGATGATTATCAAATTCCCACTTCATCAAGCTTGACTCGCCCTAAGAAATCTTCCATGTAATTCCATTCTCTCTCTCTATCTCCCTCTCATTCTTTAATCATCAATTCATTCTAAAACTTATTATTCTCACAGGCCTCAGGACGATGAGATCATGGAACTTGTGTGGCAAAACGGCCCCGTCATCATGCAGAACCAAACACAAAGATCGCTAAAGAAAACCTCCACATCCGCCAAGTACCAAGACGCCGTCACCCCCGCCGAACCCTCGATCCGCCCTCCCCAAGAACATCAACACCACCAGCTCTTCATGCAAGAAGACGAGATGGTCTCTTGGCTTCATTATCCTCTTAACGACGCTAACTTCGATCAAGATTTCTGCGCCGATCTCCTCTATTCTTCCGCTACTTGCGTCACCTCCGCCTCCGCCGACACCGCTCCTCATCCGACCTGCACCGTGCAGAATATGGCCAATTCTCCCCCGTCGGAGCCGCCGATTCCTCAGGGGAGGCGACCGGAGACAGTGCCGAACTTCGCGCACTTCTCGAGGCACAGAGCAGTTAGAGAGGCCAGCGATTCTGATCCGTCGAAGTTGAAAACCGTCGTCCGAGAATCCACGGTTGTGGACTCCAACGACACTCCTGCGGTAGCGTCGGCGTCCAGAACGTCGGAGGCGGCCGTGGCGAGGAGTATAGCCGGTGCATCGAGCGGAGAAACACGTTGCCGCACCATGAGCGGAGCTCCGGTAGCGGTTACATCTGGCGGAAGCAAACGAGAATGTGACAATACTGTTACATCGTCGCCGGGAGGGTCCAGCGCGAGCGCAGAGACGGCGACGTTTAGGGCGCCTGTTGAGGATCGGAAGCGGAAGGGAAAGGACGAGGATACAGACTATCACAGTGAGGTGAGATAAGCTAATAAGCGTTAAGTAGTTGTATTAATGAAATAATTAATAGCTAAGCATGCTTACTATAATTAATTGCAGTAGTTTATTTTTATTAGTATATTGAAAAAAGAATTACACGTACTGTTAAGTTATCGGGTAAAGTGCGTGTGGTGCGCAGGGAGGAATAAGTATGGATGGCTTTGGTAAACGCGTCCAGTGAAGATTAAACAACAAACAATAGTGTTGTAGTTGTGTTACTGTTTATGTTAGTGTAGGAGTAGGACTGAGTTAATTTCATTTTCCAGCGCCTGAACGGGCCATGTACTGAATGTATAAAATAAATTAAAAAAAAACGATAATATAGTATAGTATATGGAATTGGTAAATGGGTATTATTATTATTTCTTAAATATGTCACGGGGTTGTCCTTTGCTAGTCCATGTCCCGCTTGTCTACATGTACATTCTTCTTGTATTCTCATTTCCCTTCTAAACATTTCTTTTTCTGCCCATATCACCTAATCGCAATTATGCTTATGCACTTTTTCTTTTTGTTGTTTTTCTCTTCTCGTTTTCTCTCACCCAGTAGCTTATAGCTATGCTCAATACTCTCTGTAAGCTTTTCTTTTTTCTTCTACTTTCTTGCTGCACCGTCAACTTGTTTCGTTTCAGCACACAGGACACTCTTTTTTTGTATTTAATGTTGTTGGTGTGAAAATTTTCTGTCTTTTTCATCCTGTCTTGTCACTCATCATTTTTAACCAGGTTGTGCATTGTTTTTCTCATCAGGATGCTGAGTTTGAATATGCTGATGTTAAGAAACAAGCTCGTGGATCAACATCTACAAAGAGGTCTCGTGCTGCAGAGGTTCATAACCTCTCAGAAAGGGTTTGTATTTTCTTATGCTTGAAGTAATTTTGATTTTTAATTTTGCTTTCAGTCTTCCTGTCATTCTTAGATGGTGTTATATTATGATATTGCAGAGACGACGAGATAGAATAAATGAAAAGATGAGAGCTTTACAAGAACTCATTCCACGTTGCAACAAGGTTATCTTCATAATCATTTTATCCAATTTCTGTCTGGCATAGATTATCTTTGTTTTGATATGAATTTCGTGCCTGCTTTTGAATTTCAGTCAGACAAAGCTTCTATGTTGGATGAGGCAATAGAGTACCTTAAATCACTTCAACTACAAGTTCAGGTACATATTTTTGTATTCTAAGATATGTGATTCTCTTAATTTCTTCAAATTTATATGTGATGGAATCAAGTACAACAACAAACGGTTGACTTAACTTTGATCTGACGTGTTGAAATCTAGTTATCCTATCAAAGTTTTGCGATGTTTATGTTATGATATGTTAGAAACATTTAAGAGCAGATGAGTTTGGGCTCATTGCTAAGAATGCCTAATTTGTCTTTGCTCACTTAATGCATCACAAAATCTTTTTGCTATGCATATATGGATAAAGATCTTTCTTTAATCTCAACTAATTGAACCAACTGCAATGCAATCTTCATTATGGTTGGATGCAAGTAAATATCTTTTATTTGAGCTCATAAGGCTTGAAACTTGAGGTATTGTGTTCACATCTTTAATGTCAATGTTTTCAAAAAGGACCAGCTATGTTTTACTTTCTGGTGTTTCTTGTCAAACGGGTTGATGTTGGGTTCTACATCTATGTTGTAATTGACTTCTTCATGCGTGATGAGGGAGGATACTGGTGGGCCATATGAATTGGAAATTTATAGTTGTGTATGTAGATCTTATGTGTGTTGCGGAAGCTTCAGATTGTTAATACCTCAGTAGCTCAGCCACTTCATGCATTCCATTAAGTAAATCTATCAAAATAAAGATATGTCATAGAACCAGTAGAAACATAATCTTATATTCTTGTGAGGGCGGCAATGCTCTTCCCTCAAGCAATGCTGAGTAGTTCTGGGATAATAGTTTTTCGGGCATTACTGCAGCAGATGATCGATGGACAGTTTTATTTCTGGACAATGAACTTTCAGATCAAATATTAGTTTCTAATGTTACTTTTTATGCAAGCCTGTGCATGGTGGTGTTTACTTCTTGACCTGTGGATTATCGAGTGGAAAACATTAAGAGTGTAATTAATTACTGCAGATGATGTCCATGGGATGCAGCATGGTCCCAATGATGTTTCCTGGAGTCCAGCAATACATGGCACCAATGGGGATGGGAATGGGGGTGGGCATGGGCATGGAACTTGGCATGAATCGACCAATAATGCCGTATCCAAATGTTTTAGCTGGTTCGCATTTACCAACTCCAGGTACAGCAGCACATATGGGTTCAAGGTTCCCTATGCCAACCTTTCATATGCCACCTGTTCCTCCTCCTGATCCATCCAGAATACAAGCTGCCAATCATTCAGATACCCTGCTAAGCTCTCTTAGGCAACACCAAAACCAGCCACGAATGCCGAACTTCATTGATCCATATCAGCAATATCTTGGTCTCCATCCTCACACCATGCAAGTGCAAGTTCCTCAGGTTTGCACTATGGCACTCACTTTGATGTATAAATTGTGCCTCGTATTAATTCACCAAGTCCTAACTGTTGATATTCATATGTTGGATGTCTTCACTGAGTTGCTATTGGAACTTCCATTTATTTGCTGAGTGAACCTGCATCCCGTTGAACCATTTATGACATCAACTTATTTCTTGCCTGTGCTCAGTTATTTGGAAGCCAACTCATTACTTTAAAAGCTTTATCATTCATGTTGACTATTTATATTTTCAGAACCAAGCAATGGCCGTGCCAAATGCCAGCAAACCAACTACTAGTGAAGAAGCTGAGAATACTGACAATAATCAATCAAGTAGGCCCTTCTTGTCTGATTTATGATCAAAAGTTATGATCGTCTTATGGTAAGAACTAGGCAGAGAAATTGGTTAAGATAGTTTGAACAATCAAAACAAGAATATGCTTGTTGGGGATACAGCAAGTTCTGCATGTACTTGGATAACTAAGTTGATTTTGATGATTGAGGGTTTTTTGGAACAGAAGGATGATAAGCAACGTACTTACTTGGCATTTCCTTTTCACACGTTTATGGAATTTGGATGGGATGGAAAAGACATACCTTGTAAGATCTTTAAAGTAGGAGGAGCCGATCTGAAAATATTAATTGATATGCCGCAACAATCTTATCTTCTCTTACATGAACTTTCGATATGTTGAAGAATTCAGAGTTGCACTACCAACTGACATCAAGTATTTGCACTGAAGACTAGTTTTATTAAGATTGATTTAATGGTTGATCACAAATGAGTCTTTACTTTAATATTGGGGGTGGTCATATTTAATATGTCATAATAGTGGATAGAAAATGTTGGTCTATTCTCTAGTACTTCTGTTGATTAGATTCTTTAGATGAATGATGTGAGGATACAGGGATCATTGGCTACTTAAAGAACATTTTACATGGGTATCTCTGTTCCGTCGGGGATTTGATTTTAAACTGCCTCTGCCTCTGCCTCTGCACGAGGACAAATCCGATATAATTAAACTTCTTGTGCGTTGCAGGTTAAAATTCGGAGCGGGCCTTTGTGTGGAGAGGTTCTTGCCTGTTAGAAGTTTTGTAGATTAAGAGAACAACGTACGGAAGCAGCTTTTGCAACCGTCTAGTACGACAATAACACAGCTAACTTGTAATTATTACATAGAATTTCAATTTTCTTTTTCACCTATTCGATACTTTTCCTTGCCTCCTTCCTCTTTTTTTTTCTTTTTCTTTTTTCTTTTTCCTTTTCAGGTTTGTCTACCATGTTATTCTTCTATGGTTAAACTTGTCGGAAAATTAGAGTAGGATCCGATTTGACGCGTGGCAAAATAATTATGAATTTTTGTATATAATTTTTTTGAGGCCAAGATTAATTAAAAATTATAAAGTAATTAACATTTAAATCATTAATTGTAATTCATATTTTATTTTAAAGTTTGATCTTTGCTCGTATCCTTTGAACTGTTTTCAAAATTGGCTCGGAACAAGATAAGAGAATTCTGCAATTATTACAAAAAGGTTTAGGTAAAGAGTATTAGTTCTTTTAGAGTTTATAAATAATTTTTGGACATTTAATAATTTAATCAAAATTAAATTTTAACTAGAGTTATAATTAATTTTAATTAAATATTAATTATGTCTAAATAAGATTTAATATTTCATATTAATCTTTGTTTATTAAATATTTCATATTTATTCATAAATTTTTTCAAAAAATTGAAAAGAATTGTATTAATAATAACAAAAGCTACAATAATAACATTATAATAAGTCACTTAAATCTGTACACAATTAAACAAAAAGGAATTTACAAGAATATATTACAATAGTACAGGAATTATAGCATCTAGGTATTTATTATGTTATGAGTATATTTTATTTGAAGTTAGCTATCAAAGCTGTTCAGACCTAATTGATAATTATTTTTGCTATATGATATTTTTCTTCTTCAATTCTCTTGTAGGATCTCATATTTCTTTCCCTCCATATTTAGTAGTTGGTGGTAGTAAAAAGTTGTTTTAATGAGCAACCCATCTTGCTTTCCCTGCTTGGTGCTATCAATGATCATGTTTAGTGTTTCCTCCAATCAAAAGTGTAGCAAGGAACTAGTAATAGGTGCATAATTTTGCTCCAACTAGCTTTTATGCAACTACAATAGAAGTATAGGTGATTCCTACTCTCCTTGTTTACGTAAGACACAAATGGGACCATTTACCCCAAACCATCCATTTTTAGTTCTAAGCCTATCTTGATTTCCAACTAAGAGGAAACTGAGTCTTTTGAGTTTAAAGACTTTCTATATAATTTCATACCAAGGGACTTCTTTAGCATTTCTTGCAATTATCTTACGACATAAAATATTGGTGAAAGTACCTCTCAGGTTGGGAACCCAAATGATGCTATCTTGCTCATAGGCCTTAGGGATTTGTGGTAAATAGTCTGCTAGTAAAGAGAAACCTCTAAAACTGCTAAACCAAACTCTATTATGGATTATTGCAGAGACTCTACCATTGATTGAAATTCTATTTCTGAGTTGTGTTATGCCTGCTCTTTCGAAAAGTGGGTTGTATGTAGTCCAATTATCAAACTAGAACCAAATATTTGCTCCATATCCCAACTGATGCCTAATATGGGGATATACCATGCCTTTCAAATTGAGTAGATAATTGGAAATCCAAGAAAATTCTTTAATCATAAAGTTTTTTAATCTTTACACTCAAATCTAACTTGATTAAAATATCTTCTTTTTAACTCTTTTTTATGTGTGATCAAATAGTTTTCAAATATGTCAGTAATGGATGCAAATTATAACCTTATATCGTGTTTAGGATTAAATAAATTAAAATCATTTAATTTATCGTTAATTCTATAATTAAATAACTTATATTCATAGATTAAGATTGTCGTTTAGTAACACATCATGATCATCCAAATATTTAGGAATGCTAAAGTGATTTTTACTAGCTTTTTCGTCCATTGTTATTTTTTTATAATTTAATCATTTCATTATACAATGTCTTGATTAGACAAAGTATATAATTAATGTCTCATCTATTTTGAGTATAATCATGTTAGTTCTCTACTATTAGTAATTGATTCAACTAATGACATTTATAAACTATTTACAGAGTGCCATTTCATCTTAGTTAAGGATTTTTTGAATCAATATTAATCGAGAACAACAGAATGTTATTCCTAAATACTTTAGGATGATGAACTATATATTGATCATTTACTTACTTTCATATTGTTTATATTATATTCAATGACTACTAATTGAGAACATGTGATAATTAGTATCAAAACATAACAATCTCTATTTAGTATCAAAACACAACAATTCCTATACAAGATAACTTTGAAGATCTCAAATCAAATGAGTACTTATACAATCATCAAAATGAGAATTTACATAGATATACGAGCGTTTCAAATGAATTTCTCATATGGGTTAGTTCAGTTAATTTATCCTTTAACAAGCATTCATATGATTATTTAAATATCTTTATACATCAGTCTATCAGATTGACAACTTATTTCATAAGAAAAAACATAATATGTGCTTTTTTCCATTTTTTAATGTCATAGTCTTAACCGTACAATGATTAAAAACAATTTAAGAATAATACATAAATGTAATATTAATCTCATTATATAAATCTTATTATAATTTCATTTGCAGTGCATATTTATCTTATGAACTTTATCATACACCCTAGCTTAAATCTCGTTCAATCCATAAACACGTGCAATCCCATCTCCAACTAAAACCACTCCACTAATCTCATCCACTTAAAAATGGGTGTAAAAGTTGTTAATTCGACTTTCTAATAGAGTTATTCATTTCACATCTCTGGCAGAGAATTCTATAAATTTTCAATGTCTTTAAATAATTGTTACTAAACTACAACTAATCAATTGGTCGTAGGACATAAATCATTAATCTCCTACTTGTACTAAACTAATTGTTTAAGTATCTTATATTATTTTACCATATGATGATCATGCTACTGCTATGACAATGACTTAATAAGGCAAGGTTCTTTATAGTGAGCACTTGCTTAAATCTTACAATTTTCATCTTAATTATCATCATAATTAAGAGAAACTATCTAAATACATACTTGGAGCTTTGATGAGACTTTAGCTCCTTTTGCCCTAAAGGTTCAAATGTTTTACAATACATTACAGTCTTGAACAATACAAGAAACTATATTACGTTCATTACGACTTATCGATCCAATTAATCATTTCCACTTAATAAAAATATATTATGACTTAATTAGCAATCATTGATATATTAGAACCTTTCCAATCTTAAAATAATATTGTTTTAAGTAAAATTTATCTTAATTAGGATTTAACTCTAAAGTTAATATCTATATAACCTTGAACTCATATATCAACTCATAGATAGAATAATAGATATCTTTAATACTTCATAAGTATCTGATATCTCAAATATTAAATATCTTTAGTACATTATCTACATACTTGGAGTAGAATAGGTAAATAACTTTTGTATTTATCTCTGTCAATCTAATTTATAAAATTAAGTTGTTACCTTTTCATAACCAGAAAGAGTTGTTTTTGGACACTTATATTTTCAACATTTGAAAATATGAATTATTATTATAATGAGCAATATGTCTCTATATAGTCTCACTTAAGAAGATAACTATACTCCCACTAACCTTCTTATACATATTATAAATTCATAGTCATCTCCAAAACAAACTCTTTGAATTCATCATAAAAGTTAATCTTTCAACATCTCATAGTCTTTCAACTATACATCTAATGTATCAATAAAGATACTAGGTCAAATTAGATGCATTATTATGATATGTGAAAATTTTAAATTTCATCTTACTCTCACTATTTATCTTGAGAACTTTTTTCTTATAAGTATATATTGAAACAAACAATTTGTTCAATAGGTTTACAAGATTATATCTAACCTTTTCGATATCTTATAATCTTTTATTACTCAATTTAGTTTTAAGCTTAACAGATAATGTAATTTCAGTCAAGCATCACATCCTTAAATCATTAACTTTAACTCTTTTAAAGACAATGCCTCATATATATATATAATTAATATTTCAATATCATCATCATCCTTTTACAAAAGGTTGAGTTGATTATTTTTCATCTTAACAAGTTTCATAAGTTTTATATGATTTATAATTAAAAGGATACATATATCCTAGTGTTGGATCCCGATTCCTCTTTTTTATTGAATAAGCATGTTTAATTTTTTTTTATTTTGAGGTTTAGTTGCTTAGGTTGATGGAAATTAATGGAGGGGTTAAGTTTAAATTAGACTTTTATATGTTGTTAGACATTAAAGGAATAAGATGGTATGGGGGCATTTTGGAAAGTTCACTTATGTTTTTAAAGGTTAAGGCTTATAAGGAGGGGTAGTTAGGTAATTTTTAGGATTCTTTTAAGGGAAGGAAGTATAGAAACGACTTTGACTTAGTTTTTAGAAGGAAGTTACGAAATTCCAAGAAGAAAGAGTGTGAGCTTCGATTGAGTGGAGAAAAGAAGAAGAAGAAGAAGGAAACTAGGGCTTTGTCTTTTCTTGCTTTAGAAAAGAGATTTTGAGAGTTCTACAAGAAGGAAAAAGGAAGGGGAAGGTTTAATCTTCCATTAGAGGCAAGAAGTAAATTTCGTGGGTGGCTTTTAAGGTGAGTTATTTTCGAAATCCTTTGGAATCTTTGATGGGTTTTGGT
>JANVCQ010000004.1:21719170-21736949 GCA_025531925.1 Erythroxylum plowmanianum
ACAAAGCTGCCATTAGCATAGCTCACAATCCTGTTCAGCATGATCGAACGAAACACATAGAAATTGACCGACATTTCTTGAAGGAGAAACTTGTGAATGACTCTCTGCAATTATTCCATGTGTGGTCAAATGAACAATTGACAGATGTCTTCACCAAAGGACTCTACAGCAAACAGTTTCATAACCTTGTTTGCAAGTTGGGCATGTGTGATATCGATGCACCAACTTGAGGGGGAGTGTTGAATAGAGTTATTAGAATTGATTTTTTATTAGGATTGATCTTGTATTGATATGTTTGTTATTGCTCCTATAATCTCTCCTATAATTGAGAGATTTCCTATAGTTAATAGTTAGATTATTTCCTAAATAGTCATAGGAAGTTTGTATATAAACCTAGCCATTCTTTGTTCCTATGTACAGAAATATAGTGAATACAAATACACTTTCAACAATAAGAACTCCAATATTTTCAATAGCTCTTGCCATGTAGTGGACATGTCAAGTCATTTTGTGGAGATTAATAAAGCTAATAAGCCATATAGGAAATGTAGAGTTACGATTCCCCCATTTATTAGGGTGGTTAAAAGGCAATGATCATGATCGTCCTTTTTTTTGTCCATTATATAACATCAAAACTAATACTATTTAATCTTTTAAATTAGGTTGGGAAAGCAACTTAGTTCAATGGTTATAATAATTTGAGTTAAGCAAGATGCTCGGTACACAAACTACCAATACAATTAATAACTTGGTTAATCTTTCAGAGAGGAATCACAGAGTGATATTTTGAAATTAAGTTAATCTATATGTAAAATATAACAAAATTTAATAACTTTATTTTATTAAAAATAAATTTTTTATACATTAGTGATGAAAATGTTATTGAAAAGTGATAGTTGTAGTTTGCATTATGTTTTAGTGGATAATTTGGTATGTTTTTAGTTGTTAATTAGATGATTTGTGCATATTTAGGTTTAGAATTATGTCATTTTGGTTATGTGTTTATGTTTTTGAATGTTATGTGGTTTAGAGCATGTTATCAGGCTTTAATTTTATGTATTTGAGGTGTTTTAATAATTTTCTTAGTGCTTGAGATCAGTTAAAGAAAATCAGAGAAGATTTGGAAAAAACTCGAAGGAGGAGCCAAGACTATGATCGTGACATACCAGTCACGATCGTGACAGAAGCAACCTAGCTAGGGTGACGATTGTGACAAAAGCTAAACTAGACCAGCTTACAATCGTTACTCATTGCCCACAATCATGACATAAGCCTGGCCACGATTATGATAGGCGCAATAATAGATGCATAGACTACTTCCGAACTTAACTTTTCGATGGTTATTTTGGACATTTGGTCTCGGGTGGAAAAAACTTATAAAACAAAAAAAAGAAACCCTAAAGGAGAGTCTCCATTCGCTATATTTGGAAAGAACCAAGGAAGAGAGAGAAGAGGAGAGAGGAAGGAGCTATTGTTGTTGCCATTGCCAGTCCACTCCAAGTGAACTTCTTCATTTCATTTTGATATTTCTTTCATTTGATGTATAAGATGGATATGATGATGATGAATTTGGGTTTAAGGATCTTCTAAACTCTTTTAGGGATTTGTTATTGAATCAATGTTAATTTGATTGGTTTTGATGTTAATATGTTGGGTATTGTGATTGTTTATCATATTTGCATGCTTCAATAATAAATCAAGAGAGTGAACTGATATCAAAATGATTAGGTTGGTAATGAGAGCCAAACAATCTAATAGATCACACAAATAATCAAATTGGTAATTTATACGAAGAGAGATCTCGTGTAAGGACTCGATTGTCTATTAAAGTGATTAAGATCTAATTAGATGTGGGGGTTGTTTGCTAATTGAGATATTGCAAATTCCTTAATTCAATTAAATTAGGGTTTAAGAATTAAGGTTAAAGATCAGAACATGAGAGAGAATAATCCACCTTTCGAAATTCTAGGATCGATACCAAATTAACTCAAAGGTAATCAAGTTAGCATTAGATGATAGGAAAAACCCCCCTTTCTCATAATTGGTTAATCTTACTTGTGTGATTTTCTATTTGTTAATTGGTTGTGCTTAATGTTGAATTCTTTACATTAATTTAGAATTTCAATTTTCAATCTATCCATATTCAATTGCTTAATTTTTGTGCTCATTTTTATTTTCATTTTAATTATACCTTTAGGCTTTAGACACGGGAGGATTTGATTAGTTCAATAATTCCTTATAGGATTGACACCTCATATACTACACTTACGACCTATATGCTTGTGGAGTATTGAGGGTTTTATAAGATTAAAACTTAGTTAACAAGTTTTTGGCGTCATTGTCAGGGAACTAGTAGGATTACTTGAATTCTTTTAGTTTAAAGAATTTTCGCCTCTCTTTGCAATTGCATGAACATAAGAGTTACTTAAAGTTCAAGTAAGATTGCTAAAACATTAGAACTAGACATTGCCCATTTAGAACGAGCAATCTGAAGAGGAAGACGAAAAGAAGAAATATAAGAACCTATGGTGGACGAATTCAATCAAGGAAACCAACCATGAACCCTTATAGATTTTATGAAACCGAAGTTTAACACTGCAAATCAAGGCAAGAGTCGACCAATGGTATAGACACCCTCATTTGAGATTAAGCCAGCCTTGCTAAATATGCTGCAAACAAATGTACAATTCTACGGATTGATTAATGAGGATCCTAATGCTTATATAATTTATTTTATAGAAATATATGATACTTTAAGTTATCATGGGATTTTGGAAGATGCCATTAGGAGGAGGCTCTTTCCTTTCACATTAAAGGATCAAGCTAAGGCAAGGTATCATTCCCTAAGTCCTGTAAATGTCACAGTTTAAGAGCAGTTGGTGCATGCGTTACTGGATAAGTACTTCCCTCTCACGAAGACTACAAAGCTGATAAAGGAAATCACAAATTTCCAACAAAGTGATGGGGAGTTGTTTTATGAAGCATGGGAAAGGTATAAGGATTTGCAAAGGAGGTGTCATCACCATAATTTACCTAAGGAATTCCTACTGCAAACCTTCTATAATGGAGTCACTCCATCCACTTGAGGCACAATAGATGCAGCATCTGGAGGATCTTTTATGAGAAAGACGGTTGAGGAAACAGAGGAGTTGTTAGAGGAAATGACAAGTAACAGTTGTCTTTGCACAATGGATAAGAGTAGACAATACACAACTATCTAAGAGTAAAAGCGAGTTATAACTATTGATTAAATAATAAAAATGCAAGTTAAAATCGACAACTTAACACGAAAGTTTAATAACATGAAAGCCTCCTCTTCAACTCCTGTCAGAGTAATTTAACAGAGATGTGAGTTCTGTGGACAAGACAACTATGACACCATCGACTGCTTTCTCATACAAAATAATGAACCAAAGTAGCTCAATTACATAGGAGCATAGTTTGGCTGAGGAGTGGGGAACAACCTATACTCAAGCACATAAAATCCTGGGTGGAAGAACCACCTGAACTTTTCCTGGTCAAATAATACAAGAGGTCAATTCCAACCTTAAGAGCCACCTAGATTCCAATAGGAAAAACCAAATGCCACAGATGCTAAGTTAGACAAAATCTTGACCAAACTCTAAAACATGAAAGACACTTACAAAAGGTTAGAAGGAAGATTCAAGCAAGTAACAAAAAATCATGCATCTTCTATTGGACCCCGAACCTTTCTATGAAATGAGAAATTTTGGCGATTATTCATGTGTAAAGAAAAGAAGAATTCTTCAATCTGAAATGAAATAGAAAAGATGGTTTAGACACAAGATGGCTTATATGTGATATGTTGGAAGTTAAAAGCTGAAAAATGTACATGATCATTGAGTATGCTTCGGTATTTTATCCATAACTTTTGCTATAGTTATCCAAATGAGATAATTATTGATTTAGATTAAACTAGAGAGATAAGGCTACAAATTTTCTGATGAAATTGAGTTTTGGTTCGGTCTCTAAGAATATCAATTTTTGGATGGAAGTTGAGCACAGAGTATTATTTTCATATATGAACAGTCCGAAAATGCTTGGTGTATAAATTTTAGACTATGGAACCAAATTGAATGATTTTGATGTCATTAGAAAAGTGAGACAATGAAGAACATTTTTAGAAGGAAGTGTTACCAAATTCCTTCAATTGCATGATTAGATGACACAAAGGTTTAGTGAAGATGTCTGCCCATTGTTGATTCGTCTCAACAAACTGTAGACTAATGATTCCTCTCTATACATAGTCTCGTGTAAATGATGTCTAACTTCAATATGCTTTGGCCTCTAGTGTTGTATTGGATTCTTTAATAGATTGATAGCACTTTTGTTGTCACAGAAAATTAGAATTTGATCTTCTTGTATGGAGTAATCTTCTAACTGATACTTAATCCATAACGTCTGCGAACAATAACTTGCAACTGACATATATTTAGCTTCTACAGTAGATAAAGCAATTGAATTTTACCTCTTACTTAACCATGAAATTAGATTATGACCAAGAAAGTGACAACCTCCACTTGTACTCTTTCTATCAATTCTATCTCTAGCATAATCAGCATCACAGTAGCCAATTAACCTAAAATCTTTACCTTTCTCATACATTAAACAAAGATCAGTAGAACCTGCCAAGTATCTCAATATTCTTTTAACAGCAATATAATGAGATTCTCTAGGATTTGCTTGAAATCTTGCACACAAACAAACAGTAAACAATATATCAAGTCTGTTTGCAGTTAGGTAAAGTAAAGAACTAATAATTCCTTTAAGGAGGGTTTGATCAACCTTCTTACCTATTTCATCCTTAGATAAAAGGATTGAAGGATGCATAGGAGTTAACATACGTTTAACCTTTTCCAATTTATATTTGACTAACAATTTTTTGATGTATTTCTGTTGATAAGTAAAAATCTTTTCTTCGGTTTGCTTAGTTTGTAAACCAAGGAAAAATTTTAATTCACCCATCATACTCATTTTAAATTCACTTTTCATAAGATTTTCAAAACTAAAACATAGCTTTTTAGAAGTTGCACCAAAAATAATATCATCGACATATATTTGTACTATAATGAAATCATTTTTGAAACATTTTCTAAACAAAGTCTTAAATACTTATCCTCTAATAAAATCATTTCCAATCAAAAATAAACTTAGACGATCATACCAAGCACAAGGTGCTTGTTTTAATTCATACAAAGCTTTATGAAGTCTATAGATATAATATGGTTTATCAATATCTTAAAAACTGGGAGGTTGCTTTACATAAACTTCTTCATCTATAAAACCATTCAAAAATGCACTTTTCACATCCATTTGAAACTGTTTTATATCATAACAAACAACATATGCAAGCAAAATCCTAATAGCTTCTAATCTAGCTACTAGAGCACAGATTTCATTATAGTCTATTCCTTCCTGTTGATTATAGCCTTGAGCTACTAATCTAGCTTTGTTATGGTTTACTCTACCTGATTCATCTAGTTTATTTTTGAATACCCATATGGTTCCTATGACAAACTTATTGGGTGGCCTAGGAACTAAAGACCAAACTTTGTTCCTTGTAAATTGATTTAACTCCTCTTGCATGGCTAAAATCTAAGCTTCATCTTGAAGAGCTTCATCAATTTTCTTAGGTTCTAATTCAAAAACAAAAGCTACATTTGCCTCTCTTCTAAATTTAGACCTAGTTCTCACTCCTTATGAAGTTTTGCCTATAATCAGATCTTCTAGGTGAGAGGTTTTATACTTCCATTCTTTCCTAAGACTAAAGTTTTTAGGAATATCTTCTACCTTATCAAGTGGATCAACTAGAGGTGACATGTCTAGTTTATCAACTAAAGGAACAAATAGAGTTTCCTCATCAGAATCGTCTCTTCTATCTGGATGATGATTACTTAGGAAGATTCATTTCACATAGCATAGTCCTTGCCATTTCCTGAATCGTCCTGTTCTTTCTTTCTACAACTCCATTCTGTTGTGGAGTTCTAGGAGCAGAGAAATTATGGAAAATTCCATTCTCTTCACAAAACATTATGAATTTTTTATTTTCAAATTCTCCACCATGATTACTCTTAATTCTAGCATAGAAATTCCTTTTTCATTTTGTAACTTTTTGGATAGAACTTTAAAGCACTTAAGATATTCATCTTTATGTGTTGAAAACCATATCCAACAAAGTCTAGTGAAGTCATCAACAATTACGAGACTATACTTCTTTCTGCCAAGACTTAATGTTCTAGTTGGACCAAACAAATCTATATGTTACAACTCTAGAGGTCTAGACAAAGTTACAACATTTTTAGAAGAAAAAGATGTTTTAATTTGTTTTCCTTTTTGACAACTTTCACAAAAGAAATCTTTGTTAGAATTTATTTTTGGTAAACCTCTTACCAAATCATGTCTAACCAACTTGGAATATGTTTAAAACTAACATGACCTAGCTTTTTATGCCAAATTAGTTTTTCCTCATCTGTTGATATAAAATATGAAATATTTTGACTTTTCAAATCCTCTAAATTAATCTTATAGAGATTGTTTTGTCTCTTGGTAGAAAAGAACATGGAACCATCCTTATTTTTGACGACGCAAGAATTTTGATTAAAGGATACTTCAAAACTAGAATCACATAATTGACTTACACTAATTAGATTATGCTTTAATCCTTCAACTAACAGAACGTTATCAATAGATGCAAATGAATCTTTACCAATTTTGCCAATTCTAACTATTTTGCCCTGCCAGTTGTCTCCAAAAGTTACTGATCCTCCTTGCTTATTTTGGAGGTCTAGGAACACAAACCTTCTTCCCGTCATGTGTTGCGAGCATCCACTGTCCAAATACCATTGGTGCTAGTTGTTTTTCCAAGAAGGGAGATCTGTAGTATATATTATATCTTTCTTAGGTACCTATATTTTCTTAGGTCCTTTGGGTTAGACTTACAATAATTCCTTAAATAATAAAAATATTGCTTCTTTTTCTTTTTGCTAGGAACAAAACTCTTATTATGATGAACATTACTATTAGTAAACCCTAAACCACACTTATCCTTTGAATGTCTATATTTTCCAATCATATCATTCATCCTTTTTGTACTTTTAGTAAATGTTGATAAATCTGCTGAAAGATTATTAATCCTTTGTTTCAATTGATTAATCTCCTCAGATCTATCCACAGTTACTTTCCTTTTCATATCATCTACTTGTTTCTTAAGGCAAACGTTTTCTTTCTCTAATACTTCCATGTTCTTCAAGCTTTCAACAAATTTCTTTTTCAGAATCCTATATTGCTTTAATATAGCATGCGAATCTTCTAATAATTCTAAATGTGCCTCTTAAAGATCATTAAAGTTAGAAATTACCTCATCGTCGCATTCTTTTTTAGCTACCAAGCATATATTTGCTTATTCTGATGCTTCTAAATAGGAATCAGATTCGGATGAGTCCAAATCTTCCCACGTTGCCATTATGTTCTTTTTGCTTTCTTTAATTTTCTTCTATTTTCTTTTAAGCAATGGAGACTTGTAATATCCTAGTTTGTTGCATTCGTAGCAGATGATAGACATTTTCTCATTCTTGGCTTCGTCTTTGCTATTCTTCTTAAAAGAAAAGTCTTTATTTCCTTTTGTTTTCTTTTTCCCCATCCTCCTAATCTTTCTTGAAATGAAGGATAGTTCATCAACATCTTCACTTGAATCTTGATCAGATTCACTGGCATCATCATTCTTGATTTCGTTAATCTTTAATGCTTTTGAAAATGTGCTATGCTTTTCTGGTTCTTTTGATTCTTCTAACCAGCCTTTAATGCG
This sequence comes from Erythroxylum plowmanianum, assembly GCA_025531925.1. NCBI lineage: Eukaryota > Viridiplantae > Streptophyta > Magnoliopsida > Malpighiales > Erythroxylaceae > Erythroxylum > Erythroxylum plowmanianum. The sequence goes on from JANVCQ010000004.1 coordinate 21,726,996, forward strand.
ATAGATTTATCTCTTCTAGGTTTATCTTCAGTATCAAGCTCTACTTCATGTATCTTTAGTGAACCAAACAATTCATCAAGCTTTAGCTTGCTTAAGTCCTTGGCCTCTTGTATTGCTGTAATCCATCTTTTAGGTAGACTTCTGAGAATTTTTTTGACATGATCTTGATTATCGTAGATTCTCCCAAGAGCTTTAAGTCCATTAACAATTGTTTGAAATTGTCCAAACATCTGATCAATAGTCTCCTCATCTTTCATCTTGAACAGCTCATACTGATGAACAAGAATACTAATCTTAGACTCTTTCAATTGATTTGTACCTTCATGTGCAATGGCTAATATGTCCCACATCTCCTTTGCAGATATGCGTCCATGAACCTTATCATATTTACTTCTGTTTAGGGCACAACTTAGAAAGAACTTGGCCTTTAAATTCAAATGAAATCGAGATTTCTAATCGGCTGACCATTTGTCACGAGAGATGATACTGCCTTCATCATCTGTTGGTGTATATGGACTAATCTCGATGATATCCCAAAGACCAATATGTGTAGATTCTATGAAGAGCAGCATCCTGTCCTTCCAATAATGATAATCCTCACCGTTGAATGTAGGAGGTCTTGTGATCGAGGCACCTTCAGCTATAAAAACATGTGATTCAACCATGGATCTTTATCCTCACTTTGTGATAGTGTTTCTTGGAAACCTTGCTCTGATACCAACTGAAGTAAATCACTTGTTAATATAGAAATTTGATATGATATGTAAACTACACAAGAAGGGGGGTTGAATTGTGTAATCTTTTCGAAAATATTAATCTTTTAAGACTTCTTGAATTTCTTATGAAAAATTCAAATGATTACTAAAATACTTTGCTAGAGTTGATAAGCGATGCAATCACAAGTAATATTATCTACTCGTCTAACAACAAGAAATTAAAAGTAAGAGTTAGAGAATAGAAGCTGCAATTTTATATTGGTTCATCCCAAAGCTTGGGCTGTGTCCAGTCCTTAGAGTTAGTTTGAGATTTCACGATACTCTTCAACTTTACAATTATTCTTCTACACTTACAGAACCTCTTCCGATCTCTCTCACAAAGTATTCTTTATCAGTTGTATTAGCCTCTCTAGGCACTAGCCTTCCTTTCTCTCTCTAAGAAAAGTATTTTTGAGCTTTACGTTACAGATGTATTTGCTCACTTCTTTCGCACTTTGAATATAGAATATTTGCTAATGTAAAAGCATTTGTTTTCTTAGTCTTTGACTAGAACTAGTATTTATAGCCTAAGTCTCCAACTGTCTTCTTGAAAACTGCTTCTTGAATCTTTTAGAAATGGTTATTAGTTGAGTCCTGTAACTAACTCCAACTAACTAACTGTCTGACATTCTAGAATATCTTCCTTTTATATCATCTGGAATAATGCTTCTTCTGTTACTATATTTCATATGTTATTCCACTTTGTCTATTATATCGCTTCGTCTGGTGTTGCACTTCGTCTAGTGTTGATCACGCACCTTCTGAGTTGATTAAGTGTTATTTACATTTTTTTGCACACTTAACAAACTTATCAAAGTAGCTCATACATTTCTAAGATTATTATTATTTGATTGTCATCAAAATTAATAGAAGTGAAGTCCTCTTGACTTAACATGTTCTTCTTATTCTGGTTAATAAACAGCTATGCTTTTTCAAGAAACTAACATGCCAAATTTATTTAGGTTCTACTAAACTGATTTATCTTTTCCCTATTAATATCAAACCTATTTTAGAATTCATTCCTTTTTGAAGAATGGTAGCTTCTTATAGGTTCTTCGGTTTAGGCCTTTTTTCTTGTGATTTGTCTATAGAAACTTAATGAGATGCCCTTTTAATCTCTTTTGATGTTAACTTCGTGCTTTCCTTATTTATGAATCAAAATTGTTACTATATGAGTTTCTCACGTCTAAAATCTGCCACAAAAATTGACTCTCCATTTTTTCCTTTACTCGAGTCATTTTATAGTAAAATTTAGGATTTCTGGGACACGAGCATGTAAGAGATTGTGTATATTCAAAAACTCTAGAATTCATGATTTTACATGGGCAAAAATATTTATATAAGCATACACACGACTATGTATTTCTAAATTGCTTCAAATTTTTATTTTATGCCACATTTTCATCTTAATTCTTCTCTTTTTGGTCTATGAAGGCAATTATGACCTATACATGCACTTGGAGAGAATTAACTACCAAAAATCCAAAATATGAAAAAAAAATATATAAATGAAATATAGGTATATAATTATAGTTCAATATGCATCCATCATATCAAGTTGAAGTCAATAAGAGTCATAAGTCACTTCCTAATATTTCCTGAGAAGAATAGTTTATTCAACATATATTTCATTATATAAGTCTAAATACCGTATAAAATTTATTTTGTAACAAGTTCAACCTTAATTTTAAATAAGCTAAATACAACACCAGGCATAATTTAACTTTGGGTAAATACTTCTTTTCTATTGGCATAAAAGTTATGCTTAGATAATAGAGAGCCTATTTATATCCAACCTCAGTACTCTGGGCCAATAAAGTCTAATAGATTCTTCCACAATAGAAATATACAACTTTAATGGAATTCCTTTTCTAAGAAAGTCATACTAAAGGTTTGGTTAAGTATTCATTGATACTATCAAAGACCTTCTAATGCCTTTCTTTTTAGTAGAATTCTTTATAATTCTTCAACTTTAATAATTTTAAGAATTCTTTTGTTTTCTCAACTGGATTAGTAATGAATCTTCTCACATAGTTCGTATAGATTTAAAAAAAAAACCTCTAAAGATCCTTCTTATTATGCGGTGGTTTTGCTTCAAGAATGGCTTTTGCTTTTTTTATCCAACTTAATTCCTCTAATATGAAGAAAAAATCCTACGAGGTTCCCTACTTTCACTCTAAATGAAATAATTTAGGGGATTCAACTTCACTTTGTGCCTCATCATTCTACAAAAAGCTTCTCACAAATCCTAGACATGGTTTGTACTCTTCTTTGACTTCATGTCAATATCATGTATGTAGACTTCCAATGCACAACTATCAAATCATGAAGAATGGCACTCATGGCCCTTTGATATGTTTCTAGCTTTCTTTAAACTGAAAGCCATTATAATTCACACAAATATCCCTATTGACCCCAGACATCTAAAAGTTATTTTAGAAATATAATTTTTGACTATAAAAATTGGTTTTAACCTAAAAAATAGTCCATGAAAGAGAATAAAGAATACCAATTTTCACATCTATTAATGTAAGGTAAGGCCCCAAATTGTACCCTCCTTGGAATGTTACATGCTTATGAAAGCACATATATGATAGGTGTTAAAAATTGTGATATGATTGAGAAATGTATATGACTTGAATTTTGGGTTTAATGGATCCTACTTGGTGAATTGGAATTAATTAATACCATTCGAGAATTTAGGCATTAAAATTTACATTTGGATTACAAAAATTTTCAAGTGGCAAGATAAGTTAGTACATGAAAATTGGAATGACTAAGCCTATAAGTTAGTAACATTTGGCATAGTTGACGCATTGACATTTGGCATCATTGGTTTAGTGACAAGTGTTCTAGTTAAATTGTGACATTTGGCAACTTCATAGAAGAACATGTATACTAGCTAGGGATAGGACATATGGCTTGTGTCTTTATGTAACAAGTGCCCCTAGAGCAAGAAGAGTCATCCTACACATGGCATGACCTTATGCATTGGCTAGTTTCTACTATAACTCATCCTTCTTTGCTTATTTTCTCCACCAAAACTCTCTCATTTCCTTTCAAATTCTATAGTTTTGCTTGAATTGGGATCATCTTCATTTGGAATGTTTGTAAGTTACTATATCAAGAAGTAAGTTTTGCTATTTTCTGTGTTACTTTTGTGTTGTTGTTGAAATTTGCACCTTGGTTTAGGAGATGTGTTTGGTTGCTTGGAATACTAGTTAGCTTGATTCTTTGGAATAGTTCTTTGAAGTTAAGAAGGTAAGGGAATTCTAACCTTGATAGCATTTATTAATATAAGTTTTATGATAACTGAATTGGCATGAAATATGTGTTATGATGATGATAAATGAATGCTGGAAAAATGATCCTTGAATGATAACTTCTGGTTTGGTTTCAATGTGTGGAAGATGTTGATTGTAGTTACTTAGTGAATGATTTTTGAATTGGTTTGGATATGAATTTGATGAGGTATTGAAGCATTAATAAGGTAGAATTGAAGTGAAATTGATGGTCTTTGGTGAAGGTATGTCAAATGAAAGTGAAGAAGTTAAGTTTTGGAAACAAATTGGAGGCTATGGGTGAGTGAACCTTAGATTCACTCATCCCACGATCGTGGGATTTATAAGGCTTATTCCCACGATCATGGGAAGTAATTAGGAAGGAGAAAAGATTAGTTTTGGGCAATTGTTCTACCATATAAGGTTAAAGTACTTTATAATAGTTTAATTGGACTTAATTAAGGTGTAAAATGAACCTAGTTTGGTGTGGAATAAGTTCAATAAAGGTTGAATAAGATTTGGATTTTTTTAATTGAAGTAATAACTTAAAATAAGGTGTTATTAGATAGCAAAGTATCTAACTTTGGAACTTATAAGCTTTTAAAGGAATGAAGTTTATTTATGAATTTTAACGTGATTTAAAGAACAAGAGTAATTATTAGTTATGAATGTTTGTGAATTGGGAACTTGAGTGATTATATATATTATATAATGACTTAATGATTTATTGATATATCGATGTAAATGCTTATGTTTATAAGGTATATTGAGTTTGTTCAATTAAGAATAAATGTGTTTAATTTGGGCATAAGGAAATGAATTCATACTTAAACATTATTTCGCTATCATGTGATTATGATATTGTGATATTTCCAGACCATCAATTGTTCGAGGAGTTTTATAATTGAGATTATATTGGAAGTGCTATCTAATTGTATGAATATACATAATGTGTGATAACTTAATACATTTATTGATGCTTTAATGCATATGTTTGTATTTATAATGCATATTAAGTTTGATCAAATGAATAAGGTCATATGTTATGTACTACATCATTTACATTCTAAATTTTGAAATGGTTTATTTTAGAACTGTTAAGTCCTAGTCGTGGGTAAATAAGCATGCCTAAAAGGGTCTGCAACTGGTCCTATAACCAGACACTGAGGTTTCTTATGTAACTAGACATTAAGGTGTCTTTTGTGTGAGATACTTCGGTGTCTTCTGATTTTAGAAACTTATGTGTCTTATGTTTTATAGACTTAAGTCTCTTTTGTTTCAAATACCAATGGTATCTTTTGTCTTGGTCTCGTTACCCACTTCTATAAAAAGGATTAGCAATCTAACTTATTTTGTATTCTGATACATGTTCAATTTTGATGAAAAAAAATTTGTTCTGATAAGAGATAAGCTATGATTTGATACAAAACAAGTTTTGTGATGATATAAGTCATATTTTGATCTGAAAGGATTATATCTTTTTCTGATATTCAATTATGATACTTGTATATTTTGTTCTGATATTTATAAATTTTATTTTGATGCAAGAATGTTTTGTATTGATTGATGAATTATATTCTATTCTGAGACATATTGTTTGGATTACTCTGTATTATGAACAATTAAAGATTGTTGTGATATGATTTGAATCTGCATATATGAATGTTAGACAATTGTTAGAAACAATCGTCAGATTTTATATTGTTTATTTATTCCCCACTAAGCTATATGATTAGCACGGTGGTTTTATCTCTGTGTAGGTTCTAATAAGAAGGTTAGAGACTGGGACAAAGACAACCGCAGAGGTCAAAAAGGATGTGTTCTATTTTAGAAGTTATTTTGTTTGAGTTTTTTAGTTGTAGCTGACAATATGAGATAGTTTGTATTTTGTATAATGGTTTGTAATAACCTTATTAAAGGATGGATTATGGTTAAAGCATTTATTTTGATAAGTTCATTATAAATGATATATATTGTGTTTTGTTTACTACAACATTTAATGATATGTAATGTATGTTTGCTTGAGTTTCTAGAAATGCATGTAAGAAATGTTTAGTATGTTTTTGATTGTCTTTGTTTTGTTTTGTATGGCACTTGCATATCTTCCTAGAGGGTATGTGGGTGTTACATCGTTTGGCATCAGAGAATAGTTTAGGCGATTCTAGTTTAACCAACACTTAGATATTGCTTATACTTTGATATAAGAGTTATGTTTGGCTTAATGAGATTTGTCCCATGTTTTGGTTATAGAATTAAATATAGAAAGATTTCACGAGACTGTTGATGAGGTTGTAGAGAGTAATAATCCTACGTTATCTCGTCCATCGATATCTGGACCCTTTCGGGTGAATCGAGATGGCATACCACCACCACCACCTCTAGTTCAGGGGGAGGATTTGGTTAAGTTGTCGCAAGACATAATGACTTTGCTACATCGTATAATGGCACCCAAAGCTCCGATTGATCAATTACAGAAGTATGGGGCTGAGGAATTTACTGGAACATCTGTGGAGGAGTCTAAAAGGGCATAATTCTAGTTAGTGAAGGTGAAGAGGGTATTGGATGAAATTAGTTGTCCAACAGATCAGATGGTGCATTGTGTTGTCTCTCTTCTCCAGGGAGCAACCTATGAGTGATGGAAGTTTGTTTTGAGGAATCCTTAATTACCAGAGCTTTTGAGATGGGATTTCTTTTCCCAAGAGATTAAAGCCAAGTATATGATGGCAGTATATAGAAAGGAGAGGTGGAAACAATTCCTGAACCTGAAGCAGAGGAACCTATCTGTTGTTGAGTACGATAGAGAGTTTAATCAACTCAGCAAGTATGCACCTAAACCCATACTTACTAAAGAGTTTCAATGTCATTAGTTTGAGGATGGTTTAAATGACTCAATCAAAGAGCATCTGGCAACATTTACTCTTTTGCAGCAAGTGACTTATCATCAACTATGCAAACTACTATTAAGATAGAGAATCAAGAGATGGTGAAGAAAGAAAGGGCTCAATGAAGGGGCTTTGCTAGAGGAGCTCAGTCCTCGAGCAAACGGAGTCGTGAAGGTGTTTCCTTTGCATCGAAATTTACTCAGAGATTAGTAACTAGGGGAACACGACAAAACCTTTCCTTATTAACTGCTTTTGGTTGGGGTTCCTCTATGGGCCAAGGTTTTGGCATTTCAGAGTGCCGTCATTGCTTCAAATACCATCAGGGTACTTATTGGAAGGCTATGGGTGCATGTTTCTGATGTGGCAGTACTGAGCATCTGATAGCCAATTGCCCTATGAGATAGTCTTAGACATCACAAGCTAGAAGGGAGGTCTCTCATGCACCTCCTAGAAACAAAGGACAAGGTAGAGGTCATGGAGGATCTAATTAGTTCAACCCTAATCCAAGTACTCATTCAGAAACTATTGATAGACCTGCTATACCTTCTGCTCCAGCTCGAGCTTATACTTTGAAAGCTCATGAGGATCAAGATGCACTTGAGGTTATTATGGGTAATGTTTCTCTCTTTGATTGTAAAATGCATGCTTTGATTAATCTTGGATCCACTCATTCTTATATCTATGTTGGAGAAATATATGATAAAGTGATGCCTATAGATCAGTTAGAGTATGAAATTCATATAACCAATCCTCTGGGTAGTAGTGTGTTGGTTAATCAGGTGTATAAAAATTGTCCCGTTATGATCCAAGGATGTGAATATATAGCGGAACTGATTAGATTGTCTTTCCATGAATTTGATTTGATTTTGGGTATGAATTGGTTAACTAAACATCAGGTGGTAGTTAATTGTAGTGCTAAGACAATTGTGCTTAGAAAGCCTGATCAACCTGAAATAATACTATACAGCATTCGTACTAATTCTCTGGCTAGTATGGTATCTATTATGCAAGCTTGGAAGTTCTCTAGAAAAGGGTATAACGCTTATCTAGCTTTTGTGTTTGATTTTAAGAAGGAGGGTGGTAAAATACAAAATATTTCAATGTTGAGTGAATTTCTAGATGCATTTCCTGAAGAGTTACCCAGAGTCCCTCTTGAAAGGGAAGTGGAGTTGTCTATTGAAGTTATGCTTGGCACTGCTCCTATATCTAGAGGACCATATAGGATGGCTCTTACTTAATTGAAGAAGATGAAGGTTTAGCTGCAAAAGTTTTAGATAAGGGTTTCATTTGATCAAGTGTCTCACCATAGGGAGCACCATTTTTGTTCGTTAAGAAGAAAGATGGTACTCTTCCGATGTACATTGATTACAGGTAATTAAATAGAGTCATAATGAAGAATAAGTATCCACTGCCAAGGATAAAAAATCTGTTTGATCAATTCAAAGGTGCAGGAGTATTTTCCAAGATAGATCTACAATTAGGATACTATCAACTTCAGGTAATGGATGTGAGTATTCCAAAAACTGCATTTAAGACCCGTTATGGACATTATGAATTTTTGGTAATGACATTCGGGTTAACTAATGCTCCAGTTGCATTCATGATAGAGTATTTAGGCCCTATTTAGACTAGTTTGTAGTGGTGTTTATAGATGATATCCTGGTATATTCCAAGAATGAGCATGATCATGTTGAGCATCTGCGAGCTATATTTCAAAACCTACAGGAAAAACAGTTGTATGTCAAGCTAAGGAAGTGTGATTTCTCGCTTGAGGAAGTATCTTTTCTAGGACTTGTTGTCTCTTCTCAATGGATTAGAGTTTATCCTAGTAAGATTGAAGTAATTATTAACGGGAAACTACCACGAAATGTAACTGAAGTAAGAAGTTTTCTAGGTTTGGTTGGTTACTATTGATAGTTTGTGAAGGGATTTTCGGTGATAGCATCCCCTTACACTAAATTGATATGGAAAGGAGTGAAGTATGAATGGTCTGATAAATGCCAAACTAGCTTTGATCAACCAAAGGGAATGAGCTAAAGCTCTTTTATTGGCTCAACCCACTTCTGCTAAGGAGTATATTATGATTAATGATGCATCTACAAATGGTTTGGGTTGTGTTTTGATGTAGGAGGGAAAAGTAGTTTCATATGCCTCTAGGTAACTAAAGCCTTATAAACAAAACTACCCTACACATGATCTTGAGTTTGCAGCGGTAGTGTTTGCCTTGAAAATTTAGCGACACTATTTATATGGTGAAAAGTGTAGGATCTTCATTGAACATAAGAGTTTGAAGTATCTACTTACCTAGAAGGAACTTAATATGAGACAACGGCGTTGGTTGGAATTGTTTAAAGACTATGACTGCATTGTGGATTACCATCTGGGTAAGGTTAATGTTGTGGTTGATGCCCTAAGTCAGGAGGCCATTTCGGCTTTGTCAGTGTAGTAGGGTGAATGGGGACTTGTATTTGATGGAGCTTTAATAGCTCAGTTGAAAGCTAGGCCTACCTTGAAGCAAGAAATTTGTGATGCTCATAAAGTTGATGATAAGATGCAAAAACTTAACTTAGCTACTCTGGAAGGCAAACAACCTGGTTTTTTGTAAAAGGAGATGGTGATTTGTATTCTAAAGATCAATTATGTGTGCTAGCAAATGATGAATTGAAGAGAAAGTTATTGTTTAAGGCCTATAATACTGTCTTTATAATACATCCTAATAGGAATAAGATGTATCAAGATATGAAGCAGCAATATTGGTGGTCTAGTATGAAACACGATGTTATGGATTATGTATCCAAAATGTTTGACATGTCAGCAAGTTAAAGCTAAGCACCAGGTTCCATCTGGTTTATTACATCCTATTTCGATTCCTCAATGGAAATGGGATAACATTACCATGGATTTTTTTATTGGACTTTTCATCTCACTCAAAGGAAGCATGATTTTGTATAGGTGATTGTGGATAAGTTCACTAAGTTTACTCACTTTCTACCTATTCATCTTGATTATTCTTTGGATAGGCTAGCAGATATATTT
>JANVCQ010000004.1:21737049-21764660 GCA_025531925.1 Erythroxylum plowmanianum
CGTGGAGTGCCAGTTGAGGACGGGATCAGTTGCGTCTGCATTTGAGTGAAGACTTTGCTTATACGTTATTGTGTATTTTATAAGAGGACCCTCGTGGTCATTGTACCTACCAGATTAGTTATGTAAATTGTTTTCCGCAACATACATATATGTAAGTGTATGATTGTTTCAAAACAAAATTTTTGGTACTGTGTTTTAACTGAGAGAGGTAGCATCCCTTCCTCGCAGGGCACGGATTCGGACATCACCATCGATGTCGGATCCGGGTCTTACGGGAGTGGGGCATTACAGTTGTAATGAATTATTGTGCTATTAAATTACAAGTCTAGGCATTGGGTTTTAAGTAGGACCATTTATGACCCCCTTCAGTCTTTCTTGGGAATTTGGTTGGTGTGATTTTTTAGCACAATCATTCACACTCTATTCACCTAGGAAATAATGTTCAAGGTGAATTTGTTATTATTGGTGGAAATTGACCCGAGTTTCCACAATAATTGATATCAGAGCTAAGGTTTTTTCTTAATATGCTCTGTGGTTATAGTATGGTTTGATCTTCCATATCTTTAAAAAAATTTTCCTTAGGCTATTAACATTCTGCATTGATAAGTATTGAATTGTAATTGTAGTAGAGATTAAAGAAATCAGAGATACAACCACACAGTCGATAGATTTTACGTCGTCTATTTTAGCAAGGACTACTGTGAAAAATGTAAGATTTACGATGGAGATTTTTTATGGTACGAGTCATTTCGAAATGTGGTAAAGTGAGGTTCAAGATGTTCTTTTTTAGCAAAGTGATGACTTTGCCATTGAAGAAAAGAAATCAAATGATCTTGATGAGAAAGATTGGATGATTATAAATCGTTTGGCATGTGGTACAATTCAATCATGTCTTTCCAAAGAGCAAAAGTATGATTTCTCAAAAGAAACTTTTACATCTAAATTTTGGAAAAGAAATTCTTAAAGAAAAGCAATCATAATAAGCTCCAGATAAAGAAAGAACTGTTTTGTTTCTTTTATGTTTCAAGTACCACTTTAAATGATCACATCAACAGTTTTAATCAGTTAGTTATTGATTTAATGAATTTAGATGTGACATTTGAAGATGAAGATCTGGCTTTAATGTTATTGGGATCCCTTCTTCAAGAGTTTGAGTTTTTTTGAAACTACTATACTTTATGGGAAGGTTATTATATTTCTTAGTGAAGTTACAGCTGCTGTCTACAGTCATGAATTGAGAAGGAAGACAAAGGAAAAACATATAAGTGGAGCAACAGAAGCTTTGGTAATCAAAGGCCATTCCCAAAGCTAGACTAAAGGAAAGAAAGGGAGATCAAAGTCGAGGCTCAAATTGAGCAAAGATGAATGCATCTTTTGTTGAGAAAAAGGGCATTGGAAAAAGGATTGTCCAAAGATGAAGAATAAAAAAAAAACCTGATAAGGAAAAGGCTATTACAAATTCAAATGTTACTGGATGTGAAGATGTAGACTCATAAGTCCTTCTAGTCCATGGTTGCTCGGTTTAGGTTGTAGCTGTAAGGCCCCAAATTGTACCCTATTTGTAATGTTACATGTTCACAAAAGTACATGTATGTTAGGTGTTAAAAATTGTGAGATGATTGAGAATTGCATTTAACTTGAATTTTGGATTTAATGGACCTCACTTAGTGAATTAGAATTAATTGATTTCATTAGAGAATTAAGGTATTAAAATGTACACTTGGAACTTATAAGTTTTTAAAGGAATTAAGTTTATTTATGAATGCTAATGTGATTTAAAGAACAAGAGAAATTTGTTAATTATGAATGTTTGTGAATTGGGAACTTGAGTGAATACATGTAAAGTGTAAATACATAATTCATTCATTTGAACATTATTACAAATGCTTATGTTTATAAGGTATGATAAGTTTGTTCTAGTGAGAATGAATGTGTTCAATTTGGGCATAAGGAAATGAATTCATACTTATGCATTATTTCGCTATCATGTAATTATGATATTGTGATAATTTCGGACCATCAATTGTTTGAGGAGTTTGATAATTGGGATTGTATTGGAAGTGCTTTCCAATTGTGTGAATAGACATAATGTGTGATGACTCAATACATTTAATGATGCTTTAATCCATATGTTTGTATTTATAAGGCATGTTAAGTTTGATTAAATGAAAAAGGTCATATGCTATGCATTACATCATTTATATGAAATTTTTGAAATTTAAAATAGTTTGTTTTAAAACTGTTAAGTCTTAGTCGTGGGTAAATAGGCATGCCTAGAAGAGTCTATAGTTGCTCCTGTAACTTGACACTATGGAGTTCCCTAATTATTGACACTATGGTGTCCCCTGATATTAACACTATACTGTCCCTTAATTATCGACACTATGGTGTCCCCCTAATTATTGACACTATATCATCTCCTAATTTATAGAAATTAGTCTCTTCTATTTCAGATACTAATCATGGTATCTTCTGTTCTGGTTTTTGAAATAAGCAAATTCGGTTCTGATACAAAACAAATTCTATTATAATAAAAGATAAGCTCTAATCTGATGCAAAACAAGTTCTATTCTGACATAAGTCATAGTTTGATCTGAAAGGATTGTATCCTATTCTAGTATTCAATTCTGATACTTGTACGTTCTGTTATGATATTTATGAGTTTTGTGCTAATGCAAGAATGATCTGTATTGATTAATGAATCATATTATGTTATGAGACATAATGTTTGGATTACTTTGTATTATGATCTGTATATATGAATGTTAGACGACAGTTAGAAATAGTCTCTATTATACATTATGTTTAGGTGTTCCCCACTAACCTATATGCTTAGCACAGTGGTTTGGTTTCCATGTAGGTTCTGATAAGAAGGTTTAAAGACTGGGATAAAGACAACTGCAGAGGCTAAGACGAAAATGTGTTCTATTTTAGAAGTAATTTTGTTTTGAAAGATGTATATTTAAGTTTTTGAGTTGTATTGACAATATGAGAAAGTTTGTATTTTTGTTTAATGGTCTGTAATAACCTTATTATAGGATGGATTATGTTTAAGGCATGTATTTTGATAAGTTTATTATATATGGTGTACATTATGGTTTGTTTACAACACATTTAATGATGTGTGAAATATGTTTGCTTGAGTTTTTGGTAATGCACTTTATGAATGTTTAGTATGAATTGGATTGTTTTAGTTCTATTTTATGTGCCAGCTGCATATCCTCCTAAGGGGTATATGGGTGTTACATTGTTTGGTATCAGAGCATGGTTTAGGCTATTCTGGTTTAACCAACGCTTATACTTGGATATAAAAGTTATGTTTAGCCTAATGTGGTTTGTCCCATGTTTCGGTTATATAATTAAATATGGAAAGATTTCACGATGCTATTGATGAGGTTGCTGAGATTAATAATCCTGATAGATCTCTTCCATCTATATCGAGACTTTTAGGGGTGAATCGAGATGATATACCACCACCTCCACCTCCAGTTTAGGGGAAGGCTTTAGTTACATTGTCTCAAGATATGATGACTTTGCTCTATCGTATGACCATGCCCAAGGCTTCGATTGATAAGTTACAAAAGTATAAAGCTGAGGAATTTACTTAAACATCTCAAGAGGAGTCTAAAAGGGTGGAATTCTGGTTAGAGAAAGTGAAGAGGGTATTAGATGAAATTAGTTTCCCATCATATCTAATGGTGCACTGTGCTATCTCTCTTCTTCAGGGTGCAGCTTATGAGTGGTTGAAGTTTGTTATAAGGATTCCTCAGTTATTGGAGCTTCTGAATTGGGATTTTTTTCCCAAGAGTTTAAGTCCAAGTATATGATGGAAGTTTAAAGAAAGGAGAAGTGGAAGCAATTCCTGAACCTGAAATAGAGAAACTTGTTTGTTGCTGAGTATGATAAGGAGTTTAATCGACTCAACAAGTATGCCCCTGAACTTGTACTTACTGAGGAGTTGCAATGTCATCAGTTCGAGAATGGTTTGAATGACTCGATCAAAGAACATCTGGCAGCATTCACTCTTTTACAACAAGTGAGTTATCATCAGCTGGTGTAAGCTGCTATTAAAATAGAGAAGCAAGAGATGGTGAAGAGAGAAAGAGCTCAGTGAAGGGGCTTTGCTAGAGGAGGTCAGTAATCGGGCAAGCAGAGTTGTGAAGGTGTTTCCTCTACACCTGAAATTTTACTCAAAGATATATAGCTAAGGGTTCCTCTATAGGTTAAGGTTCTAGTGCTCCAGAGTGCCCTCATTGCTCCATACATCATTAGGGTACTTATTGGAGAGCTATGGGTGCATGTTTTCGATGTGGCAGCACTGAGCATTTGATAGCTAATTGCCCTATGAGACAGTCTTAGACATCACAAGCTAGTAGGGAGGCCTCTCATACACCTACTGGAAATAAAAGACAAGGTAGAGGTCATGGAGGATCTAGTCAGATCTAAACTAATCCGAGTACTCATTCAAAAACTGTTGATCGACTAACTGTGCCTTCTGGTTCAGCTCGAGCTTATACTTTGAAAGCTTGTGAGGATTAGGATGCACTTGAGGTTATTGCAGGTAATGTTTCTCTCTTTGATTTTAAAATGCATGTTTTGATTAATCCTAGATTCATTCTTATATATGTATTAGAGAAATGTCTTATAAAGAGATGCCTGTAGATTAGTTAGACTATGACATTCATATAACCAATCCTTTGGGTAGTGGTGTGTTGGTTAATCAGGTCTATAGAAGCTGTCCTGTTATGATATAAGGAAATGAGTATGTTGCAGATCTAAGTAGATTGCCTTTTTATGAATTTGATTTAATTTTAGGTATGGATTGGTTATCCAAGCATCAGGTCGTAGTTAATTGTAGCGCTAAAATAGTTGTGCTTAGGAAGCTTAATCAACCTGAAATAATACTATATGGCATTCGTACTAGTTCTATAGTTAGTGTGGGATCCACTATGCAAGCTCAGAAGTTCCTTAGGAAAGGGTGTCAAGCTTACCTAACTTTTGTGTTTGATTCTAAAAAGGGTGGTAAATTGCAAGATATCCTAGTGGTGAGTGAATTTCCAGATATGTTTCTTAAAGAGCTACTTGGACTCCCTCCTGAAAGGGAAGTGGAATTGTCTATCAAAGTTATGCTAGCACTGCTCCTATATCCAAAGCACCATACATGATGAATCCTACTGAATTGAAGGAGTTGAAGGTGCAGTTGTAAGAGCTACTAGATAAGGGGTTCATTCGACCCAGTGTATCACCCTAGGGAGCATCGATTATGTTTGTAAGGAAGAAAGATGGTACACTTCAGGTATGTATCGATTACAGGTAACTGAATAGAGTTATAGTGAAAAATAAGTATCCATTGCCAAGGATAGAATATCCATTTGATCAATTGAAAGGTATAGGAGTATTTTCAAAGATAGATCTGCAACCAAGATACTATCAACTTCAGGGAAAGGATGTGGATGTTCTGAAGATTGCATTCATAACCCATTATGGAGATTATAAATTCTTGGTGATGTCATTTAGGTTAACTAATGCTCTAGCTGCATTCATGGATCTGATGAATAAAGTTTTTAGACCCTACTTAGACCAGTTTGTAGTGGTGTTTATAGATGATATCTTGGTCTATTCTAAGAATGAACATGACCATGTTCAACATCTCTAAATTATGTTACAAACCTACAGGAAAAGCAATTGTATGCTAAGTTGAGTAAGTATGGTTTCTGGCTTCAGGAGGTATCTTTTCTAGGACATTTTGTCTCTTCTCAAAGGATTAGGGTTGCTCCCAGTAAGATTGAAGCAATTGTTAACTAGAAACCACCATAGAATGTGATGGAATTCTAGGTTTGGCAGGTTACAATCGTCGATTTATGAAGGGATTTTCGGTGATAGCATTCCTTTGGACTAAATTGCTACGGAAAGGAGTGAAGTATGAATAGTTTGATAAATGTTAAACTAGTTTTGATCAACTAAAGAGAATGCTTATTATAGATTCTGTATTAGTTTAACCCACTTCAGTTAAGGAGTATGTTATGTTTATTAATGCATCGAGAAACAGTTTGGGTTATATTTTGATGCGAGATGGAAAAGTAGTTGTTTATGCCTCTAAGAAACTAAAGCCTCATGAATAGAACTACCCTACAAATGATATTGAACTTGTAGCAGTAGTGTTTGCTTTGAAAATTTGGCAACACTACTTATATGGTGAAAAGTGTAGGATCTTCACTAATTATAAGAGTTTGAAGTACTTGCTAGCTTAGAAAGAACTTAATCTAAGACAACAGTATTGGTTGGAATTGTTCAAAGATTATGAATGCATTGTGGATTACCATTTGGATAAGGTTAATATTGGGGCTGATGCCTTAATCTGAAAGACCATTTCGACTTTGTCAGTATAGCAGGGTGAATGGGGACTTGTATTTGATGGAGCTTTAATAGCTCAGTTGAAAGCTAGGCCTACCTTGAAGCAAGAGATCTGTGATGCTCAAAGAGTTGATGATAAGTTGCAATAACTTATCTTGGCTACCTAAGAAAGCAAACAACTTGATTTTTTTGTGAAAGGAGATTTGTGACTTTGCTGGATAAAGATTGATTGTGTATACCAGTAAATGATGAGTTGAAGAAAAAGTTATTATTTGAGGCCTATAATACTGACTTTACAATGCATCCTGGTGGAAATAAGATGTATTAACATCTGAAGTAGCATTACTGGTGGTCAGGTATGAAATGGGATGTTATAGACTATATATCCAAATGTTTGACATGTCAGCAAGTTAAAGCTGAGAATCATGTTCCATTTGGTTTATTACATTCTATTTTGATTCCTCAATAGAAATGGGATAACATTACTATGGATTTTGTCATTGAACTTCATCTCACTCAAAGGAAGCATGATGTTGTAGGAGTGATTGTGGATAAGTTCACTATGTCTGCTCACTTTCTACCTATTTGTTCTAATTATTCTTTTAATAGGCTAGCAGATATATATGTTTATGAGATAGTGAGGTTGCATGGGGTACCATTATCTATTATTTTTAATCGTGATCCTCGATTTACTTCAAGATTATGGAAAAGTCTACAAAAGGCTTTAGGTACTCAAGTTAGGTTCAGTACCGCTTTCCATCCACAGACAGATGGATAATTTGAATGTGTTATCTTGATATTAGAAGATATGCTTTGGGGTTGTGTGTTAGAATTGCCTGCAAGTTGGGATAATTATCTTGCACTGATGGAGTTTTCTTATAACAACAATTATCATACTAGCATTGGGACGGTGCCATGTGAAGCTTTATATTATAAAAGGTGTAGAACTCTGGTGTGTTGGACCGAATTAAGTGAAAATAAGATGATCAGGCCTAATATTGTGAAAGATATTGAAGAAAAAGTTTAATTTATCCAACAAAGGTTTAAAGCTGTCAATAGGCAGAAATCCTATGTTGATTTAAAAAGAAGAGATATTGAGTATCAGATAGGTAATAAGGTGTTTTTAAAAGCGTCACCATGGAAATACATACTTTGGTTTGGGAGGAACGGCAAGCTCAGCCCACGATACATCGATTTTTATGAGATTCTTAAGAGAGTTGGACTAATAGCTTATCAGTTAGCTCTTCCTAGAGAGTTAGCTAGGTTATATGATGTGTTTCATATTTTGATGTTGAGAAAATATCAGACAGATGATACATATAAGATTCCTATGCAAGAAATTAAAGTACAACTGGATTTGACTTATGAAGAGGGCCCGTATCTATTTTACCTAGAGAAGTTCAAAAACTCAAGAACAAGCAAATACTTTTGGTGAAAGTATTCTACCAACACAATGGACTCGACGAAGCAACATAGGAACCATAAGAGACCATAAGGACTCAGTATCCTCAACTATTTTAATTAGGTATGAATTTTGAGGACGAAATTTTTTTAAGGAGGAGAGAATTGTAAGGCCCCAAATTGTACCCTAGTTGTTATGTTACATGTTCACAAAAGTACATGTATGTTAGGTGTTAAAAATTGTGAGATGATTGAGAATTGCATTTAACTTGAATTTTGGATTTAATGGATCCTACTTAATAAATTGGAATTAATTGATGTCATTAGAGAATTGAGGTGTTAAAATGTACATTTGGAACTTATAAGTTGTTAAAGGAATGAAGTTTATTTATGAATGCTAATGTGATTTAAAAGAATAAAAGTAATGTGTTAGTTATGAATGTTTGTGAATTAGGAACTTGTCTGAATGCATGTAAAGTGTAAATATTTAATGTATTCGTTTGTAAATTATTACAAATTCTTATGTTTATAAGGTATGATAAGCTTGTTCAAGTGAGAATGAATGTGTTCAATTAGGCATAAGGAAATGAATTCATACTTATGCATTATTTCGCTGTAATGTGATTACGATATTGTGAAAATTCTAAACCATCAATTGTTCGAGGATTTTGATAATTGGGATTGTATTGGAAGTGCTTTCTAATTTTGTGAATATACATAATGTGTGATGATTCAATACATTTATTGATGTTTTAATGCATATGTTTTTATTTATAAGGTATGTTAAGTTTGATCAAATGGATAAGGTCATATGCTACGTATTACATCATTTACATGAAATTTCTAAAATCTGAAATGGTTTGTTTTAAAACTGTTAAGTCCTAGTTGTGGGTTAATAGGCATTCCTAGAAGGGTCTGCAGCTGCTCCTATAACTTGACACTAAGGTGTCCCTTTATTATTGACATTATAGTGTCCCCTAATATTGACACTACGGTGTCCTCTAATTATTGACACTATGGTGTCCCCTGATTTAGACACATTAGTCTCTTTTATTTCAAATACCAATCATGGTATCTTCTATTCTGGTCCCGTTGCCCACTTCTATAGAAAGGATTAGAAGTCTAACTTGTTTGTATTCTGATACATATTTAGTTTTGATATTAGCAAATTTTGTTCTGATATAAAACAAATTCTATTCTGATAAAAGATAAACTCTGTTCTGATACAAAACAAGTCTATTCTGACATAAGTCATACTTTGATATGAAAGGATTATATCCTATTCTGGTATTCAATTCGGATACTTGTACTTTTTGTTATGATATTTATGAGTTTTATTCTGATGCAAGAATGTTATGTATTGATTGATGAATCATATTCTGTTATGAGACATAAGGTTTGGATTACTCTGTATTATGATCTGTATATATGAATGTTAAACGACTATTAGAAACAGTTGCCATTATGCATTATGTTTAGTTATTCCCCACTAAGTTATATGTTTAGCACGATGGTTTTGCTTCCATGTAGTTCTAATAAGAAGGTTTAAAGACTGGCACAAAGAAAACCGCAGAGGCCATGAAAAATAACGTATTCTATCTTAGAAGTGGTTTTATTTTGAATGTTTAGTATGATTTGGATTTTTTTAGTTTTGTTTTGTGTGGCAACGACATATCCTCCTAGGAAGTATGTGGGTGTTATAGTAGCCATCACATGTGTCCCAATCGGGATTGGTTATCTGATTTTAGAGAGCTAGAAGGTGGAGTTGTTTACACAGAAAATTACAATCCCTACACCACAAATAGGATTGGTTCAATTTTCTTGAGGAATCATGATGGAACAACTAGGACTCTGATAAATGTTAGATACGTGCGAAGTTTGACAAAGAGTCTCATTTTTGTTGGAGTCCTAGAATCAAATGGCTACACTATAAATGCAACAAATGGAGTAATGAAAGTCAACTCTGGTGCATTTAAGGTAGTGAAAGGAATTATAAGAAATAATAACCTATTATTACTTAGGTAATGCAGTTATTGGAACAACAATAGTAGCTTTTAATGATGATTAAGAGTTAGAAGTAACCAGGTTGCGACATATGCATTTAGGACATGCAGGTAAAAAATCCTTAAAGATATTAGTAAATCAAAGATTTTTTAAAGGAGTTGAGGCTTACAAATTAGACTTCTATGAGCATTGTGTCAAAGGGAAGTAGACAAGAGTGAAATTTAGCACTATAATCCATGATACGAAGGATATTTTAGATTATGTTCACTTTGATGTGTGTGGACCTTCCAAATGACCTTTGTCGATGATTTTCCCTAAAGAGTATGGGTGTATACTATGAAGACTAAGGATGAAGTGTTAGGAGTTTTACTTAAATGGAAGAAGACGGTGGAAACTTAAACAGGAAAAAGGATCAAGCATTTTCATACAAATAATAGTGGGGAGTACAAGAATGATCCATTTTTCAAAGTCTACGAAGATGAAGGTATTGTCAGACACTTCATAGTCAGGGATACACCATAACAAAATGGGGTTCAGTATGTTGTCCAGTGTTAGGTTGGGCAGAGAATTTTAGGCCGAGGCTATTACATATGCTTGTCATGTCATCAATCACCTTCCATCAACTACTATTGGTGGTAAACCACTTTTGAAAAATAGTTTGAAAATCCTACTGCAAATTATGATTCCTTACATGTGTTTGGTTCCACTGCATGCTATCATGTTAAGGAGTTAAAGTTAGATCCACGTGCAAAGAAAGTAATTTTCATGGAGGTCACCTCTGGTGTGAAAGGATATCATCTTTGGTGCCCAGAGTCAAAGAAAATAATGGTCAATAGGGATGTTACCTTTGACGAATATACTATGTTGAGAAAGGTGACAATTGAAAATGTTAAGCATACAGATAGTACTCCAAAACAGGTAGAGTTTGAAGGAAGAATTGTTATCCCAGGAAATGATAAAGCAAATGTAAAAACTCATGTGGTAGAAGAGGAGCCAGATGAAGAAGACTTTCTAACTCAAGAACCTCCACAGCAACAATTACCAATTGCTTTGAGAACACCAAAAAGGAACATTCATGTACCTGCTCGTTATGTTAATATGGTGTCTTATACATCTCCAATTTAAATTGATGACATTCCTACCACTTATAAGGAAGCAGTTCGAAGTTCAGAAGAAGATAAGTGGAGGATAGTCATGAATGAAGAAATACATTCCGTTTATAAGAATCAGACGTGAAAGCTAATTAGTCTCCAAAGGGAAAGAAGACAATTGGATGCATATGCGTATATACAAAGAAAAATGGATTTCTTAATAAGGATAATGTTCACTACAAAGCAAGGCTAGTGGTTAAAAGCTATGCTCAGATAGAGGGAACTAATTATAATGAAGTCTTTTCTCCAGTTGTAAAGCATTTCTCCATTCAAATTTTGTTGGCTTTGGTAGCACAGTTCTATATGGAACTAGTTCAATTGGATGTACAAATAATGTTTTTACATGGAAACTTAGAGGATGAAATCTATATGACTCAACTTGAAGGTTTTTAAGTTGTTGGAGAAGAGAATATGTTGGACCCCGATTTTTAAGTGAAATTTAGAAATATTTGCTTTGTGATTCGTTATCGCTTTTGATTTTGTTTTCGCTTTCCGCCAATTCGTTCTTCGTTTTGTTCACCCGTTTTCTGGTTGGGATCCGGTTACGAGATCGGGTCCCAACAGAATATGGTGTGCAAACTTGAAAAATCATTGTACAGATTGAAGCAACATCCAAGGTAGTGGTCTAAGTAATTTGACAAGTTTATGATGGGGCAAAAGTATGCAAAAAGCAAATACGATCACTGTGTGTATTTTCGTAATCTATAAGATGGATCCTAGATCCATCTTCTTTTGTGTGTTGATGATATACTGATAACTTCAAAGAATCAAAGAGAAATTGAGAGATTGAAGATTCAGTTATATCAAGAGTTTGAAATGAAGGATCTGGGTGAGGCCGAGAAAATTCTCAATATGGAGATAAGTAGAGATAGAAAGTTGGGGAAACTGTGTTTGACTCAAAAGCAATATTTAAAAAAGGTACTATAATGTTTTGACATGAATGAAAAGTCAAAATTTGTTAGTACTCTGCTCGCTCCTCATATAAAGCTCAGTATATTTTTATCTCCAAAGAAAGATGCAGAATGAGAGTACGTGAATAAAGTACCATATACAAATGCGGTTGGTAGCTTGATGTATACAATGGTGTGTATAAGTCCTGACATTTCACAAGTTGTAGGAATTATGAGCAGGTATATGCATGATCCAGGCAAGGAGCATTAGCAAGTTATAAAATGGATTATGAGGTATATTCTGAATACCGTAGATATTGGATTAATGTTTAAGCGGGATGAGAAAGGTGGTCATTGCTTAGTTGAATATTATAATTCCGACTATGCTGGTGATCTAGATAAACATCGATCAACTACTGGCTATGTGTTACTCTTGTAAAGGCACTAGTCAGATGGAGATCTACCTTGTAGTCAATAGTTGCTTTGCCAATTACGGAGGCAGAGTATATAGTAGCTACAGAGGTTGTGAAGGAGGCAATTTGGCTTCAGGGATTGCTTGACGAATTAGGAATTGGATAGAAGCAAGTCAAAGTACATTATGATTGTCATAATAATATTCATTTAGCAAAGAACCAAGTTTATCATGCAAGGACGAAGCATATCGATGTTCATTATCACTTGTATGAGAGGTTCTAGAAGAAGGTGGAGTAGCAATCCAAAAGACTAATACTACTGAAAATCCTATTGATATGTTGACAAAGGTGGTGATTACGGTCAAGTTTCAACATTGTGTGAACTTGATCAATATTGCTAAAAATTGAAGATGGGCACTATAAAGCGCATTTAAAGACACTACTAAAGATGAGTGTTTTATGAGAGATATGAGGATATGAAATATGTCAAGGTGGAGAATTGTTAACATTATGACATATTTCCATATTGAAGAAATATAAAGATGGAGGAGTCTTCTTAAATTATAAAAAGAAGACTCCACCTATGTTAGATATCCCAAAATTGTCTTTCTTTAAGACAACAATTCCTTATCTCCTTTTGTAATATTTCACTTGTATTATTTTGTGAAAATAGTGAAATATCAATTTAGTAGTGTTCGAGAAAGTAGGCATAATTGGTGAACCTTATTAAATTCTGGTATTCTTTATTTGTCTATTTAATAGCTATTGTCAGATATAGTAATAGTAAACTATTGTCTTATTAAATTACATGTTTAGGAAAATTTATCTAGGAGGTTGGGTTTTAAGTGAGACTGTTTGTGAACTCTCCAGTCTTTCTTGAGAATTTACCTGATGTAATTTTCAGTATAATCATTTACATTCTATTCAGACAATAGTGCTTAAGCTGAATTTATTATTATTAATAGAAATTAACTCGAGTTTCCACGACAAACAGGAAAATGGCAAAAGCATGAAATTCTAGTATACCACAAAGGTATACGAATCAGTTTCCCTAACCAAAAATTCTGAACTTCAGATAAAACGACTTTTATCTATTTATTTTTAATTTTTTTGGGTACTACTTTCAAAAAGGGCGCATCTCATATCTGATGTAGCAACTTCCTGTTGCAGCTTGACCACCAATTTTACAGTAAGCATTTGCCGAAACCAATTTTAATACAAACTTAAGGCATTTCTTGCAGTCATTTCCAGTACGAAGATCGTTTGTGCATTGAGCAAACCCAAAAAGCTTGTCATGTTCGTCTATCCTAGTCTCTCCACTTGCTGCGAAGTTGTGGCCCAGCGAAGCCTCATTGATCAACTGTTCTAAAAACTTGTTTCTTTCAGCTTTGAATCGCTCTGGTCTGCTTGCATTCTTGATGTTGAGCTCAACGTAGTAGTTACGGAAGTCGATTTTCCCAAAGAAGTACTCTGTTGAGTATTTTAACAGACAATCGTTATACCAAATGACTGCTGTACTTTCCGACGTACACTTGTGTTGTATATCAGAGCTTGCCAGATTGATACACGTCTGGCAATTGGTGCTTGTGATGTTAGGCTTACAATGAGCAAGCCCTTGTAGATTGTCATGCGAAACTAACGAAAAACCTTTAATAGGAGTCGATGTATTGAGATATTTCAAGACCAGTTTCAGGTTAGTTTCAAATTTGCTTTTGTTATGCCGAATAGGGTTTGAACATGAATGACTGATGGGGTCAAGTCCGACCACAGCTTCAAGAACAAGTCCTAGTGAAAACAGATAAAAGGTAAAGGCAAATTTTGGAGAAGACATGTCTACAATTTTGTGCCTTTGCTTACTAAGCTGTCATATTAATACTGACAATTGTATTGTAGTATGCTTCCATTAATGAAATTTCCATTGGATTCTGACATTTGTTTATTATTAAACCGTTTCGAGTTTCTTTAAGCCTGCAAAACGAAGAGGTTAGCCCAGTTCCAACATTTTAACTTTAATGATAATCCAACCAAGACCCTTAAACTTTTGGCAGGCTATTCCGCATAGCCGCTAAGAAAAAAGAAAACCAGATTAATTAACGTTTCCTTTTGTTTTGTTGGAAAAAATCAATCAGGACCTCTCGATTAACCCGTAAGGATCGTAGCGTCTTGCACGAGAGTTATTTGCTAGCACTGCTATAATTATATATTACCATTTATGTTTGAAGTCAACCATACGTGGCAAAACTGTTTGTAGCCTATTGTAGAGGTTTACAAGAATTTCTAGTGTTGTAGTATAGTGCGTAGGTCCAAGAATTTCTTTCTACTCTAACAGGTTAACATGAAGCTCCATATTCTACAGTTTAATACTTATGAGAATTACATTACTTCATTAATTTGAGTAAATTATATTTTAAATTATAAACTTGATTTTGGAATTTTACAACTTTGAAAAGGGAGTTGAATGGTCCAATCTTTGTCAATTCACATCATTTAAAATTCATTCTAAAGTTTTTATGTATCTCTATGTTCAAGTAAATCTCGATCATTTGGAGTTGTCTAGAAAGAGTTATGGTAAAATAAAAACAAATTGGTTAGTTTTTCTGTATTATATATGTAGATTTTATTGTGTCATTAGAAGCATTTTTCTCTTTGTATTCTAACTTTAAATAACTTTAAGTTAGTCAATCTAGAATTTTTTATTGACACCACAAATATCTATATATTGTTTCATTTTATAAATGAGAAGCAAGAGTAGAAGTTCTATTACAAGGATACTTTTCTCTCATTGTTTTTACGTGTGTTTAAATGTTTGTGAGTTTATTATTTTCTAACAAAGTAGTATAAGAGCTAATTATGACATCAAAAGGAGTCTCTATGTCTTTCTATTATCCATAACTTAACAAACTCAGCTATGAGAATTAGGTATATAGGATGATGATCATTTTTAGTTCAAAAGGTGCATGAGATGTAGTGAACAAATGTTATATGAAGTTCCAAGATGACGGAAAATGAAAAAAGATAATTTGTAATCGAAAGTGAATGTGTTTGTGGATAAAGTCATGGATATGTAGGGAACTAAGGGAGAGGAAGAGGTAAAAGAGAATCTTTCAGTGAAAATCAACCTTAAAATTTTTTAAGTGGTCAAGGAAGAGGAAAAGAGAGGAGACAAATTTAAAACATAATATAAAGAAATGATAAATCTTAAGTTAAATGTTATTCATGTAGCAAGTATAGCCATTATCCTTAGGAATATTTTTCTAGTAATAAGATGAAAATTTTTTAGAAGGTAATAAAGATGTAGCAGAGGAAAAAAATTTTCTTAAGGTAAAGGATGAACCAAAAGGTAAAAGGATTACATGATACCCTGGTAATGTAGCTAGTAATCACAAAAAAGATGATAAAAGAAAAAAATTAAAATTACATACTAAAGTGATATGGCATGTATGTTTTCGTAATGATAAAGTGGTGACAATCTAAGGCAAAGTATGATTTTTCTTAAGAAAAAAAATAGGTAGTCTTAAGCTTCTATCTAATGTTTATTCCAAAGTTAAAGAATAATATTTTACATATTCATCAAGTTTTATAGGATTATAATCTTATTACCAAGGTGAATATGACTAGTAATAAGGTGTTCTTCTTGAACTTGCACAGTTCAAAGGCTTTGTGCTTGAAGATAGATGTCAGTGATCCTTTATAGATCTAACATATGATGTAGAAAAATTTGAATATTTAAGCATTCAAAGCTTTATGAGAGAATAAGAAAGTGAGAGGCATTTTAAGTATATATCATCATGAAAATATATTTAAGACATGCTTTCTTGGCAAGCATTCGACTATCAAGCTACTCCAAATTATTCATATGTATGATTATAGTCACATAATCACATCATCTTTTGGTAAAAGATCTTAGTTTATTCATTTCATTGATGATTATAGTAGAAAGACATAGGTGAATATTTTAAATTACAAGCCTGAATTTGTTGACACATTTAAAATTTTTAAAGCTTTGGATAATAGAAGAAGTGGTTTTAAGAATAAAACTATAAGAACTGATAGAGGTGGAGAATTTTTTTAATGAATTTAAGAACTTTTTATCTATATAGAAACTTTTTGCTTTCCTATAATGTCTAGATCTCCTAAAACATAGAGTAGCTGAGAGATAAAATTGAATTATCCTAAATATAGCAAGTGCCATGCTGAAAAGCAAGATGATACTTAAAGATTGTTTAGATGAAGTAGTTGTATGTGTGGTTTATCTTTTAACTTTTAATTTTATAACGAGCTTGTAAGATGTCACTCCATTATAAGAACTATAGAGTAGAGTGTAGCCTTTTGCATCACCTTAGGTATTTTTGGCTCTATTTCATATCTACATGCTCTAGTGTAATAAATGATCAAAATTAAAAAGTTTGTTTTTCATTAGATATGAAGAAAACTTAAAAGACTACAAGTTTTTAATCTAATAAATGTAAAGATTATTATTAGTAGAGGTGTTGAATTTTATGAAGAAGCATCATTGTATTAAAGCTATAAAAGATGATGGGATCTTAAGATTTCATTCCATATTTCAAAGATAAAGAAGAAAAGGTGGTGGATAAAGAAGTCAAAAATGATTTTTTTTTTCAAAAACCTCACCAACCACATCATCTCAAGCATCATCATCCATAACTTTGCCAACAAGCGTGACACCTTGAGGATATCAAAGGCATAAAAGGATTTACTATAATTCTAACTTGTTTTGCCTATGTGCCAATATTAAGCTTTCAATTTTAAATATACTAGTAAGAATGAGAAGTAGATTAAGGTAATGAATGAAGAAATTCAAGCCATTAAAAGGAAAGATACATGGGAACTTATTTCTCCTTCTAGAGGTCATCATGCCATTAGAATCAAATGTGTGTAAAATTAAAGAAAAATGTCAAAGGCTAAGAAAAGAGATGTAAGGCAAGGCTTATTGTCAAAATGTACATGCAAAAGCAGGGCATTGACTATGAAAAGGTATTCACACTTATTGCTCACTTGGAAACAATTTGTTATATATATCTTACTAGTCAAAATTATTGGAAAATTCATCAATTGGATGTCAAGTGAGCTTATGCTAATCGTTATTTAGAGGAAAAAGTATACATTGAGCATCTAATGGGATATATGGTTTAAGGCCAAGGAGATAAAAGTGTCAAAAAGTTAAAGAAGACATTATATGGACTTAAACAAGCACTAAGAGTTTACAATAGCTAAATCCACAATTATTTCTATATGAATGGTTTTGTTAGATGCTTATAAGCATATGATATTTATATTAAAAAGGATAAAGATGATTTATTATTTGTTTGTATCTGTATGGATAATCTTATCTTCAAAAGAAACAATTCTAAGATGTTTGAAAAGTTCAAAAATTCTAAGACCTCAAGAGTTTATGAAAAGTGATATGGTATTAATGTCTTTCTACTTACAGATTAAGATGAAGATAGTGAAGGATGACATTTTCATCACTTTAGAAGGTTATAAAAGTAGTACTTAAAAAGTTTAAGATGTTAAATAGCTAGTCATATAAAACTTTTATAAAGCATTGAATATTGTTATCCAAATTTAATGGATAAGAAAGTGTATATCTAACTTTGTTTAAAAGTCTCTTAAAAAACTTAATGTAATTGAATTGCACCCTGACTAGATATCGTATTTTTGGTTAGACATGCCAAGAAATTTATGGAAAATAATTTTAAAGTTTATTTAAAGATAGTAAAGAAGTATCTCAAAAGTAAAATTAACTATGACATGTTCTCCTCATCTTTTAAAATTTTTAATTCAATGCGTTTTTATGATAATGATTTTTATAATTGATGAAAGAAAAAACGATAGGGGGTTTCGTTTCCTTTTGAGACAATACAATCTCTTGGAGTTCAAAGAAACAACAATTATCACACTCTCTACGTATGAGTCAGAGTATGTTCTAGATACTCCCTACTCTTGTCATAGTTCATTGAGCAATTTATTAAAAGAGCTTCATCATTTAGAGCAAATTGAAGCAACAAAGATCATAATTAATAATTAATCTACTTAAACCTTAGCAAAGTAATATGATATTTGATCTCTACTATTTATATCTGATAAGCAAGTCCACATACTTAACTACAATACAATATCAACGAATATTGAGTGTCGATCCAATAAGGACTACAAATAATAATAATAACCTCGTATTTTATTATCTAATTGACAAATAGTACAATGATTTAATTTAGAACTAAACTAAACTAAAATTCAACACAATAATAAACCAAAACGTAGATGATAGTGAGATTAATCAATATTAAATAAATAGCACCTAATTAACAAACCCCCTAAGATTTCTTAAGTATTAAGCCTTTATCATGAAATTCAATTATTGATCATTGGACCA
This sequence comes from Erythroxylum plowmanianum, assembly GCA_025531925.1. Classification (NCBI taxonomy): domain Eukaryota; kingdom Viridiplantae; phylum Streptophyta; class Magnoliopsida; order Malpighiales; family Erythroxylaceae; genus Erythroxylum; species Erythroxylum plowmanianum. The sequence goes on from JANVCQ010000004.1 coordinate 21,755,660, forward strand.
TAAAAACTCTTATCTTACATGAATATCTTTCTCAGGACTATGAATAACTAATCACCGGTTGATTAACTAAAATCTCTTTTGAGTTAATACCCTAAGATTCCATTACTTGATTTGTGAATTTCACTATTAGGTTTGACCCTAATCTGGAGGATTTCTTGTTGACTTATCTCTAAGATAGTATGTATCTCTGTTGGACCCCGTTTTCAGAGCTCAACAATCTGGAGTCATACAAAGCCCGTCGTCCCATAATGGTGACGTGCCCACAATAGTTAAAAATCAAACAATTAAAAATTTAGAGAATCACAATCCAAAATCCAATCATATTTCATAAATGAATTTAAAAAAGAGTTTATACAAGCTCATTTCAAAATACAAAATATGAAATACGAAATAAACACGATACAATTTGAATGCTTATGCTTAAAATGATTCTAAATTACAAAATTTCCTGAACTAACTTCATTACAAAAGTCTCTAACTATCTTGGAGTTCAAATGCCTTGCAAGGATCGCTAATCTTCTCTTTCTGCACCTGATGAGGGAAGCGTGGAGTGAGCTACACAACTCAGTGGCTAATACATTTATAGTCATTGGCAATTGACCAAAGTCAAGCATATATATATATATATATATATATGTCTAGCAATTCTAGCATTCATACTTTATTCAAGCAATTTAAACATTCATCAAATCTAACTCAAACTTGTAACACACAGCATAAACTTCAGCCATTAAACATGACACTTAATTATGCACCATTCTTGATCATCTAAAGATGCAATGCACAACAAAATGGCTCGAGGGTTCTGTGAACAAAATAGAGAAACCAAAGTTTACTCTTTAAACAAAACGAGTCCATCTTTCAGATCTCGTGGGCCACAAACGGGGGGTCGGGAAAAAGCTTTACGTCGACGTGCACGTGACTACGAAATGGTTCCTCAGTCGCCTAAACAAAACACATAATCAATGCTCAAAATCATTTTATCAAAATGAAATACTTTCATACTTTTCATGCTCTTTCTTCTTTCCATTCAAATCAAAATGCCACGATACAATTCAATGGCATAACATTGATCAAAATTACAATTTAATTATATCAACATATCATGCTTCTTCCACAATATAACGAAATCAAAATCATCATGTATTTTTAACAAGTTAAATTCAAACAATTTAACACATATTCACACATAGACAAGAATTTGCCCAATCACACAATAACTATAAATACATTACCTACCTAATTTACTTGGAAAATCCAAGTTAAGGTTGTCTTTCCCATTACTCTTGGGTAGGATTCTCTTAGTTCCCTAAAACAAACCAAATCTCATTCAATAGGAATCCAACTGAAAATCCCAAAATGCAAAATTCACTAAAATTGATTCTAAAATACTTAAACCCAAGTATTTTCTAGACTCCATGAACTAAAATCCTTCCAAAAATCCAAAAGTTTTAAAAATGATCTTACCGCCACGATACAATTCAATGGCATAACATTGATCAAAATTACAATTTAATTATATCAACATATCATGCTTCTTCCACAATATAACGAAATCAAAATCATCATGTATTTTTAACAAGTTAAATTCAAACAATTTAACACATATTCACACATAGACAAGAATTTGCCCAATCACACAATAACTATAAATACATTACCTACCTAATTTACTTGGAAAATCCAAGTTAAGGTTGTCTTTCCCATTACTCTTGGGTAGGATTCTCTTAGTTCCCTAAAACAAACCAAATCTCATTCAATAGGAATCCAACTGAAAATCCCAAAATGCAAAATTCACTAAAATTGATTCTAAAATACTTAAACCCAAGTATTTTCTAGACTCCATGAACTAAAATCCTTCCAAAAATCCAAAAGTTTTAAAAATGATCTTACCTTCATTCTTCACCAAATGAAGAGATCTTTAGCTCAAAGGGAAGCTCTTCTCTTCCTCTTCCTTTTTCATTTCTTGAACAGCTCTAAAATCTCTTTTGAAGACTAAGAAAAGTTAAACCCTAGCTTGTTTTCTCTTCTTCTCTTTGTATTTCTCTCTCTTTTTCTCTTCAATTTTCATTCTCATCTCTTCTTAAAATGCAAGACAAAACTTCTTCTTCCAATTATACCCTTAATGAGTGAGAAATGTCTCATTTGCCCTTCCATTTATGGCTTATATCTTTTATGCTTAAGTGTGTTGCCAACAAGACATTTGAACACTCTGACATAACTTTTTCTTCTAGAAAAATGTTCCCGCTTGTCTTAAGTTTCTAATGACACCAAAATCAATCCATTTGGTTCATAATTCTGAAAGTTAGGGCCCAAACATTTCAAACTGTTGGTAGACTGAAACAATACACTATACCCATCTTCCATCCAGAATTTGTAAGTCTTAGAGACTGAATTAAATTTCAATTTCTTCATACCATTCATAGCTCCATGTCTCTAGTCTATTTTGAAACAAGAACTATCTCATTCGGAGCTCTACGATCCAGAAATCATCAAAACACTGAAGCATGTTCAGTAAAAAATATCCAATTCATACTCTTCCAATCGATACCCTTACTTTGATTCAAACAATCTTTTTTGAATCAATACCAAAAGCTATAACCTTTCATGGAGATGTAAAAAGAAAAGTGTTAGGAATCTAAGGGTTTAAGAATCACTTCATTTGGAGGTCGGATAACAAAATTATGGCCGAAAGAATCAAACAAGATTTGGTCCTCAATCATATTAAACCTATCTTGGGATAATTGGCATAACTTTCACTAGAGATGTTGGATCAAGATCATCTTAGGATGATTTCAAAGAGGACCTTGAGATCTACAATTTTAAGAAGACCTTGAGGTAAGATTTTATCATGTCAAAGGTCAAAAATGGATTAGACAATAGGATCAGACAAAGCCAAAGGAAAAAAGCAGACAAATGGGAAAAAGCAGACAAATCGGAAAAATTACTATAACTTTCCCTACAGATATAGGATTGGGGAATTCTTTATATGGTTCAAAAGAAGACTTCCATAATTACAACTTTCATGTAGACTTCAAAGACAGATTCTATCTTTTGAAGGATCACAAATGGAGCAGACTATAGGTACAGACGAAACCAAATGAAAAAGCAGATGAATGGGAAAAATCAGATGAATTGGGAAAATTACTATAACTTTCCATAAACATATCTGATTGAGGAATTCTTTATATGGTTAAAAAGAGGACTTCCAGATCTACAATTTTTATGAATACCTTAAAGAAAGATTCTATTATCTGTTTTATCAAAAATGGAGCAGATAATAGGTACAGATGAAACCAAATGAAAAAGAAGATGAATGGGAAAAAGTAGACAAATTGGGAAAATTGCTATAACTTTCCCTAAAGATATCAGATTGAGGCATTATTTAGATGGTTAAAAATAGGACTTCTAGATATACAACTTTTATGAAGACCTCAAAGATATATTCTATCATCTGAAGAGTCAAAAATGGGGCAAACTATAAGTATAGACAAAACCAAATGAAAAAGCAGACGAATGGGAAAAAGCAAATGAATCAGGAAAATAGCTAAAACTTTCTCTATAGATATCAGATTGAGGGGTTCTTTGAATGGTTAAAAAGACTTCAAGATCTACAACTTTCATTAAGACCTCAAAGACAAATTCTATTGTCTAAAGGGTCAAAAATAGAGCAGATGAAAGGTACAGATGCTAGTGTACAGAAGGTCAAACATAGAAGAAGCAGAAAGTCAAACATAGATGATATGACGTCATTACAGACAATATGACATGATCATAAATGATACATTTTATAGACGATATGGCATCATCATAGATGATACATTTTGCAGACGATATGACGTTATCATAGACAATATGACGTCATCACAAATGATACATTTTATACTCCTGAACATCACCTCTTAAAAGGATCATAAATTTTAACTCTAATGTCCAAAATTCTCATACTATATACCGTTGGAAAGCTGGAAAGATAGTCTACAACTATCTAGAAGAAACTTTTCTATAATTCAGCCTAGATCAATCCAGAATTTCCATCGAATTCAGAATATAAATTTTACATTCATCCACCAATGTACTACACCAAGTGCTCAACTTCATGACAAATTTTGAGATTCTTAAAGATATAATTTAAATTCAATGTCTTCATAAGAAATGTAGCCATATATTTCTAGTTTAATAGAAATCAAGAATAATCTCGTTTGGATAACTAAAGAAAAATTTTTGACTAAAAGACTGAAGCATACTCCGTGAATATTTCCAGATTAACCACCCATTTTGTTTCACAATCTTTCCTTAACACAACTCATACCAAGATCACCTTTTCTACTTCATTTACTCCCAACTCCTTTTTTCAACTCGATACAATCCATAAAAATTGTAATCCATAATTAATCATGGACACCAATATCAGAACATATACATATGCACATATTCTTCATCAACTTACTACACATACTCAACTCTATTTTTTCTTTCATTTTACTTCTAACTTTCACCTTAATTCTTCCCATTTCAAAATCTCTTATCCACCAATAACACCAAAACAAAACATGAATCTATCCACATTTCTCATTCACTACTTTACTCTTGCCTATCATTTCTTAGTTCAAAAATTTTCATTCATTTATTCTTTACTCATGACTAATCACCAAAATTTCTCATCTAATAGTTCTAATCTTCTAAGAAAAGTTTAGGGTTTAACAATCTCCTTCCAATTATGATAGAGTTGTTCATACAAAAGGATTTCTTAAACTCAATCATATGATGTCATATGTTGAATTGATATCGTGGACATATTAGTTTATGACTTGAAAACATATAATTAAATAGTAAAAAATAAATAAATCAAATTGCATTAATAAAAGTTAAAATCATAATATCTTTCCCAACATAGGGTTGATCATACCTAGGAACTAAACAAACTTATTCCATAAATATATAAATCATAATAGGCATTAAAAATTCAAAAGAATAATTAAAAAAAAGAGTCTCTGATATACATAAATATCCCCTTTTTCTTTAATTTAGTCCCTTTGAAACTTTAATGAAAAGTTTTCCTTTATTAGATTTCTTAAGTAATCTTAATATTTTCTATCATTTTACGATTACAATGTGGTTAAAATCAATCAAAAGACTAAGCCTCAAAAGTTGTTTCTCTTAAGGGATAAAAATAGGTTTGGTGATAATAAAAGAAATAGGCTAAAACAAATAGTTATATCTAAATGTCTAACTTTGAATATAACTTCTTCCTTTTTGACCCCCTCTTCATAATTACCTTTTAAAGTACAAAATTAAGGTTTAATATAGATAGTTATATGAGTGACCATGTATCTCAAAAACACTTTAAAATCATACATTTACATATTTTCAAGATCTTGCACGGGTAGATGACATGATTGTGTATGTGACCTACATGAGCATGTATCTTCACACGAGCAAAACAATGTCTTTTAAGCTTTATAGATTTATAGTGACTTAAATGATCCCTTACACAGTTGTGTATATTATCCATATAGGTTTTGTACCTCTAAAATAGCTGTAATTCTATCATTCTCTATCTAAAAACCACATAAAACTCCTAAATAATAAGCAAATCACACCAAATATGGGCATAAAAACATAGTCTATTAAACATTTACCAAAAATCCTATATTTAAGCTTTTGTTTGTCCTCATGCAAATCATAATCCAAATCATTAAACTTAAAACATCCATCCTTTATTAACCTCAACAAGTCTATTCATACCCTAAATTATCAAATCATACCACAAAGTCAACATATAATTAGACTCAAGTTATCGTAGAACCAACTTTCATAAGTTAATATCAATAGCAATCACATTGATAATCTTTATGAAATTGAAAGAATAGGATTTCACTCCCTCATAAAGGATTCAATCAATGCATTCAAACTATTTAAGGTGGAAAATATTAAAAAAACCTCAACTCATTACATAGGAGGGTTCTTAACTATAAGATACCAATCAAATAACATCTCTACTACTAACAAGTAAACTAGAAACAAAATGAAAAGGTCTTTTAACAAGGTTTAATGAGGCTTAAGTAAAGTTATGGTAGGAATAATTAGAAAGTGTAATAATATTAAAAGAAATTCAGAAAAAAAAAAAAAAGATTACATATAACTTTTTTCTTCTTGGAATATGTCCTTCAAATAGTAATTTCATTGGTGCAATGGTGATTCTTCTCATTCTCTAATAAATATTATAATTTTTCTCTTTTCTTTTTTAATATGCTAGCAACATATAATTTTCAACTTTTAAACTTCTTCGAGCAACTTTGGAGAGGATATAAAATTGTAACAGTCAAACACTTGAGAAGAAACAAATTTAACAATAATCATGTACAAATAATCATACGCATATCAAATTTTTTCCTTTAAATTCTTTAATATAACCCAAAGTTCAGGCAACTAAGTAAATGCAATTCCTTCAAGGTTTAAAATTAATCAATATTTTTTCAAGAAAAATAGGGTAAAGGTTATCAATGTGGTTAAAATCAATTAAAGGACTAAGCCTCAAAAGTTGTTTCTCTTAAGGGATAAAAATAGGTTTGGTGATAATCAAAGAAAATAGGCTAAAAAATAGTTAAATCTAAGTGTCCTTACCATTTTAATGCCTTTAGTTTGAAAATAAGGTCTTAACATGAATAATAAGATCAAGTTCTAGAATCAACAAGCTATGCATGATAACACGCAATAAATAATAAAAGAGCATAAATAATGATATATTTTCTCATAGGTTCAAAAGTTCACTAATATGTCTTGTGTACATAAATAGTAGGGAATTTTTTTTCAAATTAATTATCTCAGTAATTATTAAACATATGACTTATAAAAGCAAGTCCATTCTAACATTCATCTTTTTCCATACTCATTTAATTCAATAATCAATAATAACCTAAATTGTTTTGAACATGTTTTAACTAAATCGAGATGTCAATTAAAAAGAATACATAATAAAGATTGTAATAAGATTAAGAAATTTGAAATTTTTCGTTGACCCCTTACCCACACTTAAAATTGTACATTTTCCTTAATGTACACAAGAAAAGAAAGAAAAATATAATTTCAAAGTAAACACAAAAAGTAATAAAGGAATATTTTATGACTTCTATGAATAATAATAATTACAAATTTCTAAACTCGATGAAGATTCCATTTGATATTATGTACATTCATCCTTATAAAATTAAAAAAGGGATAAAAAGGATAAAATAAAAGAAAATAAATAATAAAATGAAAATAAGAATGAGATTGCAATAATAAAGTTTATACAAATAAAAATAGAAAAAGAAATAAAGAAATGAAAGGAAACCCTAATAAAGTATCTCAAACTACTTCTATAGTCGTCAGCAATCTCGTGTACTAGAATGTCCTTGGCCTTTATATCATTAGGTGTAGCTACTGGAGTGGATAATGATGTTCCAAGTCTAGCTATTAGAGGTGGTATCTTTAGTCTAAGGTGACTCATCATCTTATATAGTACATCCTCCATCCATCGGTCATATGCCTCTGGCTATGACACATGCTCCATAAACTCCCATTGATCATCTCGTATAGAGGCCTAGAATAATCCTAATGTACATCTCTAATTTGTCAATCTTTAGTTGATTCTAATATGGAGGTGGTGTTGGACTCCTAGGCATGCTAATTTTTATTGATTTTGCAAGCCTTTATATTTTGATTTTGATTACAAATTTGTGTGTTTTAATCCAAAGTTGAATGAATTGAGGATATGTGGTGTATTTTGTTAATGTTGTTGGAAAAACATGAAAAAAATTGCATGAAAGAGACCCATGACAAATTTTTCATAAGTGTGACAAGGTCTCTCATGGTGGTGATAAGTTTGTCACACCCTTGCATATTCTCTTGTACTGAATTTAATGTTACGTGTGATGCATGTAGGTTGACAGCGGCTGAAAATAAAACCTAAACCTAAAGTGCCTCTATAAAGAGAAAAACATATAGAAGAGAAAGGAGACTAGAAAAGAGGAGGAGGCGGAGAAAAACTACAGAATAAAGGTGGAGAAAAGAAGAGAAACATAACAAAGAACAAAGTCGGGTAAGGAATAGAGAAAAACAACAGAGAGGTAAGAACATAAAGCAGAGGTAGAAGGCAAAAGTCGATGTTAGAGAGGTTGAGGTTGGCAAGAGATCCACAACCAATTTCCTCGTCTGAGAGTCCATTTTGTTTGTTCATTCTTTTTTATCTTTACTGCTATTATGGAACTCATTTATTTTTTGTTGAACTAACTTCTTCTATCTATTGAACCTATTTTCCTTTGTTATTTCATTTATTGTCCATTTCATTTGTTTAATCAGTTTATCGCTTTTATACTTCTCTGTTACTGTTAGCTATTGGATTGAAGTGTATGAAGATGATGAACTTTGTTTATTCGATGATAGGTTGATTATTTGTTCTTGAGAATTAATGTAAATAATTTAGTCGATTATACATAAAGGAGGGACTATTTTATTGTCTTATTATTTGCTATAGTTTTTGAGCTTATTGGATGTAATAGTTTGGCCAACCTTTGCATCATTTTGGTATTAAACGAAGAATCGAGAGAAGAAGTTTAATATTTGAACAAGAAACTATAGAAGCTTAAGTTATAAATTAGAAATATATTAACTTAAGTGGGTAATTATTGGTTGGGTTTCCATAATTGATTTGGCTAATAGACTTATCGAATATGAAAGTTAAATTTAGTTTATTATTTGAATTGATTTTAGAAACCAATTGGTAATTTTAGCAAGACAATTATTGTTGGAACCCCTCCCCGGTGAGTCGCGGCCCGACGTCATCCGTGACATCTGGGCGCGCATCCCACGAGGGAGGGATTCCTCACATCAAAGAAACCTCAAATCGAACGTATTTTAATGTCATCTAAACAAATTTTTTTAAATATGAGAAATAGAGCCCTTCTTCGTATTTTCTTCGTTCTTCCTCCGTTTGATCTCCAATTTTCGCGATTCTCGA
>JANVCQ010000004.1:21775633-21804694 GCA_025531925.1 Erythroxylum plowmanianum
TTAAATCGTAGTTTTCAATTTTAACGAAGTTTTTCAAACTAATTACTAATTGTATTACGATAAGTTTTTTTTTAAAAAAGTACAAGTAATTGTTTTTGAAGGGTTTAAGAAAAATTTTTCACAATTCAACCCCCCTTCTTGTGTATCTTGATCATATTATTGTTCAATATATTAACGTGTGATTCACTTCATTTACATCATTAACATATGAGTGTCAAAGTTCATTACTTACTTTGGGGTTGTAACTTTCTTTGAGATACATTGTCAAGGTAAAGATAACCTTAGAATATACTCTTATGCTCAACAAAATACGTCCTTATTACTATAAATTGTCATCCTTAGAATGTGAATCATTTCATTTTTCAAAATATCATCATATCAACTTAAGTCTAAAGTCAATAAAGTGTTAATTCTCTTTTGAATTGGTTCTTTCAGATATTTAATGTCCTTGACCAGTCGTATCTTAAACTGGATATAGTATTTTGTTAACTTTGTGGATGATTATTCTCATATGACTTAGTTATGAATTCTTTTCTCATTTTTTTGACTTTTATTTTGATACCAAAACATAATTTAATGTCTTGATCACACATTATATATTGACAATGCTAAAGAATACTTATCAGGATCTTTCTAATCTTATATGACCAAGAATGGCATCCTTCATGAAACATCTTATGTAGATACATTATCAAAAAATGGTGTAGCAGAGAGAAAGAATAGATGACTTCTGAGATAACAAGAGCCTTATTATTTCAAATGAATGCTCCTAAAGTTTTTTAGGTCGATGCAATTTCTACATCTTTTCTTCTAATAAACTGAATACTTTCATTTTTCTTCATGATGAATCCATTTACAATGTTTTTTTCCTACTAAGTCATTACTTCCTATTAATCCTTGAATATTTTATTGCACTTGCTTTGTTTTAGGTTGTCCATCCATGGTCACTAAATTAAACTCCAAATTTATAAGATGCATTTTCCTTGGTTATTCTCTAAGAAAAAAGGTTATAGATTATCTTTTCATAGCCTTGGTATGTATCTTATATCTATTAATGTTACCTTCTTGGAAAACACCTTATTATCTAATCTTTGCTCATACAAGTCAAAGGGAGGATGATGATACTATCACATCCTTTGTTCCTAGTCCTGCTAAGCCCCCTATTGTTTATGTCTACTTTTGATAACAAGATCCTCTTATTTTAATCTTAGACCAATACATTCTTCATCAAATCCAATTTATATTGATGATCTCCCCATCCTATTGCTCTTCACAAAGGTTGAAGTAAGTATACTTATCTTATTTCCTCTGTTGTATGTTATGATCATTTGTCATGTTCCTCTTATTCTTTTATTACATCACTTGATTCCATCTTCCTTCTTAAAACTATTCATAAATCTCATTTTACTAGCATAACGTTATGATAAAAGAAATGAATGCTTTACATAACAATGGTATATAGAACTTGTTAAATTTGCCTTTAAGAAAGAAGGTTATTAGATGTAAATGGGTTTTTTTTAGTTTTGTTGAGAATGAAACTTGATTTTCTCTAACAAAAACAATCTGTTTTTTAGATAACTTGAATCTATTAGTTGTTTATTTTTGAGATAATGTGGATCTATTAGTTGTTGACTAAATCACTTCTTAAGCTTTCAGTAAAAATAAAAATGTGGTATGATAACCAAGTTGTCCTCCATATTGTGTCTAAAAAAACCAAGTACATAGAAATTGGTTCACTTTGTTCCAAAAAAACTACAATAGGTTTAATTTTTATGTTGTATGTGAAAATTAGAGAACAATTGAGTGATATTTTCACAAAAGCTTTAAATGGGATTCAAGTTGGGTTTTTTTTTAACAAACTTGGCATGATTAAAATATGAAAAAATATTAGGAAAGCTATAATTGGAGATTGACTTTGTAAAATAGGAAGCCATATTATAGGGATCAATTAACATCAATTAGACTTACATTCATCTAGCAGATGAACAGTTGTGTAGCTATATATATATATATATATAGGTAGCATTTATAATAAAAATAATGAAGAAAACATTTTGGTTATCTCAGTGTTTTTCCAAATCTAAAAATGCTACTTTAATTCAATTATGGTTCAATAATAGAGAAGGAGGTCAACCTCTTCCAAAGTTTGTTAGCTCAAGCTTTATGATTAATGATTTTGATGATAACTGTATAATATTTCAAATTTCAAATTTGATTTATTTCCTTGTATAATTAATGTTCTTATTCTCAAAAGGACATAAAATCATAAGAAATATGCTTTTTTTCTTGTAGGAACCTTCATTATGAACTTACCTTAATAGAAATGGTTTATCTAAAAGGATCCTACTAATTACGAAGGACTTATATTAGCCCTATCATTACTTGAAGATTTTTGGCAAATATGATATTGAATTTAATCAGATTTAAATCTCTCCAGATGACTAAAGATGCATTTGAAACAATGGCTAGTTCAAGAAATTGAATATTTAAGGAAAAGCCAATGTGACTATGAACAATAACTGAATAATACAGAAGCTGCAAAGCTGTATTATCAAAACTCATCAAAAGTACATACATTTTTAAAAGTGATATCTTTGTAAAAATTCTCTTGTGCATTAGAAAGTGAAGTTATGTTGAGAGAGATTACTAAAGTTAATACCGAGCAAACCTCATTTTTTTTGAGAGCTTGTAGAGGCTAATGAAATACTAATAGTTTAGAAGGATGAAGAACCTTGAAAAATATTAACTTGTGAGCTTGGATAGGCTTGTTAAATTACTACTTGATTTTATAGTGAAACACTAAAGTTGGATACTTAAGGACTAGACATAAGTTTGGGTTCTAAACCAAACCAGTAAAAATCGACTACGTCCTTCTTCTCTCTCTCCTTATCTTTTATATTTCCATATTGTATTGTGTGTGTGTTCATTTTAGCAAGAGGCTCCTTCACTTTTATAATAGGACCCTTCTATTTTGAACTTGCCAACAGTTCCTTTTAGTTTTAATAGGTGCCTTCTGTTTTTAAATTGTTTTAACATGATTCATCATTCAGTAGGCTCCTTTTGTTTAAACAGGGTCCTATCCTATAAAAGACTCCTATTGCCTAACAGGCTCTTGTCGTTTAAAAAGTTTTATTGTTTGACAAGCTCCTTCTATTTTTTATTCGTTAAGAATTGAAAGTAACAAGCAAAAAAAATTTAGTCACACACAATTCAACCCCCTACGTGTGTTTACTTTATCATTTGGCATTACAAAGAGGTTTCACATTTTTGTGTTTTACAACACGTGACAGATCATGGCAAACACCTTAAGAAGTTTTGAAGGACAATCTGTTTCAAAGCCTCCTTACCTTAATGAAAACAACTAACTCATACTGGAAAAAGAGAAAAACCATATATCTATAATCTGTAGATATCAAAGTATAGCAAGCAGTTAGAGTTGGAGCTATAATTACCAATTTCAATAACGTAGAAGTATAGAATGATGCTGACAGGAGAAATACACAACTAAACACTAAGGCAAAACATCACCTAATATGTGCGTTGTCTCTAGAAGAATATGAAAAGATATCCTAATGCTCTACAAAAAAAGAAATATGGAATAAACTTCAAGTTGCCTTTAAAGGGACGAATAAGGTAAAGAAGCATAGAATAGGTCTCTTAGTGCTTCAATATGAAACTAATGGCATAAAAAAGGGGAGATCATAGACAAATTCTTTGAACGCTTTAATAATAGCACCACGACTTTAAAGAACTTGGGAAAAAATTATTCCAATGATGAGCTCATAACGAAGATTTTGATATCACGACCAAAGGAATGGAGACCTAAGATGACAATTCTAGAAATGACAAAGGATCTAGAAACTATTTCACTCGACTGGCTATGAAGAAATTTGATGATCCATGAAATCAAGCTTAGGTGAGATAAAGGATCCTCCTACAAAAAAGGAATAGCACTAAAAGCAATGAACGAATCAAACAGTGATGAAAGTGACACTGAGTTGCAAATAGATGGAGATGATGAGTGCAACTTTATGGTAAGAAAATATGCCTGCTTTTATTTTAAAAAAAGTTGATGAAGAAAAGAGAAGGAAACAAGAAAGTTAGAAATAACAGGTTCCTATTAAAAGGCAGTAGTAGAAATAGTAATACACAAACAATCAAATCATATGTTATCATTACAAGAAGTCTGGATACAAAAGACCAGAATGTCCTCTTCTTCAAAATTACAAGTCAGAAAATAGAAAATCCAGAAAGCAAGTGATGAATGTAGCCTAGTCAGATGAGGATTATGAAAACTTTGAAGAAGAAGAACTAGAAGAAATCAACAACGTTTACTTCATGGCTAAATCAAGAGATGATGAGATATATCATTCTGACTCTGATATTAAAGTTGATGAATTGAAAAATCTATATCATGAATTGTATGATTAGTACAAAAGGTTAACAGTCAAGTATATCAAAAAGGTTGAGAAGTCTAAGAGGAGTGATACATCTCTAAAGAGTAAGATTAAATCATTGGAGTCTGTGACTTGAGAATTGAGAATTTGGATACCAGGAATATGTCTCTTAAGGTTGACTATAAGCAAAAAGTTTGTGAAAAGGAAGTTTTGGAAGAAATAGTAGCTAAGTTGGAAAATGTGCTACTCAAAACTGATTTTGATAAGGTAAGACAGTTAGAAGAAAAGGTCACCTCCTTAGATCTTGAAAAAGAGAAAAGTGCTGGAAAGATCTTATCTCTAGAAAAAGATCTAGAAATTTTGGTTAATGGAAGGAAAAATCTTGAAGCATTACTTAGTAGTGGTAAATACATTTTTGGTAAGGCCGAAATAGGTTGCAATGAAAATAACAATATCAGGCCATACTAAAACTTCTTTGTTAAATCCAATAGTAGTTATAGCCAAGACAACAAAAACCTACTAAGTAGCAAAAATCATAAAAACTATCATTCATCTATTTTATGCGATTACTATGGTAAACATGGCCACATTAGTCATTCTTGTAATTTTTGTAAAAATAAATTATCTCAGATTTATGTTTGCATACTGAAAGGTTAAACTATTAACCCAAAAGGACTCAGAAAATTTTAGGTACCTAAAATAAGATAATGTTTTATGCAGATATGTTTCAAAATGAAGACAAGGGAGATTTAATGGATAGTTGACAGTGGTTATTTGAAACCCATGACATGTGAAATATTACACTTCAACTACATTAAAAGAAAAGATGGTGGTAATGTTGTCTTTGCAGACAAAAATAAAGCAAAGGTCACCAAAATTGGTCAAATTAATAATTCTGTCTCTACCTCTATTGATAACGTTCTCTTTGTTAATAGTTTGAAACATAACCTGTTGAGTGTGAGTCAGCTATGTGAAAAGGGTTAAAAAGTCATTTTCTATGCATCTTATTATGAAATTATTGATATTCATAATGATAATATTATGTTTATTGGTCCTAGAAATCAGAATATATACTGTGCTCAATTGGAAGACATGTCCTCACAAAGTGTTAAATGTTTTATCTCTCTAAAAAAGGATTTGTTTATCTAGCATAAAAAATTTGGACATTCTAACATGAGCAATTTATCAAAATTATCCAAAAATGAGTTAGTAAGAGGACTACCAACCTTAAAGTTCGAAAGCAATCAGATTTGTGAGGCTTATTTAAAAGATAAACAAGTCAAAAGTAGCTTTCCTCCTAAAAATATTTTGTCTACTAACCAATTGCTTGAACTTGTGCACATAGATTTATTAAGTCTCACTAGGACTCAAAGTTTTGATGGTAAACATTACGTTTTTGTTGTTGTAGATGATTACTCCAGATTTACATTGGTTTATTTCTTATCAATTAAGGATGATGTTTTTGAAGTAATTGAGAAGTTTTACAAAAAAAAAATGAGATAGAAAAGGGCATTGAATAACTTCAAGTTAGAGCAATCATGGAGGAGAATTTGATAACATAAAGTTTGAAGAATTATGTGATAGTAATGGTATAACTTACAACTTCTCTTGTCCAAGGACACCTCAACAAAATGGATTTGTAAAGAGAAAGAACATAACATTGGTTGATATGGCTAGGACCATCTTATGTGAAAGTGAACTACCTTATAGATACTGGGCAAAAGAAATATCCACAGCATGTAATGTACTTAACAGATGTCTTATAAGACCTATTATAAAAAAGACTCCATATGAGCTATGGAAAGGAAGAAAACCAAATGTTGCTTATTTTAGAGCATTTGGCTACAAGTGTTTCATCCTAAACAATGGAAAAGATAACCTTGGAAGGTTCGATTCTGAAGAATCTATTTTCTTAGGCTACAGTACTGCTAGTAAGGATTCATAGTATATAATAAATGAACAAAGAAGCTAGAAGAATCAATACATGTGGTATTTGATGAATTACTACCTTCGACAATAGCATTTGACTCAAATGATGAAGAGCATCCTTTGATTCCTAAAAATACATCAGAGAATCAAGCTACGCCTATAATACCTTCATAATCACAAAATCAAGAAGGTCCCTCAGAAGCTAGAACAGAGCAGGCTCCTTCATCTCAGCAGGAAACTATGCAAAAAAAACATCAAGAGAATGGAGCAGTCTTGATAATGATCTATATATTCTTGAAGATTCCTCTGAAATTCTAAAAACAAGATCATCATTCAAGAACAACCTTGTGGCTCTCATCTCACAATTAGAACCAAATTTTGTTGAAGAAGCTCTTACTAATGAGAATTGGGTCTTAACTAAGAAAGATGAGTTAAGTCAGTCTGACAAGAACAAAATATGGAACCTGATGCCTCATCCACAAAACAAGTCAACTATTGGAACTCATTGGTTATTTCAAAACAAACTTGAAAAAAATGGTAAGGTGGTAAGAAACAAAGCTAGACTTATAGATCAAGGTTATAATTAACTGGAAGGTAGTGATTTTGATGAAACTTATGCACCTATTGCTAGATTAGAATCGATTAGAATTTTACTTGCCTTTGCATGCCATAAAAACTTTAAGTTGTTCCAAATAGAAGTTAAAAGTTCATTCTTAAATGATTACATTAATAAAGAAGTATTTGTTAAGAAGCCCCCAGGTTTTGAAGATGAAAACCATCCAAATTATATGATGAAGTTATCCAAAGCTCTATATGGTTTAAAGCAGGCTCCTCGAACATGGTATGAGAGGTTAATTAACTTTTTGTTTAAGAATAACTTTGAAAGAAGAAGGTCGATAAACCTTATTTATTAAGAGAAAGGAGAATGATTTACTCTTAGTGCAGATATATGTTAATGACATAATATTTGATGCTACTAATCCATCCTTCTGTGAAGAATTCTCATCATTAATACAGGGGGAGTTTGAAATGAGAATTATTAGAGAATTATCATTCTTTCTCGGATTACAAATTAGACAAACAAAAAAAGGAATATTTATTAGCCAAGATAAATAAACAAAGGAATTCATCAAGAAATATCATTTTGAGAAAGCCAAACTGATGGGTACTCCCTTGTACGCTGGAACTAAACTTGATAAAGACGAAAAAGGCAAAGCTACAGATGAGACTAAATATAGAGGAATGATTAGATCATTACTATATCTTACAAACTCAAGACCGGACATTATACTTAGTGTGTGCCTTTGCGCACGCTTTCAATCAAATCCAAAAGAAAGCCATCTTCAAGAAGTCAAAAGAATCTTTCGATATCTTCACGGAACTATATATTTTGGACTATAGTATCCAAAAAGTAATTCATTTGACATAATCAACTATTGTGATGCAGATTATGTAGGTGACAAAAGCGATCAAAAAACACATAGATGGTCACTGTCAATTTTGTAGAGGATGTTTAATATCTTGGTTATGCAAAAAGAAAAATTACACAACACTCTTAACAAATAAAGCAAAATACATAGCAATTGCCAACTGTTATGCTAAAATCTTATGGATGAAACATCAACTACATAATTTTTCTCTAAAATTTTCTCATATTCCTATATTATGTGATAATACAAGTGTTATAAATCTTTCTAAAAATCTTGTGCATCATTCTAAAACTAAGCATACAAAAATCAAACATCATTTTCTTAGAGATCATGTTTTAGAAGGAACCATTGATCTTTTGTATGTTAATATTGAGAATCAAGTAGCTAACATTTTCACCAAGTCACTCTCTAAAGAAAGATTTTGTATGTTAAGAAAAGAGCTTGGTATGTGCAAACTCTTCGATATTATATCTGCTACTTGTCTTTGCATTTCGTTTAGCAGGCTTCTTCAATTATATTTCCTTATAAACTTACTATTGGTTTGGTAGGCTCCTTAGGGCTTAGAAGGCTCCTCTCAGTTAAATAGAGCAAGATTACATACGTCCTAAAAATATTAATGGTGTCTTTTTAGGCTTTTAAAAAAATGCACACAGTCGACAACTCTATGTACATATATGTTAGAAAAAAACACAACCAATTACGCTTCCTCTTCTAGTTTATACGTTTACTCATCCTCTCATGAGATCAATGCTTAAGAATCACTTAATATACCTTAAACAAACTTCTCTCGTCTTCTCTCTTATTCTCTCTGCATTACCTCTTGTTTTCTCTCTCAAACTTCACCAAGCTTACCTATACTGGCAAAAACAAAATCAAAAGGACAGAAGAAATTTTTGACCTCAACTTCTAGCCTTGACAAAACACCTCATCATGAACAAACCTTTACTTATGATTCCTCATCTTTGTCTCCCATAATACGTTCTCTAGACATTACTACTGAACTTATTTCTATCTCCTCAAATATCCAAACTTCATAAATACCCACTTAGGAAACCCCAAAAGATAGGAAAAGGAAGATTATTTCCATGTTATCTTTAGATTATTCTGATTCCTCTTCAGATGATAAAAAAGAAACAATCAAAAACTACTAAAGTAGAAGAAAAAGAAAAAAAGTCAAGAAAAAGGAAAAGAGAAGAAACAAGAAAAGGCAAAGAGCCTATAGTTGAAGAAAACATTAAGGAAGCCATCGTCAGGGATGAGCTATTTATACAACAGGACCTGTTTGAAGAAATCCCTAGAGCAAAAAGGTCCAAGAAACTCATGGTCCACAAGAAGGGAAAATTGTCATTACATATAAAATCATTTCAACACCTTATGCTTGATCTATCATTTTTAGTTCAATTACTCATCATTACCCCATTATTCTAACTCCATTTCAACTCAATATCATCCATAAACAAATTATAGTCCATGATTGATCATGAACACTAAAAATAAAACACATACATATGTATACATTTATCATCAACTTTCTGAACATATTCAATTTCATTTTACTTTCATTTCACTTCTAACTATCACCTTAATTCATCTCATTTTCAAGAGCATAACTCAACAACTTGGTTAAAATAACCTTCACTTTCATTATACCTTTAATTCTCAACTCATAACATCTAAATAATAACTCATCACTCATGTTTTCATACTCTCAAAATAGAATACAAACACATGTATTCATTCATCAATTTTCTACACCTAGTACTCAACTTCAAGTCAAAGTTTGAAATTCTTAATCATTTCATTTGGATATCTACATAACAAGTTATAGATAAATCACAGATGCATAATCAATGGAAAAATATTACAGCTAACATTTTTCTAGCACCCTTTAAACACCATCTACTCAATTAATCCAACATTATATCATTCCATAATCTATTACCCATCAAAACACCAAAGCAAGACATGAATCTACCCACATTTCTAATTCATGTTTTTGTATGAACCTATCCTCATTTTATGATCATGTGACTGTTAACTATCATCAAAACATGTTTCATTCATCAAATAAAGAAGAGTGATGCTTATACTTGTTTATCCATGGCTTCTTCAAGAGTCTCCATGAACCCTAGCTCCTTCAATATATGCAATCATCAACTTTTAAGGTGGAATAGGTTGGGTTTTCATTACCAAAGTGAAGACAAGTAATTATTTGGAGTGGCTAGATGAAGGGTGTTAGCAAAGTTCAACGTTGATGGTTGGGTTGGAAGAATATCGTGAGTGAGAAGAAGAGAAGAAGAAAGTAAGTAGCAAGGAAAATGAAAGACAAAAATGAAAGACGATCTTTCATATGAAAATGACATGGTGAGTTTAAAAAGCAATGTAACAAATGCTTAGTGGGTGTCATGACACTCACCACATAAAATCAATTAACATCTTGTAATACCATTTAATCTCTAATCCATTTGTCACCCAATTTCTAATCCAATTGTCTCCCAAATTTCAATAACACTTGTCATTAAATCCCAAAGTCTTATATAAAAATTTCTACTGCCATTTTACTCTTATTTTTACTACTATTCATCTATTGTTCTGCCACTTGACATTTTTTAGTCCAAAAATACCCTTGATTTTTAGAAAATTCTCATATTTAACCAAAAATTCCAATTCACTATTGATACACTCCAACTCAATTTTTAAGACACATAATATATAATTCGCATTATAATCACATTAAAACAATCATTTATACCTGAAAAATGTCAAATAAGTGCATGAACAATTCATTGCAATGTGTGCAATAATCAAATTCACATGTGTATATGCTAACATTATACATGAGCATGAAATGCATTTTTTTAATCTCTCATTGTTATTTCTCAATTACAGAAATCTAAGATTCTAACCCTTGGTATAGAAATCTCTCATTCCTCTCTCTACTTTCTTTGTTGTTGTTAGGTGGGAGAATTTTTTAAATTTGGATGATACAATGTGTGATGTATTATTCAGATGTTTTTACACACACATGAGAAAAGAAGAAATTGATGGAAAGCTAGTCATCATATCATGGGTGTGGGAATGTGATATCTTGATAACAGAAGATATAATAGGGAACATTTTAAACATAGCTCCCATAGGTTGGACTGACCTTCCTTGTCATAAGTGGGACTTGTCGATCTTGATTTAGGAAAGGTTGTGGACTTCATATGGCTACATATTGAGAATGCCCATGAAGGGAGACCCATGTGTAGAAATCTGGACCTACTGCCTAGATGTCTTGTATCAATATCGGCTACTTCAATTTTTCCAAGAAGTTGCCCAGTAGAAAGATGTAGTCTCTTGGATACCTATGTAATATGCAATCTATTGAATGGCAACAAAATGAATCTCCCATCAATGATTTTGAAGTTTATGGTAAAAAAGGGAAGTCATAAGAACATTATTGGAGATCTACCTTATGGAATACTGTTAACCAAGATCTTCGCATATTTTGGCTTTCCCTTTGACAATCTGACGTGTTATGAGCTTGGCAAGTTTCATTCCTTTATCTCCTCCCTTGGGTACAAGCTGAAAGAAAATATTTGGGTAGAGAAGAAAACGAAAAGAGTAGCAGACTTCTTGGGTCCTAATTAAAGTAGAGGTCTAAAAGGATACCATAAATTATAGGTCCTACTCTAGAACAACAAGCTCCTGTCCTTCCTCAGGACATAAACAATATGGATATTTTACAACTGTTGAGGGAAATTCACATAAATCAAGATGAAATACATGAACAAATTGACAGCTTCTAAAACCAAGTCCTAGATTTGTAAATTCTCCTTAGGAAAACTTCTCACTGATTGTGTTAAAAAAAATTTCATCACATTTCATTCTTTTAATCTCACTTCCTCCCCATACTTTATTTTTTTGATATCAAAAAAAAGGGAGAGTTTATGTGAATATATTTTTTGATGTGATTGATTATGCTGTTAAACTTGTAAAAATATGTGATATATAAACGATAGGTTCCTTTCTTAAGAGACAGGCTCTTTCTAATTATGTCTGAATATATAAAAGTCACAGATATCTTTCGAAATCATCTATTATCTCTTTGAATTTTGAAAAATATATTTATTATTGCTTGTCATCATAAACATGGGGGAGACTGTTAACTCAAGGTTTATGATTAACGATTTTGATGATAACTGTATAATATTTCAAAATTCAAATTAGATTTATTTCCTTATATAATTAATAGTCATATTCTCAAAAGGAAATAAAATCATAAAAATACGCTTTCTTACTTACAGGAACCATCATTATGAGCTTATCTTATTAGAAATGGTTTATCTGAAAGGATTCTACTAATGATGAAGGATGTATATTAGCCCGTGATTACTGGAAGATTTTTGGCAAAGATAACATTTAAGTTATTCAAATTTAAATCCATCTAGTTGACTAAAGATGCAAGTGAAGCAACGACTAGTTGAAGAAATTGACTATTTATGGAAGAGTCAATGTGACTATGAACAATAACTAAACAATACAAAAGATGCAAAGCTATATTGTCAAAACAAAACAAAAGCATAAACATTCTTGAAAGTGATATCTTTGTAAAAAATTTCTTGTACGTTAGAAAGTGAAATTCTGTTGAGAGAGATTACTGAAGATCATATCGAGCAAACATCATTTTTATTTGAGAGCTTACAGAAGCTAGTGAAATACTACTAGTGTGGAAGGTTGAAGAACATTGAAAATATTAACTCGCGAGCGTGGAGAGGCTAATCAAATTATTACTTGATTTTATAGTGAAACACTTAAGTTAGATACTTAAAGATTGGATATAAGCTTAGATTATAAGCAAAACTAGTATAAATCAACTGCGTCCTTCTTCTCTCTCTCCTTATCTTTTATATTTCCGCATTATATTGTGTGTGTATTCATTTCAACAAAAAGTTCATTCACTTTTATAATAAGTCCCTTTTGTTTTCAACTTGCTGACCGTCCCTTTTAGTTTTAACAGGTGTCTTCTATTTTTAAACTGCTTTAACAAGATTCATCATTCAAAGACTCTTTTCATTTAAGCAGGGTCTTATCCCTCAAAAGGCTCCTATTGCCTAACAGAGTCCTATCTTTTAAAAAGCTTTATCGTCTGACAGGCTCTTTATGTTTTTTATTCGTTAACTATAATATATTTTTTATACAAATTGAAAGTAATTTGCGAAAAAAAATCTAGTTATAAACAATTCACCTCCTTCTTGCGTGTTTGCTTTATCAAAGTGAACTTGAAAAATGCAATGTTGTAGGATTCTCGTGTCAATTCTAATAGATCATCCTTTTCACTATACAAACCATATCTTCTGATGGATATGGTTCAGCAAAAATAAACAAGAATCAGTGCACAAAATCTAGCCTGGAGACCTCAGTATTATGAGGTTACAAGAACCATGCAAATAGATATAACCACGTACGGGTTATCACATTTTTATATTATACATTGGATGATTTAGCTTCGTGCAGTTGTTGTAGCAACTCAATCGGCTCTTCAACACTTGCTGGCCTTGCCACTGGCAGTTGTGGATCAGCACCTCACAAATTCGGTATAAATGGAGATCTAGTTATGAAACATGGCAGTTGTGTGGATCAGCGGCTAACAAATTCGGTATAAATGGAGATCTAGTCAAGAAATTTTTCGGGAAGACTATATTTATATAATTCACATGTTTAAACAATAGACTGAACAGAGGCATGCATTGTAGAACATGTATATAGCTTCATTTCGACAGCTTAATTGAACTTAACAAAGCTAAGAAATGATTAGCTGTAATTTTCTGCAATTGGGGGCCCTTTTTTGCATGAGAACAACTGATAGGATGCCTTACAGATGCAGTCAATTTTAACATTATGAACAAAACTCCCAACTCAATACTGATGGGAATAAAAAATCATATCGCCAACCAAAAGTGATGAAACTTGCAAGTGATGGTCAAAGTCTTACTTGGTTTCTCCTCGAAATTCACTGGCTTAGAACAGGGAATTTCTGCACGATTCATCCAAGCCGAAATCAGTCCATATTTCTTATACTGCACCACTTTCATTATTAATGAAGTGAGATCACTCATATCAAAAGGTACGTTTGTGCCTTGTGTCGCCTTATGACTCGAAGATTATACGTCATAGCTCACACAACAAAGATTCGCGTATGTTAAGATAAATGCTGCAGGACAGAAATCAGTTCATAAAATAGAATGGAAACGTTCCTTTATCCTCTGGAAAAGTTTCTTATTTTCTTCTGATTCATTGACATCAAACAGATTAGGCTCCTACCTGCCCTGCACTGAAAATTTAAGAAGCGTTGCATTCATACCCAAGTAACGTTGTAAAGAAAGTAGATTAATTGCCAAAGAAAGCACATCCAGACATAGTTTCAATAATAGATTTGCAATTATCCTATTGACCCTCAATTACAATCAATTCTGCGAAAGAAACTCTATCCACAAAGACATATCCAGGGTACAAAAATCAAACAGTGAAAGGAAAATAAAGAAGAAAGCGATGACCTTAGTGTGTTGTGAATGGACCAACGAGGCAGAGGCAGCAGCAGCTCAAATTTGATGATGGACCCAGTGCTCCTCAGGCCCTATGAAGAAGCTCAAGGACCAGCTTTGATTCTAGCAGACTTCAAGGTTATGTGTGGGGTGCCAACTCAGCCAATGCCACGTCCAAGGATGAATAACAGATTCATGCAGTACGTCTGAGGATTCGCTTGTTAGGACAAGTTTACCAGAAAGTTGTTATGACATCACTATTATGCTATTTGCTCTCTTTTCTCATCTTTTGATTCTCTCTGTCTCTCACCTCTTGTCTCTCCGACAATTTCCTCACAGCTTAACTGCAATATTCATATCCAACTGAAATCAATTCAATTCCCAGCTTCCTCTAAATTCCTAGGTTCTTGTTGATTGTTCTTTACTGGTTCTGTGAACTAAACATTTCATAGTGCTTCTTGAAGCAGATCAACAAGCAAGCGAGCGAGAAGATGAGATAATAAAAAGAGTAAAAAAAACACAAAAGAAATTGAAAAAATCATTTTAAGGTTAGCGAGTATACATACATAGCCGCAGTAGTACGACCTACCAAGGAGTGAACAAGAGAGTCCGAATCTTCTGTCTAATTTTATGATATTTTATTCTGTATTATAAATCTCAGTCATTTATTTGTGTGAGTCTCGTGTGAGTCTTACATAAATGAACACGAAACTCACATAAATAAATAGCTAAAATTTATGGGACATAATAAGACACCGTAAAATTGGACAAAAAATCCTATCCCGAACCAAGAAGGAATTGCGAACCATTGTAGTCCTCTGCTCATAGTTTGTAAATTAATTAGCTTTGCTGAGCTGTAAAGGTAATTAGTTGATCGTATATAAACCATATATTGTACAGCTTTCTAGAATGTATGAGACGAATGAATATTTCTTCCTCTCAATAACTGTCAACCTTCTACACTATCTGAAGTTCATTGTTCATGACATTAGAGCCATCTCGATCTAGAAGTGCTTCATAAATTTTTTTTTTTTTAACGAAGCTAATTTTAGCTAAGAACGAGATGTTAACCAATAATGGAGGAAGTGTCATATGAAACGTTTGTAAGAAAACATGATGGGAACGAGGTCGCAAAGTGCTAAGAGATTCATTGTATTTGCAAAGTTCCGATCATCCAGGTATGGTTCTTGTAACCACTCCTTTAACTGGAAGCAATTATTAATCATGGAGTAGATATGTTAAGATTACTCTAGGAGCCAAGGTTAAGCTTGAATTCATCAATGGAAAATGTCAAAGCCTAATCCAAATTCAATCGGCTCTAATTAATAGATTCGTGTTATTTCATGGTCACTTCTTGGATTTTGAATTCTATTTCTACGGAAATAGTTGAATCTTTCATCTATACTCCTTCCTATTCAAAATAAAAGCCGTTTTAGAGAGATTTTAATTATTCAAAATAAGTATCGTTCACAATTTTTCATGCATGTTTATAATTTTATTTTCAAAATTACCCTTTAATTTTTCTCACATCCTAATTATACAGATTACATTTTCAAGACAATTCAACATGCAATTAATAAAGATATATCAAACATTTCATTAATTTCCTTAATAAGTGTGCATCTCTCTAAAACGACACTTATTTTGAATAGGAGGGAGTATTAATTTGGTTAGAGAATTATGGCTGGAACTTTAAGAGTGTTTTGGGGAGTGTAATGGCCCATTATTATATCAGCTACAGAGACAAATAACTTCTATTTCTCAATGGAATATGTTGGTTGTGAGATATTTCACAAAACTTGTAAGATTGTGAGATGAATTATTGTTTGTCATGCCTGTTCCACAATATACGTGTGGTTTAGCTAAGGCAGTAGCAGATTTAACTTCTTTTAATCAACTCATGTAATTTCTGGTGGGGCTTAATAAAAGCTATGATCATATTAGAAATTAGATTGGTCATGGATCCATTTCCTAATGTAAGGAAAGCATACTCAATGGTCTTGAGAGTAGAAAAGCAACGAGAAATTCAAAAGGGGATATATGGAATAATAGAAAATGATCCGATGATGATGAGAGGACAAGATGTTAAAAAGGAGGGATTGGAAAGTTAATCATTAAGGGAAGGGGAGTAATAGATAAAAGCTAGCTATATTGAACACTCTGATAAAAATGGACACTAGAAAGACACTTGCTTCAAATTGCTTGGATATCTAGAGTGGTACAAGGAATTGTTAGAGAAAAATAAAAAGGATGCAAGTTCAAATAAGGCTTTTGCAGCAAATTCAATAGAAATGGAAGTGGGGCGGCAAAAGGAAGGAGGTAGTAGAGTATATAATCGAGTGTCATCACTATCTGAAATGATTAAACAAAAATTAGTGAAGCTGATGAAAGGAAAAAAGATCCATCTGATCCTGTAATGATCAATTTGTTCATTTGGAGGACTTTGCAAGTACTGTCCTAATTCATGCTTTAATGTGTCTTCATTTTATAGACACTGATTCTTAGATAGTTGATAGTCACGTGTGTGAACCTCAATAACCTGTTAATCAAACCCAAAAACCAGATGCTCGGTGGTTTGATCTAATTGGTGATGTAAAATTCAAAAACATATCTCATCTTGACTGAAGCTCTACATATACCCACATTTAAGTTCAATTTACTATCTGTCAATAAACTAGTAAATATAGCTCGATCAATTTTGAATTTTCCCCTCTTACTGCATTTGGCAGGACCTGAAGACTTGTGAGATATTGGCGGTAGGAAGACTTCTATGAAGACTTTACATTCTTGACCAAAAGTCCTTTAGTGAAGAAATCATCAAATTATATGCAATTCCATTAACACGTTTTCTATATTTTGATTTCCAAAAATCCTTGAATCATGTTTATTTGTATCTATTTATTCACTTTGGCATTAAAGGCTTGGCCATCTTTCAGTTGGTATTAAAGGCTTGGTCATCTTTCAGTAAATGTACTCAAATATATTCCTATTAATGAGGACTAACTTAGTAATTCAAATGCCTTTTATGATATATGTCCACATGCCAAACAACAAAGATTACCTTTCCCGATTAGCAAAATTCAAATTATTCATATTGACAATTGGGGGTCATATAGACAACATTTAATCTCGTGGGGGAATTATGTTCTTACTATAGTTGATGATTTTAGTAGAGCTAATTGAACTTATTTGATGTAACACAAAATTTAGGTGACCAAGATCTTAGATACTTTATGCAAAATAATCCTTAATCAATTTAAGACAGCAGTTCAAACCATTAGAATTAATAATGGTGCTGAATCTTTTAGTGCTAATTTTCAGCATTTATTAAATCAATTGGGTATTATACATCAAAGATCATGTCTATTCTCCATAACAAAATGGCATAGTGGAGTGTAAACAAAAACACCTGTTATGAGTGGCTAGAGCTTTAATGTTTCATTCTTGTTTACTTAGACAATTTTGGGGGCAATCTAGTTTTATAGCCACCTACATCATTAATCGACTTCATTCTGCAATTTTGAAGTGGACCATATGAAATTCTTTATGGTTCTGCACCTTGTTTTGATTATCTAAAACATTTAGACGTTTATGTTTTGCTACCAACACCAATCCTCATAAAGATAAATTTGTTAAACATGCTTATAGATTTATTTTTATTGGCTACAACCCTAGTCAAAAGGCTTTTTAGTCGCATGATCTTGCTTTACAATTAGTTTTGATCTTCAAAAATGTGTTTCATGAAACACAATTCCCTTAAATAAGTATACTTCAAATCACTCTATTGGCATCAAATTAGCTGTTGTTCCCATTCATTTTGATCAACCCCGTTCAGAAGATATTTGATTATATGCTGATTCTTTACAAAACCAAACATCTGCTTCACAAGAAGACCATATTTCATCGAAGGACAATACTCAAATTCATTTAATTAAGCCCACTCGATTTGTTTCTTCCTCTATCTCTCATTTATGAAGACGTAACAAAGTTATAAACAAACCTTCCTAGCTATTAGATTTTGTGTCTCATACTAAAACTCTTAATCATTTAGCTAATCCCAATGTTTTTCCTAGTCTTGCATCAATCCCATCTTTAACTTTACACCCACTAGCTACATAGTTTGCTAATAATTCCTCACAAATATCCCTTGCACATATATCCTTTTTGGCAAAATTTCACTTAGCCAAAAACCTCAATCCTACAATGAAGCTAGGTTGAATCTAGAGTGGGTTCAAGATATGCAACAGGAGTTAACAGTACTTGAATCAAATGATACATAGGAATTGACTACCCTACCAAAAGGCAAGAGGGCCTTTGGTTCTTAATGAGTTTATAGAGTGAAGGTCAAACCTAATGGCAATATTGAAAGATATAAATTAGACACCAAGGGTTATAATCAAATTGAGGGTATTGATTACAATGAAAGTTTTTCTCTAGTGGCTGCACTAATGACATTGTGGATACTATTGGTTATTGCATCTTCTTATCCTTGGCCTTTGCATCACCTAGATATCACCAACACTTTTTTGTAAGGCTTTCTCGATGAAGGAGCGTATATGCTGCCACTAGATAGATATTTCAAAGTGAAACAGAGATAAGTTTGTAAGCTAAAAATGTCTCTTTATGAACTCAAACAAGCATTTAGATAACCGAATCTAGAGTTCACATCTAGGTTTTTAGTTTTACTCAATTTAAACATGATTATTGTTTATTCATCAAACCTTCAGGTACCTTTTATTTGGTCCTTATTGTATATGTAAATGATGTATTACTCACTAGGCGATCAGAAGTTGATATTACTGCAAAAAAATGTTTCTTATATGATAAATTCACAATTAAAGATCTTGGCCATGCAAAATATTTCCTTGGCTTAGAAATCACTAGGTGAACTTGGCACTTCCATCAATCAAAGAAAATATGTGTTGGATACTTTCAAAGTACGGGATTACATGGAGCATGACCTATGCTACTCCACTTCCACAAGAAATCAAGTTTACCATGAATGTTGGACCTTTATTACCTAACATTGAGCCCAACAGATGACTGGTTGGAATATTGCTTTACTTGTCTTGATATATCCTATGGGGTTCAACATCTCAGTCAATTTATTCAAGCCTCTTGTGAACAACATTCTGATGCTACCATGCACTTATTAAAGTATCTATGAGGTTGTCCTTTTAAAGCGTTTTTTTTTTTTTGCAAATAATTATCTTCAATTAATTGCATTTTGTGGTATTGATTGGGCTTCATATCTGGACACGTTGTTCCTTAACTGACTTTTATATTTATCATAGTTTTTCTTTCCGTGGCATCATAGTCTTCAGCCGAGGTGAAATACATAATATGGTTTCAATAGTTTGTGAGCTTCAATTGATTTCATATATTCTTTGTGATTTCAAGACAACAGTTCGTCTTCCAATTCCTTTTATTCATAGTTTGTAAATTCATTAGTTATATGCTGAGCTATAGAATCAATAACTATCAACGTTATCTAATATCAGAAATCATTGAAGATTTTACAATTTTTGGAGCCCATTCATAGTTCTCGTCTCTTCAATCCCTAATCTTTTACGCAGAAATCTGCCGCGGCAGAAAACTCTCTCCTTTTAACTTTATAATAATATTTGTTTGTCTAAGGTAAAAAGAAACCAAACTGAAAAGTCAGACAGACTTGACTTAGCCTTTCAACTGTCTTTTATTTCCTCTGTTTAACCTTTTCTACACCAAATTTATCCGGTACATATATAAATAATAATTTTCTAAAAATACTTGATTATTATTGTTCTAACTGATAGAAATATGAAATTGTTGTTTCATTTCCAAAGCATATGATTAAATTAATTATCCAACTGAATACCTCCAACAACAAAAAATGGTTCGTGTGAAACAAGTAATAAATAGAAGATACAGGCAGCAAAAGTACTCTTCAAGTAGTAAAGTAAAAAGCGACCTTCCCAATGCAACAGTACAAAAACTGCCTCAACACAATCGTTCGGAAACTGAATACAAGTTTTGATATAATTTTCAACATTATTTTCATTTTCACTTTCACTGTCACATATACAATCCTTCTGGCACCCCTTCTTTCTTTTTGAACATCACTTTTTCCTTGGCCTTCTTGAAGTCAGTATGCGTCACCTAACAGACAAAAAAATTAAACATACGAGATCTTAATTGGAAGATATAAATCTGAGGAGCTTTGGTCCTGTTTAGTCATTCATAAGAAACGAGAACGCAGATGCTTGGTTATCAACTAGTATAAATAAGTTAAAGAGAGTATTTATCGCACTTCCATAACATGTTCTTTTACTTGATCTATATCTTCACTCGTTCTTTATCCACAATATCTAAATGGTATTCTAGTTTCAAAAAGGGTCTTACACTTATCAATTAAATACAAACATCACTATGATTTTTATAGTAAATAAAAAATCATATCAAATTTATTAAATATTTATTTCAATTAACCCTTACAAATTTAACCTTATATATAGAGCAATAAATTAAATTTATATTAAAAAAAACAAATGTTAAGACGAGAAGTTTAAAGTTTGAAAATTTTAGACCGTCATAAAATCGATTAAAATGTTTAAAATATAATTAAAAAAGATTGCTCGTACCTATCTAAAAATTTAAATTTTTTAAAAATATTTTAAATAAAAATTAATTTATTTATTTTAATTTATAAAAACTAACCAATTAATAAAAAATTATTTAAAAACAAATTTAAAATTTAAAAATCGAACCAAAAAGTTAAACAATTTAAAAATTTTACGGTTTAACCGATCTAACCAATTGAGTTTTTTTTAATCATGGGAAAAATTCAAACAAATTAATCATATTTATGTTCTTATTTTTAATTTTGAACAAGGAATTAATCATAGAAATGGAAACAATAAGCAATACAAAGAATTTAAGATCTAAAGAAAAATTCTAGATTCTAGTAGTACTCAACAATATTGAAGTAATATTAATAGTTGATTTTAATCCTACACTTAATGTCGTCATTCCAGCTCTACCCCAAACGCAATATAATAGTTACGGCGTTTTCTATTCCCTGTATTCAACCCTAACTATTAATTACAAAGGAAGGTAAACAAAGGTAAAGCGTTCTTTATCATGTAAGAACGAAGAGCGGGAGGGAATGGTGGAGTTGGCGGTAGATCCTCAACTATAGTGAGTCCTATTCAGTGTTTATCTTAGACAGGGGGGTAAAAAATTTTCTGTGTCTATTCCAATGTACCAAGGCAGGGGTATGTTGTCTAAAATATTACTGGAGTTACCTCAACATATGCATAATTAAACAATAGTAGGTATTTAACCTGACTTCGCAGACCATTAGGCTAAGTTCAAAACTCCTGACAGTTTTTATTGGGAGGGCAAACAATCTCCTACACAAGAGGAAACATGAAATAGATAAAACAAAACGGGACTTTACCTTCATGCGCCGCTCTCGTAGAGCAAGCAAACCAGCTTCAGTACATATTGCCTTGATGTCGGCTCCAGAGAATTCATCTTTGGTCATAACAAATTCTTCTAAGTTGACATCATCAGCCAATGTCATCCTTGATGTGTGTATCTACAATTCACACATATCACTTACTCGTACAAAGTCTCAAGTAAAACAATTTCAACAATCACAAGAAGATAAAATGAAAATATCATGTTTTATTATTAGAGTAAGAGTTCCAAATACTACAAAATTACCTGGAAAATCCGCCTCCTAGTTTTAATATCGGGGAGAGGAAATTCAATCTTTCTATCAATTCGACCAGGTCGAAGTAAAGCGGGATCAAGACTTTCAATACGGTTTGTTGCAAGAATGACTTTCACATCTCCCCTTGAATCAAAACCATCTAACTGGTTCAGCAATTCCAACATAGTCCTCTGAATTTCTCGCTCACCACCTGAGTGGGCATCATACCTGTAAAACATATGACTCATCAGAATGAAACCCATACTTTATCTATATCCCTACCCTTTGGGTAGTCAATAACTCTAAATGCTTACAAAGTACCTCTTTGTACCAACTGCATCAATTTCATCAATGAAAACAATTGATGGTGAGAGTTCATCAGCAACTCTAAAAAGTTCTCTTACTAACTTTGGACCATCTCCCAAATACTTCTGAATTAACTCACTACCAACCACACGTAAGAAAGTTGCTGATGTTGAATTTGCCACTGCCTGTATAACAGGAAAGTTTAAGAACATATAAATATTTTGATGCTGAAGATCTATTTAAGGTTAGCATAAAGAAAACACGAGCAAAGAACGGCATGCTAATATCCACTTTTTAAATACAACATAAAGGCATGTTAACATAACCACATAAATGGCCAGATTAGGAGTTGACAACCAACACTAATGATGAGTGTTAAGATTTCTAGAAAAAACTTATCTTGTGTTTAATATACATGGATACATATATATATACAACTTAACCAGCAGGAAAATAGGCATCAATCTGAACTAAACTATATCTAGAAGTCTATAGAGGAAATCCCTCGAGTATAGGGATTTCTGTTTCTAATAATCTTATCCCATAAGATTGATCTTATCTAACTCTCTGTTCTTCAACACTCCACCTAAAGCTAAAGAATAGATGTCTTCCATTCCCCGCTTGCATATACGATCATGAAATCTTGAAGCATTTAGCCCTTTGGTTAAAACATCTACTAGTTGATGATCTGAATGAACATAAGACATACACACTAGTCCTTCTTCCAACTTTTCTTTGATGAAATGTCTGTCGATCGCAATATGTTTTGTCAACCTAGCCAGTCAAAAAGAGCTTCCAAACACAGCAAGATCCTTACTGTGTTCATCTTCGCAACTAGGGCAAATATCTCCTGATAATCCACTCCATAGATCTGAGTGTATCCTTTAGCTACCAACCTAGCTTTGTATCTCTCTAAGGAGTCATCGGCCTTATTTTTTAGTGTGTAGGTCCACTTACAGTCAACAATGTTCTTCCCTCTCAGTTCGTCAACAAGCTCCCAAGTATAATTCTTCTCCAAAGCATTAATTTCTTCTCTCATAACATCTCTCCATTTTTTTTATGATAAGGCCTTAGAACAGTGTTAAGAATAGCAATTGTATTTAAACTCACAATAACATTTTATGGGTAGGTGAGAGGTATTTGAAGGAGATATAATGGGAAAGTGGATAGAGCGATCGACGGGTGCATTCTCTAGTTCCTTTTCTAACAACAATAGGAAGGTCTAAATCATCACTTGGATTAGTGGAATGTTTACTTGTTTGGATATTTGAGCATGGTTGAGGACTCGTGGTGATCTCATTTCCAAGACTAGGATTTGATTCTTGAACTTGCTTCAGTGCTTGAATGTCTGGAGTTTGCTTCGGTGGAATGTCTTGAGTTTGCTCTGGTGTTGGAAAGTCTTTTCTCCTTGAGTATACTTAAGGAAAACTTGGAAACTTGTGGGGGGTTTTGGCTAGGATGGGAGTTAACTCAGGAGGTTCTATGTCTAGACTTGGCTCGAGTTCTGTGATACTAATAGAATTTGGTTGGGTTGAGTGGACAGGAGTTGGAGTACGAGTGAGGTCTAGGGTATTTATTGGTTCAAAGGAACTACAAGGACTATCTTCCATTATGCTATTCTCCCCCTAAAGATAGGACTTTGAGAAGAAGAATTTGCACTCTGAGAAAGTGACATCAGCTGAGATATAGGTCCTTCTTGTAGACGGATTGCAACACTTATATCCCTTTTAAGTTGATGAGTATCCTAGAAGCACATTCTTAATGGTCCTAGGATCAAGCTTCCCTCGATTTTGTCTATGGACATACCCTGGGAGTGCGTCCATTGGAATTTCTAAAATGAGGGTAAAAAGAGTTTAGGAGCTTGATAGGACTCTTATTGTCTAGAACACATGATGGTAGTCTATTGATCATATAGTTGGCATTAAGAACTGCTTCACCCCAATAAGATTCAGGGACAATTCCTTGAAAAAGTATGGCCGAAGTGGTATTAAGTAGGTGTCCATTTTTTCTTTCAACCACTCCATTTTGTTGAGGTGTATTAATACAGGATGAATCATGAATAATACCATGTGATTGGAAGTAAGGAGATAATACTTGGTTGAAATATTCTCTAGCATTGTCTGTTCTAAAAACCTTTATCTTTACCCCAAACTGCTTTTGAATCATTGAATGAAAATTTGGAATAACAGTCCCTACATCAGATTTTTGTCTAACGAGAAATAGCCATATAACCCGAGTACAATCATCAATTAAAGAGACAAGCCAACGGGCTCCAGAAATATTGGGTATAGTGGATGGACCCCATATGTCACTATAAATCACATGAAAAGGATGAGAAGCTCTTTTATTAGTAATAGTAAAAGATACATGAGTATGTTTTGCCAATTCACAAGTTTCACAATAAAATTCAGAGATATCTAATCCTTGAAACAAGTGGGGAAACATAGTCTTTAGAACTCTAAATGATGGATGACCTAGACAGAGATGGTGCAACCAAATGAAATCTTTATTCGAAGAACTAAGGAAGGATGAAGGTGTATTTATCTTAGCTTTTTGATATGGTTCAAGGTGATAGAGACCATTCATTCCTTAGCAAGTCCAATCCTCTTCCCCTTGTCCTGGTCCTGAAAAACACAGCAAGGAGAAAAAATGGCAACACAATTAAGGTCATTAGTAAGCCTCTGGATAGAGATTAGATTGGTTGATAATTTTGGTACATGTAGGGCATTTTTTAGAGTGTAGGGATCAATTTTATGTCTCCATAACGGGCAACAGTCGCTAATTCTCTATTGGCAACTATGATTTTCCTATTACTTGGACTAGGTCTGTATGTGTTGAAAAAACTGTGATATAGGGGTCAAGTGGTCTATGGCCCCGGAGTCTATAATCCAAGGGCTATTGTAACACTTAATTTTTGAGGTGTCGGTATACAAAGAGAATGTAGGTTTATCTGAGAGAGCAAAGGAAGATGTAACTTTCGGCTATCCAAAGGAACTCAACATACCTCTTAATCTCTCAATCTCTTCATTGCTAAGACTCCCTGCTGTTGGATTTTCTTCATCTTCCTTATGTTCAGCCAAATGTGCCCATGGTCGTGATTGACCTCCTCGATTTCCCCATTCACGACTTGGTGGCTTCCCACTCAATTTCCAATAGGTCTACTTTGAGTGTCTCAATTTTTTGCAATAAGTGCACCATAGATTATCCTTATTTGCCTTCCGCAAGTTGCCCTTTCCAGATTGCTTAGGCTGGGCTTGATCACTCCTTTCTCTGTCTTGTTTATCTACCTTTATCACCATTGTTGACCCATCCATCTTCTGGGCTCAAGCATCACATTTCTTCTGCTCTCCTTTGCTCTAATCAGGGAAATAACCTCTTCTAGTGAGGGTATGGACTCCCTTCCAAGAATTTGAACCCTGACTTTATCAAATTCATGGTTTAATCTAGCCAAGAAATCATAAATATGCTCTTTTTATATGAAAATTTTCAGAAAAACATCTTCAGGACTTTTCATCTCAATGACCTGATAATGGTCAAGTTCTTGCCACAATGTTTGCAGTAGCATATTATGTAACTAATTTGTCTCCTTGCTTGGTGGCATGGGCTTTGATCTTAATTTCATAGATTTGAGCAGCATTGCATGCCTTTGAATACATACGTTGAACATAGTCCCAAATCTCCTTTGCAGTGGTTAAAAGCATGCACGTATCACTAATTGAAGGTTCCATGGAGTCCACAACCATGACATGATCATAGAGTCCTCTTCTTCCCATGTTTCTGTTGCTAAATTCCTTGTTCCAGGTCCTGATCTTAGCAAGTGATCAAGCTGCCAATTCCCTTTGAGATAGGTGCGAACAAGGAGTGACCACATGAGGTAATTCTTGCCATTGAGTTTGTTGGAGGCATGAACATTCTGTAGTTCCCTAATTTTCTGGACAGAGACAGATTCATCTGGGCTGGAAATAGTGGTTTGAGAAGTTCCAAAATTTGCCATGGTGAAAGAAGGGAAAGGTTTGGTAAAATAATAGTTATGAGGATTGAGAAATTTGACAAGAATGACCAGCAATGAAGGCTGACTAAGACAGCAATGAAGGCTATATCGAGAATAACAAAGAATACTTCCAGAAAACCTTAGGGCTTTGATACCATGTTAAGATTTCTCGAAAAAACTTATCTTGTATTTAATATACACGGATACACACACACACACACACACATATATATATACAACTTAACCAGCAGGAAAATAGGTATCAATCTGAACTAAACTATATCTAGAAGTCTATAGCAAAAATCCCTTGATTATAGGGATTTTTGTTTCTAATAATCTTATCTTATCCCATAAGATTGATCTTATCTAAATCTCTGTTCTTCAACAGTGGGCATATATGTTCAATAATATAAAGATTACAGTTTCCTTTATGCAATTGAAAATATCTATTAATATACAAATCCATTCTACTCGTTTGATTTTTCAGGAACAGTTAATGCTTATCCGAAGTAAGAGGCATCTTTAACCCAATCCTATAAAATAGATAATGAAATCATCTGCACACTCCAATATTGAAAGCATATGTCATTTGCTTTCATTTCAAAGGTGAAGATGGAAAAATAACAAAGACATTAGAAAAGCACGTAAGGATGTGAAAAACTATATTTTTTGGCACACTAATTTTTAGCAAGGGAAGGCAAGCTTTAGAGCAACTGGTAAGATTACTTCTTTGTGACCAGAAAGTTGCAAATTTGAGTCACAAAAACAGCCTTTTTGTAAAATGCAAAGAGAAGCTATGCATAATCGATAACCTTCCCCCAACTCTCACAAAATGAGGAGCCTTGTACACTAATTTTTAGCAAGTGGGTGCAATATACTGAAATAATAAAAAGAAATAATCAAAGGAATTGTGTGAAAGCAAAGGCATCCAAGTATACACCTTTGCAAGCAAGGTCTTGCCTGTCCCAGGTTCTCCGTACAAGATTACACCCTTAGGTGGCTTGATCCCAATATCTTCATAAAGTTCTGGATGAGTCAGAGGAAGCTCAACTGCTTCTTTAATTTCCTGAATTTGAGAATCCAAACCACCTATATCGGCATAAGATTCCAGCGGAGCTTTCTCAACCTTCATTACAGATACCATTGGATCAACGTCATCCTGAAGAAGCCCAACAACTGACAAAACCTAAAAGGAGGCACAAATCATTAATATCATCAAATATGATAAACAGGATCAAAAATTAAATGAGAAATCAAATATAGGTCACATGTGAAGATGAAAATGCTGAGAAAATATTCCATAATTTCCCATGAAAATAATGTTAAAGCAACAATCTCACAACCTTGAATATAGCAACCCCTAGCATGAACTATGGTGAAGTAACAATAAGTAAGACCTATTTGGCTAGACATCCAGTAGGCATTCTGTTGATGCGTAATATGGCAACACTCAACCAAGCATTTAAGAAGCAGCACTAGATGCCCCGAACCCACATGTTATAACACATAACAGATTATTAACTCGGATCTAAATATTCAATTCTCTGAAGAGCCTACCAAGATATGTCTTTGAAATGAATACCCCAATTTCCAGTTGCCCTAATCCCACTGAGCTTAGCCTCTGCTCAACTATGAATCAGAACAACGAATTGGAACTCGTGCACTGGAAAACCAAGCTTAACCTTATCGAAAAGTTAAGCATCATGTTATAGCTTGACTTCGGCTACATAACTCGTAACAATGCATCAATAAGATACCCTAAAAACTGGAACTTGGCTGAAATCCATCAAAAAGCGTAAAAAACGCAATGGACTAGTACCTTATTATGCATCAAGATAGCACAGCCAGGCTCGAGCTGATCCTTGTCCACAAACGACAAAATCCCAACATAATACTCCGGCCCAACCGAAGACGACACAATCGCGTGGTTCTCATCAATCAGCTCCTCCAAGTTGCCTACACTCATAGGTGAACCTCTCAAATCGTCCACCTTGGATCTATCTTCCTCAGCCTTCTCTTCCTGTGGCTTCAATCTCTCCTGATTCGACACAAACTCCTCCTCCATGAGCAAATAGTCTTTGATTCGCTCTAATTTCAAGAGTCTGAGTTTGCACTTTGTAAGCGGCGTCACCGTGGGCAGCCGCGCGGCTGCCTCCGGGCCCTTTTGCTTCCGTTGCTTCCGGCCAACGCGGGCGGGAGGGGCGGCGGGCTCGAACTTCTTCTCCTTCTTGTCGCCGCCGTCGGGTTTACGATCTCCCGGTTGCCGGTTGAAACCGGCAGACGGTCCCTGACCCATCCTCTAGTTGATAAATTATCGATGATAACTTGGCTTTGAGAACAAGTAAGCTGGTGACTTTGGTTGCAGTTTTGTAGGCTTCATATGCTTAGAGCAGGTTGAGGTCTAATCTAAGAAAGGCCAAAACGTCTAAGTAGCGTCTATTTCAATATTTTAAAATATTTAACGGCCTATTTGAAAACTTTCAAATTGAATTCATTAACGAATTGAATTTAATTACATTAATAAAGTTGAAATTGAATTCAATTTACACTGTTTGTAACAAATTCAGTAATATTATAATTAAATTCAATTACATTTTTTGAAACAAATCCAGTAATATTATAATTGAATTCAATTACATTGTTTGGAATAAATCCAATAAGATTAGAATTGAATTCAATTATTTCATATGACACATTTACCCCTGACAAAAAAATAATATTATTAACTACTCCCTCCTATCCAAAATAAAAATCGTTTTAGATAGATTTTAATTATTCAAAATAA
>JANVCQ010000004.1:21810959-21823065 GCA_025531925.1 Erythroxylum plowmanianum
CTCAATTCACTACACCCATGTCACATAATCTCATTACAATTGACATCCAACATATATAAATCTTGCAAGACCCCAACAATTAGTCTAATCACGCTTAATTAAATAAAAAAAATTCAGGGGCCAACATCCACACCTTATTAGCCCATTCAGAGGCTAGTGGGAAAGGTGGTCTTTTGCCATAGAAGAACCCTACTATTGTTGCTTCCCAAGTCCTTGCACCTTCCTTCAAGACTTCCAGATTTAGGTAAACCAACTTTCTACCTCCCATATCTTTTGGTGGTGAGTAGGATAGAGATACTGGAGTTTCTTCACCAACTACTTGCTTCCAAGATCTCTTAGGAGCATCCAATATAGAGAGCATTTCTAGGTTTGGAGGTTAAGGTTTGAGGATGGATGGGGGCAAAGGTGGGAATTTAGGTAAGGAAGGAGTTTAAGTATTGGCCATTATGTAATTTTTTGTTTAGGAAACTTGCAGCTTTTGGTTGTAGTTTTTCATTACTAAGGAGAGCTTAAGAAGGAAAGATTGCAGGCTAGAGAGAAGTAGTAGTTTATGAGAAGTCTATTTTGTCCCTAGTTTTACTGCTAAAAATTGATGAAAGAAGAATGAAGAAACAGGAAGTTGCAAAGCTGGTTTTTGGCGTAAGGAGAGGTAGCATTGTTCTATTGGATTATGCTGGATTTCTCCAATATTACAAAACTGCAAGATAAAGGTTATGGTTTGTGAGATGTTACCGGTTTCTGGACAAAATATTCTGGGAATAGTTCAAAGGAAAGGAAAAGAAGAAATGATATTATTGTTTGGATAGGTTGTTAATTGAGAAATTGCAATTTCTATAATCTGATTAGGGTTTATAAATTAAATTTAATGGTTATAACTCGAGAGAGAGAGTAATCAACCCTAGGATCGTCTATAACCAATAATCCAATAATTCATAATTGATTAGGTTAGCGTTACAAATAGGTAAAATTCCCTTTCTCTCAATTGGTAACTCCATAAGTTGATTCTTGAGTGTGTGTTGCAACTGCTAAATTGTTAATATTTTTGTGATTGGTTCTTGAATTGAATTGAATTCTTGTTTTAGTTTCATTACATTTTGAAATTTTGCGATTTGTTTTGACCTTATATTTTAGTACATTTTGAATTTTTGCGATTTATTTTGGCCTTAGATTTTAGTACATTTTGAATTTCTGCGATTTGTTTTGGCCTTGGATTTTAGGATTAGATTATCCCTCCTCGTGAGATCATCAACTTAGGTGCTATTTGAACGACTTATGTGCTTTCAAATTATTGATATTAATTAATTAAAACTTACACAAATCGAAATAACCCAATCAGTACTCCTAAAGGAATGAAAGAAGCTATTTAGTTGTGAGATTTGGCGCAAGAGCTTGATCTACAACATGGTTTCCTTATTGTCTTCGTGATAGTCAAAGTGTTATGCATCTCATATGAAATAGTAAGTATCATTATAAAACTAAGAATATTGATATTGCCACTTCATCTGGGAAACTGTTAAAACAGATGAAGTTATTGTTGAGAAGGTTCACTTCGTTGAAAACCCCGCTGAC
The DNA here is from genome assembly GCA_025531925.1 of Erythroxylum plowmanianum. Classification (NCBI taxonomy): domain Eukaryota; kingdom Viridiplantae; phylum Streptophyta; class Magnoliopsida; order Malpighiales; family Erythroxylaceae; genus Erythroxylum; species Erythroxylum plowmanianum. The sequence continues at coordinate 21,812,529 of JANVCQ010000004.1, forward strand.
ATGTTGACCAAGCCACTACCTATTGCTAAATTCAAACATTGCTTGGACTTAATTGGTATTCTTAATACTTGAGTGCCCTTCGGGGCTTTTAACGAAGAGAGCTCCTACTTTCGATCTTCTATCAAGGTGGAGATTTGTTGGGATAATGTCCCAAGCCTTCAAGATTCTTATTATGTGTAGGTTTTCTTTCCTTTTTTGACACTATTTCTAAATTCCTACTTTGTGTTGGTTTCCTATCCTAGGGTTATACCACTATGTAAACACCCCCTTGGGGTCCTTTGGAACATCATATTAGTGTACTCTTCATTAGTCCTAGGGATTACAAGAGAGAGAAAGAGAGAGAGAGAGAGAGAGACAGTTGTAATTTTTCTCCTTGACATAGTGCATATTTTTGGGCACTCTTCGCCCTATGGGTTTTTCTCCCTGTATTCGGGTTTCCTATATTAAAATTCTTTTTTCTACTATTATTTATTTATTTACTTGATTAATTCTATTGCTGTCACGACTACTGGCACAATAATCTTCACCTAATCCATCTCCCTCTTGTTCCATAAAGACAAATGAGTTTAAACATCAAGAGGATGACTTAAGGAATACGCTTTTGATTCATTTTAGCTTTTATGCTTCCAAATTGTACCTAAAACCAAAGATAAACCAAAATGAGTATATTAAGCATTTCATAGCATTAATCACTCATGATGTAAATGTATAATTAATTAAGCACATATCAAGCTTCCCACACTTAGCTTTTGACCGTCCTCAGATAAAAAAACAAAATCAAAGTCACAAATTAATACACTTTTACATTTTCCATATTTCCCAAGAATATATAGTCATAAGAAAAGAGAAATAACTTTCAAAACCATGGCAAGAACTAAATATTAAACTCCTCTACTCATGATTAATCAACAATCATTCCTTTCAGAAACTGAGCAATCTAGGAGTAGACTTTGACAAAATGTGTTTGAGAATAAGATATATTTATATGTACGCTCAAACACGATTTATGATTAAGACATACCATAACTTTGCATATCATTTTAGTTCTCCACCATTAGGATTTACATGTACAATAATGAATCAAAAGACTTTTTAAGCCTATAATGTCGGTAAAGGTTAAGATGAGATCTATTTGGATAGTGTAGTGAAAAATCCATCAAAGCTAGTAAAGCAAGAAAAATACTTGATGTAACATTAAGTGTAAAAAATAACATTCACTCAAAACTGGGTACCATCATTTATGATTAATGCAGAAACTATGTTTCACAACTAGGATTTAAGGTTTCACATCATAGACCATGTCAAACATAAAGAATTAGAAAAAAGCATTCACAAAAATCAATGATAAACAATACATTATAACCATAAGGAGTGATCCTTCATAAACAACATCTCCCTCATTCACATCGTAAGTAAATCACCCTTTCCATATAACTTTAGCAAGAAAGACTAATCATGAATAACTTTGCAACACAAATGCATTCGATAATTTTATTTAAACATATTTTTCTTTATTTTATTTTTATTTTTATTTTTCATTTTCTTTTTTGTAAAAATTGAGAGAAGCTACATCAATATTGGAATTCATTGATAAGAGATAAAATGACATTCCAACAATTATAACCAACCTACACATATGCACACCCTCACACTTATACTCTTGTGTTTCCATAATCATCAACAATCATAATGCTTCACTAGCTTTAAGGCTTGGGTAGGACATTTGGTTAGATTTAAGGCATATAATTTGGTTAGCATATAAAGAAAATACCAATAAAGCTCAAGAGGGCTTATCAAAAGGAAAAGTCATATCGATAGTTAGGCTATTTGGCTACCGTAACTTGTGAAACAAAGAATACCTATATCATTTTCATGTTAATGCATGTGATAAAAATGTAGTCTCAACTAGAAAATCAAAGCAAATTCAGGATGTCATGAAGGTCACAAATAAACAAAATGAGACTGATGTGGATGTGTTAGTATATAAAGGCTTAAAATTTCAGTGGCTTGTGTCTACCTACTATTTATTACTTTTATAAATATAATGTATATTGACTCATCACAAAAGTAATAGTACATGATCAAGTTTTTATGAATTTGTTTATCAATTCACTCTCTAATTATGACTATATAGTCCAAAAAGCAATAGAAAAAGAGAATATTTGTTTGATTGATTGATTTTTAAAAACAGCTAAAAAAACACATACGTAAAAAAAAGCTTTAAAACATACATAACCCCATACACTTAAAAATTACATTTTCTCAATGTAACATCAAATGTAAGAAATGGAACATTTAATAAAAACAACAAATGTGCGAATGTAAATAAAAAGGAACAAACTTCCCCTAGGTTGCCTCCCAAGTAGTACCTTTGTTTTATGTCATTGGCTCGACTCCATATTTTCCCCATCAAGTGATGCCATTTGTGTCTTCAAGCATCACCACTTCCACATTCTCTGTTTGCAAGCCTTTATAGTAAGAATTTGGGCTATGAACACTCACTTTAAATGTCTTTTCTATTTTCAAACTCTATACCTTTACTACACCAAAAGGAAAGACATGAGATATGACAAATAGACCATCCCAACAAGAACACAACTTACTTAGGAATAGTTTGAGTCTGGAGTGATAAAGAAGCTCTTTCTGGCCCCACAACGAACCTTTTCCTTGAGATCATTTTGTCATAGAAAACTTTGATATTCTCCTTTACAAAAAATAATGGGAGTTTATGGCATTTGATTTTTACGGGACAAGTTACCAGACCATTAGCACCTATCGCATGACTTATAAAAGAATAAAAGATGTATGCATCCTTGAACAATGAAGGTCAGTAAAAACAAATCTTTATAAATTTATAGGTAGTCTTCTTTACCCAAAGTGTACTCTGCACGCATACGAATGATAGAAGGATAAGATTGAAGGCGTCTTACTCTTAGGCACATACCTTCTTATGACTTTATTTGCACAATGCCTCTATAGATATGAATCATCCCAAATATAGTGCTTAGCTTCATTCTTCAATTTATCCCTCTGAGCCTTTGACAAACCAATAGGTAATTTGTTTCTAACTAAAAAATTCACAATATCAGGTGCGTTGCACAACCTGAATGGCATCCTTCAATAAATAAATGTACTAAATGAGCATATAAAGGTGGTCTTTTCTTGATCTTCTAGTGTAACTGAGATATGAAGATACCTTGAAAAACTATCTACAAAATAGTAATACTCATATCCAGTCAATCTTTCAAGGAGTTGATTAATAAAGGGAAGGGAAATTGGTCTTTAAGAGTTGCCGCATTCAATTTTCTATAGTCCATACATACTCGCCACCTAGTTTGCATGTGAGTGAGAATCATCTCACCTTCCTAATTGGCCATTACCATGATTCCAGGTGTCTTTGGAACTACTTGAACCAGACTTACCCACTCACTATTAAAGATTGGGTAAATGACCCCAGCGTTAAAAAGCTTTGACACTTCCTTATTCACTACTTCCATCATCAGAGGATTCAACCTACATTGAGTTACCTGGTGGACTTGGCATCCTCCTCCAACAAAATGTAATAGAGGCATATAGAAGGGCTTATTCCTTGAATATTTGCAATTGTCCATCCAATGGCCTTCTTATGCTCTCTTAACATTCGAACCAACTTTTATTCTTGATCAGAAGTCAACACTACCGAAATAATGACTGGTAGGGTTTGCTTATCTCCTAAATATGCATACTTTAAATGAGTGGGTAGTGGCTTTAACTCCACATCAGGTACCTAGACATTAGAAGATAACAACTTCTAGTAAGATTTAGATAACTATATGAAAGCCAGTTCATACCTTATACGAGAGGTATCCAATGGCTGTCAGGAAGTCACCATCTCAATCAACTCTTCTTCCCACTCAACATCATCAGTAGCTTCTGTTTCCAAGTGCTTAGTCAAGACTGCTTCTAATTGAGCCTTGTAGCTTAGTTTAAACATTTCCTTCATTAGGGGATCAAACACAAAAATAGTGAAAATAGAATGATCATTTTGAGGATGTTTCATTGCATAAGAAATGTTAAAATGAATTACTTCCCCATCAAATTCCATTATGAGGGTGCCCTTATGAACATTCACCTTAGTTTAGGTTGTGTTAAGTAATGATCTCCCTAAGAAGATAGGTATTGCATTGTACAAGGTTTCATCATTCATATCAACTAAATAAAGATCCACAGGGAACACCAACTTATTTATTTGCCCCAATACATCCTTAACTACAATTAAAGAAATATTAGACCTTTCAAAATTTCAAGTTCCAAACGAACAAGCAATGTAAATAACCTTCAGGGTTCAAAACAATAGAAAGGCTTAAAATAAAAATAAGATAAAGGTTAATAATTGGGTTACGATCAATAAAAAAGGCTAAGGCTCAACTTGGCTATTCCTAAAGGAGAAATTATAGTAAGGTATTTATCTAAGAAATAGGCTAAAACAAATTGTTGGATCTAAATGCCTTTATCACTTCAACGCTTCTAATTTAATAAATATGGTCTTAATATGAATAATAAAAGCAAGTTCTAGAATTATTCAACTATGCATGATAACACACAAAAAAGAATTAGAATAGCTTTTTTTTTTTGAAAATTTTGCTCCTTGGGGTCAAAAACTAACGACAAAGATGGTTATGTAAGTGTAAATAATATGCACTTTCATTCAATTTGACTATCTTAATGATTATTAAAAAATGACTCTTAAAAATAATTTTATTCTAACTATCATCCTTTTGTGTACTAAGTTAAATCAATATTCAATAATGAATTCAAGTATCTATGGACATATTTCAATTAATTCAAGATATCATTTTATAAATTCTAATAACAAAGATTATAATATGCTTATGAAAATCATAATCCCCTTCCCTACACTTAAAATCGTACATTGTCATCAATGCACATAATATAAGCATATATGTTATAAGGAAGAAAGTGTTGTTTGGTACTTCCCTGAGTAATACAATTCTTTTATTATGACTTTTATAATTTTGGGACTATTGATCCAAGTTGATATACTACTTCCTTGCAAGATATAAAGAAAAAAGGGATAAAAAGAAATAATATGAAAATATAAAAAATATGAAAAATGAAATAAAATAATATAAAATGTAAAATAAAACTTATCCTAATTCATGGGCCATGTAACTTTTATTTAAAGTCGTGCACATTACCCTCATCCTAGGTTTATAATTTGTCGCTTATTTATACCCTTTTCTCCACAAAGCAGTTTCTTAACTTGAGAGTAAGCCACATGTTGAAAGATAACAGCAAGATGATAATTTATCAAAATAATAAATTCAATATATGAGTTCATAAATTCTAATAACAAATAAGCTTAAGAAAATCATAATCCCCTTCCCCACACTTAAAATTGTACATTGTCCTCAATGTACAAAATATAAGAATATATGTTTTTTTTTGGAATCTAAGTAATAAATTCATTCAAAAGGTAGTATAACAAATAAGCTTAAGAAAATCAAAATCCCCTTCCCCACACTTAAAATCATACATTGTCCTCAATGTACAAAATATAAGAATATATGTTTTTTTTGGAATCTAAGTAATAGATTCATTCAAAAGGTAGAAATTATAAAACGTGTGAAGTTACATATCCTAAGAATGGATCTCAAACTAATGAAGAAAGTACGCAGTTGGATATATCCAACAACATCATATTCTAGATGTTTAATTGCATTTTAATAGCATTAGACAAGAGTGGATGATTAGTATTAATTATGATAGTCATCTTTAGTTTGAGCCATAAAGGGTTCCACTTATATTTATTGAACTCCTCATCCTTACCAAAGATTTTGATATTTCTTATCCTTCAATTGGACCTTTTAAAATTTCAAATTTCAAACAATCAGGTAATGTAAATAACCTTCATGATTCAAAACATTAAAAAGACTTCAAAAAAAAAGGATAAAGGTTTATAATTGGGTTACAATCAATAAAAAAAAAAGATAAGGCTCAATTTGGTTATTCATGAAGGATCAATTGTCATAGGTAATTATAAAAAAAAAAGGTTAAAACAAATCTAAATGCATTTATCTCTTCAATGCTTGTAACTTAATAAATATAGTCTCAATATGCATAATAAAAAAAGTTTTATAATTATTCAACTATGCATGACAACTCACACGAAAGAATTAAAAGAGCTTATTTTTTTGAAAATTTTTCTCCTTAAGTACAAAAGCTCACAAAAAGATGGTTTTATGTGTGTAAATAATATGCACTTTCATTCAATTTGACTATCTTAATAATTATTAAAAATGACTTATATAAGCAATTTTATTCTAACTATCATCTTTTTGCATACTAATTCAAATCAATATTCAATAATGAATTCAAGTCTCTATGGATAGATTTCAATTAATTCAAGATATTAGTTCATAAATTCTAATAACAAAGATTATAATAAGCTTAAGAAAATCATAATTCCCTTCCCAACATTTGAAATCGGACATTTTCCTTGATGTACATAATTAAGCATATATATTATAAGTGAGAATGTGACGTTTGGTACTTCCTTGAGTAATACAAATTTTTATTATATTTTCATGATTTTGGGATATTGATCTAATTTGATATACTACTTCCTTGCAAGAGATAAAGATGATGCAATTTCACAAGTTCACGGGTCTCAAGTAGTATAGTATAATATCGTCCTACAGAGAGTAATTGTGTAAGTACTAGGCTTGGATCACCCAATTAATTGGATTTAGCAATGGTGTAAGAATGGGGAATTTTAAATAAGAAATTTAACTATAAAAAATAATAAAACCAAAGCTAAAGAAAATTTGCGAATATTTTTAGGGAGTAATCCGAATGGAATGGGGTAAGTTTCAAGGATGGTTCCACTTTTAACATTTTCTATGCACTTTACCTGGATCAATTTATGAGGCAAATTTTGGTTGATAGAAGGTTGAGCCTAGAGTTTCTTAGATCCTTTTTTAAGGTATCAAAGGAGTATTATGCAGTAATCCTAGTCTACTATCGTAGCCTAGCAATCAAACATAACCCATTAAGTTCTTTGCTAACCTGATTTTCTCTCAGAAATTCAGTTTATATCTAAATCTGAAATTTATAAGTTCCCTGTTTGGAGTTCTGTTATCAATTTTCACTTATCGGTTCTTCAATTAACAACAAACGTCAAGTAATGGTTGGCCAAACACAATACCAGCAAAATCAATTTCAAATCAAAGAAGTCAAAACCAAAAATCCATACTTATAAATCAACCAAGCTTTAGTTCATAAAAATTAACTAAAAGTTTCTGCCCCAACCTTGAAGCTTTGGGGAAGCTACTCACTCATGGTAGAATGAAAACCACAAAAATTATGCTCAGCAAACAACATTAGGAGAAATTAAATAATAGAACAGAAATTGAATGAGTTTCGGGTCTCCCTCTAATGTTGCGTCATTGAGTAGTCTCCTCAAGTTGCGCCTGCATTGTTTTGATCTCCCTTAGATGTCCCCCTGTAGCGTGATTTTTTTTTGGTGGAGCTTACTTGGTGGGTCTCCTTTGCATGCCTCAACTCCACCAGCTGCTTCAAATTATTATTCGAAAGAGTTTTTTGTGAGTAAAAATCAATGTGCGTAAGTGGGGAGTTGGTGAGTAATGGAGCCCCCAAAAATTCCTCCTTGTGCTTTCTTTTGTAAGTGTCGTGTGTCCTCTCTAGCTGCCAGTGTCTGCGTGAGTTTCTCTCCCCTGTGTAGTGCGTGAATTGTGTGGGTCTGCTCCTGAAAACTCACGTCTCCAGCAGCTCTTTTATCAGTTATTGCCAACAGATGCTTTTTATACTTCGTGGAAAGAGTTTTTGGTGTAATAGAATATGAAAATAGTGTGAGTGGAGAAAATTCAATGTAGAGTGACTGCTTGCTTTTTCTGTTGTAACGTTGGTGGAGCCCTCCTCCTCTCCAATGTTCTTTTTTTGTTTTTACCCCTTGTGTGTGTCTTTTTTCGATGGGTCTCTTGGTGGTGGGGTCTGCGTCAAATCTCCTTGGCTGCGTGGGTTAGTTTAGCGTGATTTTTTTTTGCTGCTTGCATGATCCTGCACTGATGCTGCAAGCCTCCAATTGTAGCGTGATGTTTGGTTTTGTCCTCCTCTTGTCTACATGCGTGGTCCTCCTTTTCTTCCTATATGATTTTACAATTTTATTTCTCCACTCCTGCGTTGTTAGCTCTCCACTTTCTGCTCTTGCGTGGGGTCATGATGGGTCATTCCTCTGATGGTGCTTGGTCTGCTTGCTTTCTCGCCTGGTGGAGCGTGATGGCCTGTAGCTCCCTCCTTGTTTTTTTTCTTTAATTTGCTCCTATTGCTCACGCACGTAGCTCCTCTCCTCTAAGGTGATTTTTGTTTTCTTCTTTTTGTGGGTCCTCCTTGGAGCTGTGACCTTCAATGTAAATCTTTGGTGCATTTTTTTCCTGGAGCTTGCGTGATGTTCTTGTATGATTGGTGTGGTGGGGCTATCTAGCCTGCTGTGTCCCCCTTTAATTTCAAAACCTCCCAAAACTAAAACCCTCCTTTCTTTCTTTTTGTTGGCTTGCGTTTTGGGCTGCTCTTGCTAGGATTGTTTAGCTCTCTCTACTGCGTCGTTTTACCCTGAGTCTCCTTCTTCAAATTAATTGTTGTTGTGGTCTTTTTCAATTAAAAACAAGTATATTTCCTACAAATTAAACAGGATAATTATAAATGCAAATTCAGGTGAACTAAACAATTTAGCAAGAGAAATATATATAAAACCCAATGATCGTATGCAAAAACTAAGAGAAAATGCCACTCATTTCAATGATAAAAATGCCTGCAACAAAATCCCCCAAACTCAAACTTTTGCTTGTCCCCAAGCAAAATTAAGAAAAATTGTTCAAAGCAGATTAAGGAACACTAAACAATTGAAATTTTCAGAATTGTAATAACCAATTAAAATTTACCTTTAGCCACTTATCAAACCATACCCACCTTCATAGTGCAAGGATACCAATACTCGCTCAAACACACACTCCTTGATTTAAGTCTAATTAAAAACCAACCAGCTCACAAGAGTAGAGAAAAGTCAAATAAATTCAAAGGCAATTTACAACCCAAGAGACTCGAAAGGTATTATCAAATTAACCAATCCCATAGGCAAAAATTCTCCATCCCATCTCCACTAATTTTTAGCACTCATTTTCAAAGGATCAAAAGGTCTGATTAGGGTTGTAATGGGATTGTTGGGATTTAAACTCAGCTTAGACCAAGGGAAAGGATAATAAAAGCTCAAATGAAATCGAAAAAATTATTCAAGAAATAGAAAAGTGTAAGGGATCTCTTTTTTTCTTTTTTTTTTCTTTTTTTAGAGTAAGTAAAACAAAACCGTGGAAACAAGGAAGAAAACTCCCCCTTTTTTTTATAGAATGACAAAACTCAAACATGACAACATGTTACTAAAAACGATAACAATCACAAGGCTTAACTCAATATCAAAGAATTCCCAAGTTCCAAATAATTGACTCTCCCCCAAACTCAGTTTCTGGTATACTAGGGGCAATAACCTGCAAAATCCTCACTTACTTGCTCCTTTTTTTCTTTTCTTTTTTTCTTTTTTTTTCAACCCCCCACATAACCTACTCTTAAATAATCATTTCCACATGAAAGGTAGGGAATGCTTGGCTTATGGCTTGGTTAAATGAAGGTGCCAAAGAAATAGGGATTTTACTTAGGCTCAACTTGGCTCCAAAGGGAATATAGGGTTATTTTAAGCCAAAATTGGATTGTGGTTCATAATTCAAAGAAAATGCCTTAATCATTTCCTTATCAAATTCGTGCTCACATTTCGCCTCGATAGGCCTAAAGAACTTGTTCTAGGATTGGCGAGACCTCACTAGGTTCCAACTTGCCTAAGAATTTAATGGATAATCAAAACTCAAATAAAATGGATGGGAACACTCAAATCAAAGAATATGAGTAGGATTAAACAATTAGAAACCGAGCACTAATCCAGAACAATCTATCCACAAACCCTCTAAAGGTAAACCCAATTAGGTCCCAAGCAATTCTCAATTTCCCAAAAGTAAGGCCAAAATCAAAACATTTAATTTTTTTTGTGATACTCACCCCCCAAACTCAGATAGGACATTGTCCTCAATGTCAAGATGTGAAGGTACAATTTGAAGTAGGTAAGTAAACATGTAAATGCACAATTAAGGACAAAAAGAATGTCGGTAATGATGCATGCGAATTAAGAAATGCTGCAGATCATACTCAAACACAAAAAGCCGTAAAATTCAATAATATGCTAAGTCATGAGTAAGAGACACAAAGAACTTCCCTATAATGAGCTTAGATCATTTTCTTCAGAAATGTAGTTCCTCCCATTAAAATTCGCTTGTAAGGGTCAATTTTCTGCAAGTAAAACAGAGAGGAATGTGAATTTTGGGTAAATAAAATAAAATAAATAAATGAAAACAACTAAGGTGTGAAACTTGGGTTGCCTCCCAAGAAGCGCTAATTTAAAGTCCTTAGCTTGACT
>JANVCQ010000004.1:21883612-21895887 GCA_025531925.1 Erythroxylum plowmanianum
CTAATCACCACTTAACCTACTTAGTTCAATTCTAACTAAGCCTACTCTTCTTTCTAATTCAAATTCTTCATCCTTCCAATTCTAAATAAAAAAATTAAACCAATAAATAAACATAATTAATTAATTAAGCAATTTAGAAAAAATCAAGATCCAACAGTACTAAACTTAACTTGAGTACCTAAAGCCTTTGGTAGACTTTTTAAGAATCTTGAAGTAAAATGAGGATCATGATCATAAATAATAGATAACGCTACTCCATGCAGTCTCACTATCTCATTCACATATAGGTCTGCAAGCATATCCAAAGAATAGTTAGGACAAACAAGTAGAAAGTGAGCAGATTTGGTAAACTTATGTACAATCAACCATATAGCATCATGTTTCCTTTAAGTGAGAGGAAGTCTAGTGACAAAGTCTATGGTAATGTTATCCTATTTCCATTGAGGAATAAAAATAGGATGTAATAAACTAGATGGAACCTGGTGCTCAGCTTTACCATGTTGACATATAAGACATTTAGCTACATAATCCACAACATCTTGTTTCATACCTGACCACTAGTAATGTTGCTTCAGATCTTGAAACATCTTGTTTCCACCAGGATGCATAGTAAAGACTGCATTATGAGCCTCACACAACAGTTTTTTCTTTAGTTCATTATTAACTAGCACACATAACCGATCTTTATAAAAGAAAAATTAGGTTGTTTACCTTCCTGGGTAGCCAAGATAAGTTGTTGTAACTTATCATTAGCTCTTTGAGCATCACAAATCTCTTGTCTCAAAGTAGGCCTTGTTTTCAACTGAGTTATTAAAGCTCCATCAGATACAAATTCCCCTTCACTCTGCTTCATTGATAATGCTGAAATGGCCTTTCGACTCAAGGCATCAGCCATGATATTAGCCTTACTCGGATGGTAGTCCACAATATAATCATAGTTTTTAAATAGTTCCAACTGTTGTCTTAGATCGAGTTCTTTCTAGGTAAGCAGATACTTCAGACTCCTATGATTTGTGAAAATTCGACACCTTTCACCTTATAAGTAGGGCCGCTAAATTTTCAAGGCAAACACTACTGCTGCAAGCTCTAGATCATATATAAGGTAATTCTGTTCGTGTGACTTTAACTGCTTAGAGACATAAGCAACTACCTTTCCATCCTGCATTAAAACACAACCCAAAACATTTCTAGATGCATCACTAAACGTAACATACTCCTTACTAGAAGTAGGTTGAGCCAATATAGGAGCTTTATTAAGCATATTTTTTAGTTGATCAAAACTATTCTGACATTTATCAGACCATTCATACTTCACTCCTTTTCATAATAGTTTAGTTAAAGGGGATGCTATCACTGAGAACCCCTTCACAAACCGGTGATAATAACCAGTCAAACTCAAAAAACTTCTCACTTATATTATATTTCATGGTGACTTCTAGTTAACAATTGCTTCTATCTTACTAGGATCAACTCTAATCCCTTGAGAAGAGACAACATGTCCTAGAAAAGATACCTTTTGAAGCAAAAAATCACACTTGCTCAGCTTAGCATACAACTATTTTTCTCGCAGGGTCTGTAATACAATTCAGAGATGCTCAATGTGGTCATGTTCATTCTAAGAATAAACCAAGTCATCATTTATAAACACCACAACAAACTGGTCTAAATAAGGTTTGAATACTCTATTCATCAGATCCATAAATGTCGCTAGAGCATTAGTAGGAATTCATAATATCCATAGTAGGTCCTAAATGTAATCTTCAGTAAATCCACATCCTTTACTTGAAACTTATAGTACCCCAATTGTAGATCTATCTTTGAAAACACTCCTGCATCTTTGAACTGATCAAACAGGTCTTCAATCCTTGGAAACAGATACTTGTTCTTGACTATGACTCTATTCAATTGTCTATAATCAATGCACATTTGTAGTATACCGTCCTTTTTCTTAACAAATAAGACTAGTGTTTCCCACGGTGAGACACTAGGTCGAATGAACCCTTTATCCAAAAGCTCTTGTAACTGCACCTTCAACTCCTTCAATTCAGTAAGAGCCATTTTGTACAGTGCTTTGGATATAGGAGCAGTGCCAAGCATGACTTTAATAGACAACTCCACTTCCCTTTCAAGAAGAAGTATAAGTAATTCCTTAAGAAACACATCCAAAAATTCATTCACCATCGAAATATCTAGCAATTTACCACACTCCTTCTTATAATCAAACACAAAAGCTATATAAGCTTCACATCCTTTCCTGAGGAGCTTCTGGGCTTTTATATCAAATACCACATTAGTTAAAGAACTAGTGCGGATGCTATGCAATATTATTTCATGCTAATTAGGCTTCCTAAACATAATTGTCTTAGCATTACAGTTAACTACTGCTTGATGCTTGGACAACCAATCCTGCTACATATTCATTTCCTTATATCATAATAGGATAATTCCTAAACATTTGATTAACCAACACATTACTATCTAGAGGACTGTTTACATGAATGTCATATTCTAGCTAGTCTATATGCATCTCCTTATCAGGCATTTCTCTAACACAGATATAGGAATGAGTAGATCCAGGATCAATCAGTGCATGCATTTCATAATTAAAAAGAGAAACAATATTAGCAATAACTTCAGGTGTATCCTGATCCTCACTAGCTTTCAATTCATAAGCTTGAGCATAAGCAGAAGGCACAACTGGTCGATCCACAGTTTCCAATTGGGTACTCAGATTAGGTCTATTTTGACCAGATCCTCCACGACCTCTACCACGTCATTTGTTCCCAGCAGATGCATGAGAGACCTCCCTACTAGCTTGCGATGTCTAAGAATGCCATAGAGGGCAATTGACTATCAGATGCTCAGTGCTGCCACATCAAAGATATGCATTCGTAGCCTTCCAAAAAAATACCCTATTGATGTACAAAGCAATGAGGACACTCCAGGGCACCAGAACCTTAGCCCACAAAGGAATCCCTACCAGTAGCAGTTGATGAGGGAAATTTTGTCACCTTCCCTGAGCCACAGATCTTTTAGTAAATTCTAGTGCAAAGGAAACACTTTCCTGACTTGTTTTGCCTGAGGATTGACATCCTCTAGCAAAGCCCCTTTGTTGAATCCTTTCTCCTAACCATCTCTTGCCTTTCTATTTTTATAGCAGTTTACACCAGTTGATAATAATTCACTTATTGTAAAAGGGTAAATGCTGCTAGATGCTCCTTGATGGAATCATTTAAACCATCCTCGAACTAATGATACCAAAATTCCTCAGTAAGTAGTAGTTTGGGGGCATACTTGTTAAGTTGATTGAATTCTAGGTCATACTCAACAACTGGCAAACTCCTCTATTTCAAGTTTAGAAATTGCTTCCACTTCTCCTTTCTGTAAGCCTCTGTAACATACTTAGCTTTGAACTCTTGGGTAAAGAAATCCCAAGTTAGAGGCACCGGTAGTTGAGGATTCCTCAAAACAAACTTCCACCGTTCATAAGCTACTCCCTGAAGAAAAGAGCCAGCACAGTGCACCATTTGATCTAATGGACAACTAATTTCATCTAACACCCACTTTGCTTTCTCTATCCAGAACTCAGCTCTTTCAGATTCCTCCAATGATGTTCTAGACAAATCCTCAGCTCTATACTTCAGCAACTAATCAATCGAAACCTTGGGTGTAGTCATATGATGCAATAACATCATCATATCCTGAGAAAACTTAACTAAAGCCTCTCCCTGAGCTGAAGGAGGAAGTGACACCTTAGTTTCACCTCGATTGACCCCAGAGGGTCCATATATCGATGGACGCGATTGCTCTGGATTATTGCTTTTAACAACCTCGTTAATGGCTTCATAAGATCTTTCCATCTTTAATTTTATAACCAAAATATGGGACAAACTGCATTAGGCCAAAACACAACTTTTACACTCAAGTATAAGCAGTAGTTAAGCATTGGTTAAACTAGAATTGCCTAAACTGTGCTCTAATACCAAACGATGTAACACCTACATACCCCCTGGAAGGATATGCATATGTTACCTAAGACAAGACTTAAATATATCAAAATAATACAAACCATTGCTAGAAATTCAAACAACCAATCATTATGTTTCTATACATATTCGACTATAAATAGATTTTAACTAGCAAACTAAATTTATACGAATAGATGCTTCAATTACAACACCACCCTGAATTAAAGTTATTACATTACAAACCCTTAAACAAAACAGTACATATCTTAAGTTCAAATACACTCTGCATTACAATATTTACAAACTTTTAACAAAATACATCATGTCTCATATTATTACATACAACTCAAACATACATTCCCAAAACAAAACACATTCTTTGTTGGCAATTGCAGTTGTTATTGTCCCAGTCTTTGTTGGCCATTGCGGTTGTTATTGTCCCAGTCTTTAAACCCTCCTATTTGAACCTACATGGGGCAAAAGCATCTTGCTAAGCATAGTAGAGAATAAACTAAACAGGATATAAGTTGACAAATGTTTCAAACAATCATCCAAACATTCACATATTCAAAATTACATCACATTATAAGCAGTATTTACTTATCCATTTTGAAACCGAACCAAAATATCATGAATCTCAGAACAAAATATAACATATCAGAACAAGCTACACATTTTATTATGAGCAAAACTCATTAATGTCAAAGATGAATATTATAATATCAGAATAATACTTGTCTGTAAAAAAATAGAATTTGCTTATTTCAGAACAAAGCTCAGATGTTTCAAATCAAAGTTTATTTATATCAGAACTGAGCATATAACAAAATACAAAACAAGTTAGTCTATTAATCCTTTTATATAGAAGTAGGTAATGGGACTAATACAGGAGATACCGTGATCAGTATCATAAAATAGGAGGTACTTATGTCTCAATAAGAGGAGACATCAAAGTGTTAGTAATAGGAGACATCGAAGTGTCACAGGAGCAGCTGTAGACCTTTCTAGGCATGCCTATTTACTCACGATTAGGACTTAACAGTTTTAAAACAAAATATGTTCATTTTAGAATTCTTATGTGAGGAACATATTGCAACACATACCACTTTATTTCATTTTGTTCAACTTGACATATTCATTGATTTCCAAACAAACTAACATGTCATACAATTACTAGTACGTACAATAATGCATCAATAGAGGTATTGAGTCATCACAAATTATGTATATTCACACAAATAGAAAACACTTCTAATACAATCAAAAATATCAAACACCTCGGAAGCTTGATGGTCTGGAAATTAACACAATATCATCGCAAAAATTCCCAATTCACAAACATCCATATCCAATTCATAAAACATAAGCCTTTGAAACTCGTTCATTTATGAACGCACCAAGCAATTCAATATTGTATTCATCATAATTAAACCACACATTCCTTACATTATCACCCCAATTAATAATGTATAATTAAATTAAGTGTTACTCAATTAAATTGAATACCAATTTAATTTTATAACATACCTTAAACAAGTCCATTTAAGTCCTATTATACCAAATAAATTAATTTAACCTTGTAAAGTTCATCAATTGCACAAATCTCATTATTTCACATTCCTAATCATTTCCCACAATTGTGGGATAAGTGACTTGAAACCTCTAAACAGTTATTTTCATAGGAAAGGTTTTTGGATCCAATTTGTATGGCCATTCTAGCCTAGAAATTGACATTTTTAGACAATATGTTCTTCTAAACAAATGTTCCTATATGTATTGTTGGACCTCGAACTTTTTTTAGAATATTAGAATTATTAAATGAGAAATTTTTGGCAATTAGTCATACGTAAAGAACAAATGAATGAAAATTCTTAAACCAAGAAATGATAGACAAAAGTAAAGTAGTGAATTAGAAATGTGGATAGATTCATGTTTTGCTTTGGTGTTTTAGTGGATAAGAGATTTTGAAATGGGAAGAATTAAGGTGAAAGTTAGAAGTAAAATGAAAGCAAAAATGAAGTGGAATATGTGTAGTAAGTTGATGAAAGATATGTATATATGTGTATGTCCTGTTATTGGTGTTCATGATTAATTATGGATTATAATTTCTTTATAGATGATATTAAGTTTAGAATGAGGAGTAAATGAAGTAGAAAAGGTGATCTTGGTATGAATTGTGTTAAGGAAAGATTTGGAGACAAAATGGGTAGCTGATCTGGAAAATGTTCACTGAATTTGTTTCAGTCTTTTAGCCATAACTTTTTCTTTAGTTATCCAAACGAGATAATTATTGATTTAGAGACATATGACTACATTTCTTATGAAGACATCAAATTTAAATTCTATCTTTAAGAGTCTCAAAATTTGTTATGAAGTTGAGAACTGGGAGTAGTACATTGGTGGATGAATGTTAAATTGGTGTTTTGAATTCGATGAAAATTTTGGATTGATCTAGGCTGAATTAGAGAAAGGTGTCTTCTAGAAAGTTTTAGATTTTTCTTTTAGCTTTCCAACAGTATAAAGTATGTAATTTTAAACATTGGAGTTGAAAGTTATGGTCCTTAAAAAGGGAGATGCTTAGGAGTATAAAGTGGTATCGTCTGTAAAGAAGTATCATCTGTGATGATGTCATATCGTCTATGATGACATCATATCGTCTATAAAATTGTATCATCTGTGATGACATCATTTGTCTTAAAAGTTGCATCGTCTTAAGTTGATTTTACTTTGTCTTAAGTTGACTCCACTTCGTCTTAAGAGTTGCATCATCTTAAGTTGACTTTGCCTCGTCCTAAGTTGACTCTGCTTCGTCCTAAGTTGACTCTGCTTCGTCTTAAGAGTTGCATCGTCTTAAGTTGGCTTTGCTTCATCTTAAGTTGACTTAGTTTTGTTTGCTCTTTGCTTCTTCTGCTTTTTGCTTCAACTGCTCTTTGCTTCATCTACTTTTTTCTTTGTCTGCTTTTCACTTTGTCTGCTCTTTTCTTTGTCTGCTTTTTGCTTCGTCTGCTTTTCGCTTCGTCTTCTTTTCGCTTCGTCTGCTCTTTGCTTCGTTTGCTTTTTGCTTCATCTACTTTTCTCTTCGTCTGCTCTTTGCTTCGTCTGTTTTTCACTTCGTCTACTCTTTGCTTCGTCTGCTTTTCACTTCGTTTGCTCTTTGTTTTGTTTGCTCCTTGCTTCATCTATTTTTTGCTTCGTCTGCTATTTGCTTCATCTACTTTTCGCTTCGTCTGCTCTTTGCTTTGTCTACTCTTTTCTTCATCTGCCTTTTGCTTCGTCTACTCTTTGCTTCGTTTGTTTTTTGTTTTGACTGCTCTTTGCTTCGTTTGCTTTTCAATTTGTCTACTTTTCACTTCGTCCACTTTGTGCTTCATCTGTTTTTCTCAATTCGTCTCACCTTTCGTCTTAGGTTGACTTTCTGTTTCATCTTACATTGACCAGAACATCTTCTGGTCCAAATTTGACACTCTAGACAATAGAAATTGTCTTCAAGTCCTTCACAAAAGTTGTATATCTTGAAGTCCTCCTTTGAACCATCTAAAGAACACCTTAATATGATATTTGTAGGGAAAGTTATGACAATTTTCCCAATTCATTTGCTTCAATTGGTTTGTTTTTTTGGTTGGTTTCGTCTAATCATATCGTCTGGTCCACTTTTGACCCTTTAAATGATAGAATTTATTTTCAAGATCTTCTTGAACGTTTTAGATATCAAATTCTTATTTAAAACCATCCTAAGATGATCTTAATGTGGCATTTTCAGAGAGAGTTATGCCTTTTGTCCCGCGACAGGTTTAATATGATTGAGGGAAAAATCATGTTTGATTCTTTCAGCCAAAACTTTGTTATCTGACCTCCAAATGAAGTGATTCTTGAACCAATAGTTTCTTAACACTTTTTTCTATCCCTCTATAGAATTTGATAGCATTTGGTTTTGATTCCAAAAAAATGGATTGAATCAAGATAAGGGTATTGGTTGGAAGAGTATGAATGGGAGGAATTTAAGCATAGTATACTATTTCAATATAAGAATAGTCCAAAATGTTAAGGGCAATATTTTTAGAGTTCTGAACCAAATGGATTGATTTTGATGTCATTAAAAACTTAAGACAATGGAGAACATTTTTCTAGAAAAAAAAAGTTATGTCAGAATGTTTAAGGGTATTGTTGGCAAGGCATTTAAGCATAAAAAGGCATAAGGCATAAATAGAAGGGCAAATAGGACATTCTCACTCATTAAGGATATAATTGGAAGAAGTGTTGTCTTGCATTTTAGGAGGGGAGGAGAACGAAAATTGAAGAGAAAAAGAGAGAGTGTCATGAGGAAGAGAGAAATTCGAAGAGAAGAAGAGAAAGAGAGAAAGAAGAGAAACAAGCTAGGGTTTAATATTTCTTAGTCTTCAAGAAAGATTTTGGCGCTGTTCAAGAAATGAAAAAGGTAAAGGAAGAGAAGAGCTTCCCTTTAAGCTAAAGATCCCTTCATTTGGAGAAGAACGAAGGTAACATCATTTTGGAACTTTTAGATTTTTGAAAGGATTTTAGTTCATTGAGTGTAACACCCCACTCCCGTAAGACCCGAACCTGACATCGATGGATGATGTCTGAGTCCGTGCCCCGCGAGTGTGGCATGCTAAATCACTCATTCACTCAAATTTTAGTATAAGTTTTTTTAAACCACAAACATAAAGTGCGGGAATCAATAACTAAATCGGGTATACTTTATTTCATAAACATTTTCAATTATAGCAAAACATTCAATACACAACTCATCGAAAATTCACTGTCCACTTGGGCCTATTACAATTACAAAATACTTTAGTCATAATGTCTTTATGTTACAACATAAATACATTTGTATACACATTGTAAAGTAAGTTTTTGAATACGTTATTTGATACAAAAGTTGCAGAAATTATACAATTCAATATAAAAGGAAAAAAAGTACAACGCAGACGCGAACTGATCCTGACCTCTATCTTTTACTTGTATACTGTAGGGATACTCCCGTTTGCCTAACGGGGTATTCTTTTGAGCCCTGAAAAATATTTGCAAATTTTGAGTGAGTTTTGGGAACTCAGTAAGTGACCATCATCGATGACTCATCCAGTCACATAACACATAATTCAAATTTCACATTATTTCACATTTCACATTCAATTTCACATTTCACATTCAATACACTTAATCATTCATTTTATGCATATGCATTGCACATGAGACTCACTTTCCATTTGTTACTTTGTTGTGACTGAGTGCCTAAACTGTCCCATATAGGGCTCATTGATAACTGTCCCTTATCCGCTTGGGGGATACAGGGCTCATTAAACGTTGAGCCTGAGGCTTTGATTCACTTTTAAGCTCGAAGCTCATTTTCACTCATTGAGCTTTAAGCTCTGATCGGTGGCTACTTTGGTCACAACAGCCATTATGTTTCGTGCATTCATGAAATGAAATGCATCAGTCACATTTGCATGAACCCTTTCAACTTATTCCCATATCATCGGACCTTAGTCCGGCATTTAACATTAAGTTGAGAATCACACTTTCACTTACATGCAAATGCACATTCAGAACACATTTAACAATCACATTAAGTATAATTAGTTCATCTCTTTCACATGTAAGTCAACAGCTAAGACGCATTCGTATCAACATTCAATAGTCAATTAATACAAAAATCAAGCAAAACAAACAATGAAATGAGACCATCTAGGTCTACTCACAGTATGCTCCAGATTAGCATTAGCTTCCATGATTCAGAAACCTCTAGATGGAAATGTTCTATCCTCTATCATCATTATGCAAAACACATATTGCACACACATTGTTAATTGCATAATGACATAAACATTCAGTTTTTCACACATGAATATGTTTAATGTATAATGCATGCTCAATGACAATCCCAAGTATCTTTCCTTTAATTTCATCACAAAATCATTCTTATATCAAAACTCATCTAAATATAATTTATACTTAGGTTTATGCCTCACTAAAACCATTAAAATCTCTATTCCTTTCTCATTGACTCACTTCAGATTTGTCTAAGTCACACTTTTGGGTCTACTATTCACATTCAATTAGAAAGCAAAAATGATGTAATTTGGTCAATCTCTCTTCTAGACAAGTGTTCCTCTATGTCTTATTTCTCCATTGACACCAAAATCACTGAATTTAATTCAGTAATTTGGAAGATATGGCTCAAATATTATCGGGTTATCCATATTCAAAAGCAATGTACTATGTACAACTTCCATTCAGAAATTCAATATCTTAGAGAAAGAATAAAAATTCAACTTCTTAAGACAATTTGTAGGCCTATATCTCTAATTTAATACAAATAATAATTCCTCTTATTTGGAATCCTACAGATCAAGATATCATCAAAATACTCGAACATATTCAGTAAAATATTCAACTCATGCTCTTCCAACCGATGCCCTTACTTTGATTCGATCCATCTTTTTCGAATCAAAACCAAAAGCTATAAATTTGTATGTAGAGATAAAGGAATGTGTTATAAATCCAATGCTTCAAAAATTAGGTCATTTGGAGGTCGGATGACAAAGTTATGGCCAAAATAATGGAGGATGTTCAGAGGCTAGTCGAATGCGCGCACGCGCCTGCAATGCGCGATCGCGACTTGCGCGAAAAATGCACAGAGTTGCGATCGTGACTACTTCCTTCCTCCATTTCTCCTTCTGACCTGAATTAGTAAAATGAGCATAACTTTCACTAAAAATATCAGATTAAGGTCATTCAAAGTTCATTTCGAAGAGAACTTTTAGACCTACAACTTCCATGAGATTTAGAAAACAAAATTTGAAGGATTGTAATACGCAGCGGAAACAAAAATTGCAATCATATATTTATCTATTGCATTGAATATTCATACCCATAATCAAAATAGGCAAAAATAAATACCTAGAATGTGACGATTAATCGATACAGAACTTCGAAAATACAAAGTCTCTATGTACTCCAAACTGAGAAATATGCCCCGTTTTTAACACTTGATATGGCTATGTTTAAATGTGAAGAACCCTTTCTTTAAGAATAGAGAAAACAATTTCTCTCTTTTTTTTCTCTTGTTTATTTTCACGTATAGAAAACCAAAATATAAAAGTATATCTATATATTACTCTGTTGTTTTTCACATACTGGGACAAATAAAAGAGTATCCTTTTATTTTGTTTTTAACACTTGTGTTCATAAGACCCTCGCATGTGAAAACGAAAAACAAAGTAGATACTCCTTCGATCTGTTTTTTGTTTTAACGTTGTTACTTTTCAAACTTTAAAACCACAACCATCGTATCCTTTTGTTTTAAAGTTGTTAACGTTTCTTTTGCAAGTAAGAAACAACTCTTCACATATGCAATGTTTCGTTATTGTACCAAAGTCAAATATCATTTGAAATTTTTTTAAAAAAAATTATAAATTATTATTATTATTTATAAATGAAATAAAATAAAACTATTTTATTTTATTCATTTATTTTATACAAGAGAATTTTTTTATATTAATTATATTTTCTGTGCTAGCAAAAAATATAATAATATGCCATATAGAATATTTAATAAATAATCTCATAATAAATTAAATAATCATAAACGGGAAATATTACACTCGTAAGTGTGTGACCACATAGGTTCATCACTAAGCCAGAAGTAATTAATCTAATTAATTACTAATCAAGGTTGGTGTCTAGCAACACTCCTTTGACTGGATAGCGTGAAGTAACAACTTTACAAAGATAGAACCTGGTTAAGGATAATGTATAATTACCTTCCATCATTACAACTACGGATTATCCTAAGGTACGGTTTAACTGTCAAACCTTACTAGATAACCAACTATATTATATGTCGATCATTAATGATTGGTGAATGACTTAGAAAACTTCTTTTTCTCACTCATTCAATCGCCCTGGCCAAAGTCTTCAAACAATCATTAAGATCAATGACAACATAGAGTTCAAACTCATTACTTAGAGTCGATGGATCCCATCTTAACTCACCACTAATCAGACATCTAATGATCATTCAACTAGCATTTTTATACACTAGGTATTCGACATCTAAACATAATAAGTGACATATAGATTACTATAATGATCTCAGGTCAAAGGAAAAATATACATTTAAATCTTTGTAAGAATATCCCATTTGACAATTCATAGGTAATATTAACCATTAGGAATTCTCAGTTTGGTCGATTCAATGATCATATTCCTATATGCATCATCTATATATGTAACTTAGTAAATGAGATCTACTAATATCTATCCAATAGATACTATTACATATAT
>JANVCQ010000004.1:21895987-21911859 GCA_025531925.1 Erythroxylum plowmanianum
GTGTTTTATAATTATGAAAAGGCCCGAATGGCTATTGAAAATTGTGTTAAGTGGAAATGTTTATGAATGAATGTGGGTCAAATTTGAGTTTTCGATTTCCGCATTTTGTGTTATCGATTTTCCAAAAGAAAGAGAAAAGAAAAGAAATTACGTGGATTTTTGAATGATTGAGTGCTTAGCACGCCACCCTCGCGGGGCTCGGACTCAGATATCACCATCGATGTCGGGTTCGGATCTTGCGGGAGTGGGGTGCTACAGTGAATTTGCCCCGTGTAAGTTTTGAGTGACTTTTATAAAGACTGGGACGAGACAATCGCAATGGCCAATGAAATCTGAGTGTTGTTTTGAAAATAATGTAAAATATTTGGTTTGACTTTTGGGCTTGTATCTGATATGTATATGCGAATTTGTCTGTGAGTTTGTAACAACGATACTTCAGTTTGGTTTGGACATTTCAGCGAGTTTGTGTTAATTACTATGTAATTTAATGTTTGTTTGCCTAAATGTTTACTGGAAGTTTTCGTATGCTTTGATTTGTTTGTACCATTTTATGTGGCATTCATATATCCTTCCAGGGGGTATGTGGGTGTAACAGTAGGTGTTTACCATTTTTGGTTAATGTCACCCAGATCCACCCTTTAGTTAGGGACCAAGGAGTTTCCTCCTCTCTCAATGTCCCAGTAAACACCTACCCAAAAACTGAAAAACCAACTTGGAGTCATATAGTGAGGAATCCAGACACATTTGGGAAGCTTTAATATATAATTGGTGCAAAGGATGGAACTGTCACTCCTCCTGCAAAAATACTTCTCAAGGGTGTAAGTAAGTGGAAAACCTTGCTTGTTTGGTATTTTCTGGAGAAAAGAATAGCTTTCCTAGTAGTCCAGCATTAGGCTGACACTAATTGGAAGACATGGGGTCTTTAATCTACACTTATAACTGAGGATGAGCAATTCATTTTTCAATTCTCCTCAGAATAAATGGTTGGTAAGGTATTAGATATGGAGCCCTAACACATACAATGTAAGCCATTGTTTTTTAGGAAATGGGAATTGGGTTGCAAGCTAGACATAAATGAAATTAAATATATTCCAATTTGGGTGAACATGCATGAAATCCCTCTTAAATGTTGTTCATCTGACGGTTTGAGTTATTTGGCTAGTTATATTGGAACTCCCCTAGCTATAGATGACAACACTGCAAATATAAAAAGAGTAAGGTATGCTAGAGTGTGCATTGAAGTGGAGTATAAGAGGACTATGCCAGAAAGTATTCCACTAATGAAGTTCAATTCCAGTGGAGAATTGGTGGAAGATAAAATTGTGTTATCCTATCCATGGAAGCCATATATGAAACCTATTACTAAAACGCAAATTGCAAAGAGAAATGTTAATGAAGTAGTCAATGATAAAAATCAACTTTCAAGTGCACCTAAAGCTATGCGATCAGATGGTGAAAAGGAAAAAGATGAAGTTTAAAATCAGCAAGCAACTCTTATAGCCATTTAGGAAAGATAAGTAATGGTCATACGAAATCAAATGAAGCAGAAATAGTGAAGGTTGTTAAGAATCAGGTTGTAATAACTAATGACAATCATAGCTATGATGAAGATAATGGTGGTAAGCATAATATATCCTCATCTGGAACCTGTTTATAATGTGATGAATTAGAGGACAAGGCTAAAAACTAACAACAGCAAGTGATTTCAACTGAGAGTCAATAGAGCAATTGTAACACCCCAACATATACCTTGGAAGTATTATAGCATGTCTAGTGTGTATTGAGAAATGAACATAATGAATTAAGTGTGTCATAGTAAGAGACATTATGGTACTTAATATAAAAGACATGGGTTAATGGGTAATTTGTTTGTTTTGGCATGAACATGCCTCTATAATTTGGCCATATCTTGGCTTGTAAACCTCCAAATTAGATAATTTTAATTTAATATTAATCTAGAACATAGTTCTAAAATTTTCATGAAGGAACCAAAATTTTATTGTGCCTCTAAGATTTTTGAATTCTGGCTTGAAGTTAAGTTATGACTATTGTCCCTGTTTTCAAACAGTCTGTAGTGTTTTGGGTATAACTCCTAGAATAATTAACCAAATTGCATAAAATTTATTATACCAGAAAATTAAGGCATAGGGGAATGGAATTAATTGATAAGATTGTAGGCCAATGTAGGAAGTAAGGGAAGAAGAAGGACCAATATGCAATTATTCTAAAGTTAACACATGGAACAATTGGATTAAGGCATGCATGACCAACAATAATAAAGCATGTGTGTCCAATAGGAGTTAAGCATATATGTGAGTCTTGAAAGTTCTGGAATGGGGAGATGGATAGGGGAGATGCATGAAATTTTGGGGGTTCTAAGTTTAGATTTTTCTCCTCTCCATTTCACCTTCTTCATCCCATCATATTTTATGTAAGAAATCAAGTCAATCTTAGGTGGAAATCAAGGTAAAAGTTAGGGATTTTCTCTTCACCTTTATCTCTTCTTACTTTGCTTATGAAGGAATGAAACTATAAGGATGGAAGTGGGATTGAGAGGTATATTTTTGGTGTTTTTAGTTGGTGATTCAAGCAAAGCCAAAGAGGAAGGGAAGGAAAGGCAATAGAAGACCTACCTTGTCAATTTTCAGGTTTAGGACTTCACTTAGTTAATATTTGTGTATGATTGAATGGATGTAAAGATTCATTTGGATGTGGAATGGTTTCTAGGATGTTGATTTGGTGTTATCTTGCATAGAATTGATTGAATATGACAAGAGAGTATTGTGTAGTGGAATTCTATCTGGGGTTTATTTGATCGTGTAACATTGTTTGAGTCATAAATTAGACTATAACCTCCAAATTGTTTGATTTCAGTTGCGTATGAAACCTAAGAAATATAGATAAATATATCTAGAGGGATTCTATCCTAGTTCTAGCTTTATGACCTTGAAATTTGAGATCGAAAAAGGTGACTTGATGTTGCCCCTATTTTGGAGCAGCTTGTGAAATTTTGCTTATATCTCATAATTTATAAGTCCAAATGGTCTGATTGTTAGTTCTATAAAAACTATAGACATAGAGGAAAAAAAATTCTAAGAGACCTTGAAACTCAGTTTTGATTTTTTCTATATGCATATTAAGGAACAATTAGTGGTATGAATGGAGAGAGTGTCTATCACGACCATGGCATTGTTTTCATTTCTGATTTTTCTCAAATCTTATCTAAACCTTTATGAATGTGTATGAAACCTTTCAAAAACCTAAAAATAAATGAAATAGGACTTACTATGTGTGAATTGGGTGATTAAACATTGAAACTTTATAGTTAACATAATGCATGTTAAAGAAAACTTACATGTACATAAATGATTGGTATGCATATTTATTTCTCATAAATGTATAAAGTGATTATACATGTGTGATTTTGGCATATTTATTGCTCATATATGTATAATGTGATTATACAAGTTTGATTTTGACACCATTATAGTGTTGGTAAGTTATGACTTGCATGTATGAACATAGATATAGATTTTATGACTTAAAATGTATGTCATATGACTTGTCAATATATGAATTATGAAATTGGCAAATGGTTAAAGGAAATGGGCATTCCTATAGGGCTATAGTGCAGTTGCTATAGTTTGACATTATTGGTGTCCATTGTTTGATACCTTCGGGTATCCACAGTTTGATATCTTTAGATATCCACAACATTTGTTATCCACACCTACAAAAAATGTACAGACCTAACATAGAAAGTAAAGTAAAGAGATATAAATAAGAAATATAGTATGACAACAAAAATAATCGGTATATGATTGAGCATTTGCATTTGTATTGATAATTTGTATCACTGAGTGTTGAATATCAATGTTTGAATTTTGAAGGTGAATTTATGGTATATGAAAAAAAATATTGAAGCATGTTTACAGTATTTATTTGATTATGTCATCATTATTTATATTTGAGTGATGTTTATGCATGTATGTCCTTGCAGTCATCTGCTGTGAGTGGTCATTTAAACTAAGTACTTTCCGCACTAAGCTTTCAAGCTTTGCACGGGTGATAATCCATGTAGATCCAGATCATAGGAGTGAAGTACAAGGAACATCTTGAGGGATCAAGGCCAACAACTAGGAGTAAAAGTACCTCTAGATGTGTCTTTGGATTAAAGAATGGTTGTATATGTAATAAAGGAAATTGTATGTTTTCTTTTGGAATTATCATGTTAATGTAAAGATGTAATACTACTGTTAAATGATATGAAATTTTGTAATGTGTATATGTATAGCATTGAATAGAATTATATGCCTTGAATACATGTATAGGAATTTGATTGCTATCTGTGTGGATGGTTGTAGGTTCCGTATAGGGGGTATTACAATAATGTTGAAAAAATTAAGCAAAAGGCTATATCTCATGTCCAACATAATAAGGCAAAAGAAAGTGTGAATGAAGAAAACAATTAGACAATTAGTTAAGTGGTTACTGAAGTAATAGAAGTTGATAGATTAGCTACCCTAGGTGTTGTTATTCATAAAAATGAATAAGACAATAGTGATACTAAACTACAGCAGGGAGATTGGTAGGCAACAGGGACTAAAAGTTGAAAAACTAAAAGAAGGATCAAGTCCTCTCAAGTCTATTGTGTAGCACTATATAGAATGTTAGTGGACTAGATTGTCCTAATGAACAACTAGCTTTAAAGGATTATCTTCAAGCTAGTCAGTCTTTTTTTTTGGTTTGTTAGAAACTAAGATCAAAGAGGAAGTCTTTCAAAATGGGTTGATATATCAGCAGATTGGAAAATCTTGAGCAATCACTCAAAGCATCCTAGTAGAAGGAGCATAGTTGCAATAGATCTAACACAACTTGTTCTCTCCGACTAATACTATATTGATCAACTTATTCATAGTTAACTTGTTCTAAAATGACTCAACATTCCAATAACTATAACTGTGGTTTATGTGGCCAATTGGGAAGTCCAAAAATTTAGCTTATAGGAAGAATTGCAGGATATAGATTTAAAAATGTCAGTCTTGTGGATGTTGTTAGGGGATTTTAACTACTTATTATCTACTTCTAAAACCTAAGGGGTAAGAAAAGTAACATATGTTGATACTAAAGAACTGACTTCATTAACATCTTTCCTTGGACTTTTTGATTTTAGATATCAAGGCCCTATATTCATATGGAACAATCACCAAAAGGGCGGTAGAAATATACGAAGAAAGCTAGGCATGTGTTTAGTAAATAATAGATTGGTAAATCAATTATTAGAAAGCTATCTAGTATTTGAGGAACCACTGTTTTCTAATCATACTCTTATTAGGAAATGCATCAATGCTACTTGATCAAACAAAAATCACCTTTCTTGTTCTTTGACTCACTACTAGAAAACTCTCAGCTAGATTCAATTATTGCTAATGTTGTTGGTATGAATGTGTAGGGTTCTAAAGCTTTCCAGTGTGCTCAAATGCTGAAATATATTAAAGCTAAATGCATTAAGTTACTTAAGCTTAATGCAGACTCTTTCAAATTCAGTAAAGAGCAAGCCCTCAAAAATCTATCATTTACTCGTAAGCTTTTAGCCAAGGATCCCACTAATTCCTTACTCTAGGATAAAGAGAAATTAGAATTGTGTAGTTATTTACAGGTCATCTAGGAGTATAGAGCATAGTTAAAATAAAAGTCTAGAGTCCAATGGTTACAGCAAGGAGATAGGAATTCTAAATACTTTTTTGGTGTGATTCAAGGCAAGAGAAATAGAAACAGGATAGTTTGTCTAAAGAATGAGTATGTTTTGAAGATAAATGAGCAAGAAGAACTAAAAAGAATGGTTAGAAGTCACTTTCAAGCAATAAATGGGGTATCTACTTGCATTGCAAGTCTTCCTAGCTATCTAGTTAGTGGAATGGTTGGTTCCATTAAATATGATCAGGAATCTGCACTAATCAAAGAAGTCATATGTGAAGTAATGAGAGATACGTTATTTTCATTTCATCCAAATAGGTCTCATAAGCTAGATGGCTTTAATGCCCAATTATTTCAAGAGAAATGGAACCTTTTGTAATTAACATTTGTTAAAGCAGTAAAGGAATTCTTTATTTGTGGTAGGTTACTCACCGAAACTAAGAAGACATTTCCTGCTTTGGTGCCTAAGCTTCCCATTCCTAAGAAGCTGAATGATTACAAGCCAATATCCTGTTGCAATATGCTATACAAGATCATTTGTAAAAATCCTTGCCAATAGATTGAAGAATACACTACCTAGTATAATTAACCAAAGTCAGGGAGCATTTGTTCTAGGTAGAAGTATTAGTGACAATATTATGTTGTATCAAGAATTGTTCGAAGACTATAATCATAAGGAACATGTAAAATGCTTTTACTCCTCCTCATGAACCTTGAGTTTATGTCCTCTGTAGCTGAAACATCCCCAAAACTGCTTTCACTTCCTCTCCTTAAATTTAAAGTCTTGAGTTCCTCTTTGAATAGGCCTAACTTCTTCACAGAAAAAATCCTAACGCCCTTAAGATTGTGTGTGATATTCCTCTTGTGATTGCCTTAATAAAATTTCCTTCCTCAACTAAAGAGCTATTAGACCTAAAAGGGTAGTACTTTTTGCACTTAGAAAACAAGTTTTTTATTATTATAAAGGAATGATCTAATAACATTAGATTTCAAAAATGAGCTTTGCTCTCAAGGAACCTTGACAGCCACTAATCCATTCATAAGTGCCCTGTTAAGCTTCTTTTTTTATGTGCCATCTTTCTCATTTTTTATTGCTCTAAGTGAATAAAAACCCCTCAAACCTTAAATCAATTACACCTATCTTCTTAATACATTCTTTAAATTCTATTATGAAATTATTCAAACATACATTGCCCTTTGCATTCGTTATATTTTATCCTATAGTAAGTTCCTCTAAAAAGAAAAATTTGATTCGTAAATAATGGAGATTGCAACTTTTAAATTCTTTTGAAGAAAATTTACTACTAAATGCATAAGTTGATCGATGGTTTGGGGAACATGAACCTTAACAAAATTAGTGATAAAGGCAATCAAGATAAGATCATACTGAAGATGTTGATGATTAGATGGAAAGGACAATTCATTTCTCAAAATATTTAGTTAGATAAGACTTCCTAGTTCAACTTGGACTCCAAGATACCTATTATAGTAAGCTTACTCTTTAAAATAAAGTCCCTCAAAGACTATTGTTTAGAGGGGAAATTAATGCCCCTTACATTCCATCAAACTATGGACACAATGAGGGATTATTAAGTTAGATCATTTGCATCTATTCTTTCTTCACAACTTTCTACTTCTATTAACTTTAAAAATCCTTCAGATTCAAATCAATGTTATCCACCACTATCAAGGAAGGGGGTATTACCTAGGAATCCTTAGAGCTTACTTCCCTTACCATAGTCTCATTTTGTAGGAGGGATCTTCTACTTAGACTAGGTGTATTAGACCTCACAAATATGGCCTCTGGATTACTTAGATCCTCCTTCATATTTTTTTGATACCAACTTATCTAAATTAATCTTAAAAGCAATTGTTTCCATAGGGAACCCATAGTAACTTCCTTACTTGCCACTTGCCTTGGATGCAAGTTATTAACATAGGCAACCTCTTTAGATTGGTTAACCAAGTTCATTAGTTTAGATAATCTCCTCTTACAAATCTCCATCTAATTGCTCTCCAATGTTTCCTTCGTCTTTTACAGTAGGTTTGCATTGGTGCAAAACCTAAATAAAGTCTTTAAATAATGTCTCATCTTCCCCTAATCTTATAAGAGGAACGGTGTCTGGCAATTGTTTCTCTATCTGAACACTCACACATAATCTTGTATACCTTACTCTCTTCCTCAAAGTTATTGTTTCATCCATACAAATGAGCTTTTACGTAACTAGCTAATAAACTCAAACCCTTTGCTGACTAATATTTAAGGGGCATATTATGAATAGCAATAAATGTCAGGATAGTCTCATGTTTAGTGTCCAAACTAATTTCAGGTTTCAAGAATTTTAAGAATAAGGGAAAATATTGGACATGCCAAGGGCTAACACCTAAAGCCTCCTTAACACTATTACTTGTGGCAACCTTGAATAGAATGAGTTTGTCTTTTGATAGCAACAATTCCTTCAAGCCTTCTCCTTTCTATTGCTTCCTCACCTAATTATTGATCATTGGGAAAAGAGGATAATTTCCCAAAAAAGAACCACAAGAGAGTTTAATCCCAACTTTTTGCATCTTTCATTAAAACATCAACTATTTGAATCGAAAAAGGGCAATAATGTAGTGAAGCACCAGAGCATTCACATACCCTTGCTTTTAGTTCAAACTAGGGTTAATTTTTATGAGAGGCGCAACTAGAGAGGACTTGGAACCATAAATAGCCCCCTATTATACACAAGGAGTTGGCAAAAGGATTGGCGAGGAAGGAGTGACACTAGTCAAGAGACCAAGAAGCATAGGAGGTAAAGTCATCTAACAAATTTTTCCATCAAACGAGGAGGAGCTAGCCATTTTAAGCTAAGAAAGGTTAAAAAGCTTATAGCAGCCAAAAGATTTAAAATTGTCATTCCAAAGGAAGGGGCAAAAAAGTTGGAAAGGAAAATATAGGAAAGCCTCAAGGACTCTGAACTTCCTAGAAATAATAGAACATCACTAGTAGGAGCTTGAACGCTAGAAAAGAAAGAAAAGGAACAAAACAAGCCCAAGAACGAACACAAGGCCCTGTTTGGCAATCAACTGATTGTATTAGTTGTTAACTGATTCTTTTATCTGTTAGCTGATAACTGATTATATCAGCTGATTTGACTAGTGAATTACATTAGTTGTTTGTCATTTGATGTTTAGTAAAATTAACTGTTTATGTATAAAATGACTTATGAGGACATGACTTTTAAAAAATTTATAATGTATGAATTTAGTATTTCGTTGAATATTCTTATAATAATTTAGATTTTAGATATTTAATTCTACAAAAAATTTAAGTTTATTACTCTAATAAAAAAACATAGAACATATAATAATAATAATAATAATAATAATAATAATAATAATAATAATAATAATAGTAACATCAAAATCCAATTCTCATCTTTAGTTTTATACTTTGTGTTAATTGCAAGCTTACTCGATGAATAATATTTTGCTTGTCAATTTAAGCTACCATATAGATGTTTAGATGAATTTATAGATAACAATTGTAGTTAATCCTATACATTTTAGATAGGTTAGAAATAAGTTTAAAGGTACAATTGTCTTTTAGTAAAATTTTTATTAACTGATTGGTTGAAAAGCTACTCCTAAGTAGCCTTTCAAAAAATGATTGGTTGAGTTAAATTAGCCAACTTAACTAGCTCTTAATTAAACAAATATATTAGTTGTTTGACATAATTAGGCAGCTAATACTCTTTAATTAGCTAAAATATAGCTTAAAAGCTATCTACCAAATATCGGCTTTATATCAAACAGTTAATACTCTTTAATCAATTAAAAAATATAGCTAAAAAGCTATGTATCAAGCACCCATCTAAAGCTCTAAATAAGAAATAAGTAGCAACTCGCAGATGAAAGGAACATGGAGAGAAGAGAGCATCTCTTTCAGGGGGACCAGGAATCTAGAGAGTTGTGTCCATACCATAATTCTTCAGTTCTTTTAAAGTAAAAACATAGGGATTGAATCCTCAAAACAAATCTTTAACTCGTTAAATTACATATATAAAAGATTAACCACTTTTTCGAGATGTAAATTTGTTTTTGCCAAATGTAATTTAAATTGAATAGTTGACCAGATGTTCACTCGACAAATTGCTTTCCTTAATAATAAAAAGCAATGATGTGCATGAATTGTTTTGGATAGACGTGGTATAATTTTAGCGGTTAGACAAATAGCGCCTTATTTCATTTTCCATATGCATCCTGGGCGAATTCATCTCGACTCTAATCCAACAATTCCAATTACCGGAAACCATGAGCTCAACTGCCGTTTCACCGACTACAACACCTTCTTTCATGCCCAAGCTTGCACTCTGCAGATCTTCGACAGACCTGAAGCCAGTGCATGCCCAATTCATCAAGTCCGGCCTAATCCACGACACTTTAGCCGCGGCCGAGCTGCTCAAATTCATCTGCGTTTCTTCTCGACCTGACCTCAAATACGCAAACAAGTTGTTCGAACAATTGCATGAACCAAATTGCTTCTCTTGGAACACCATCATAAGAGCGTTCGCTGAAACTCGTGGTGGTGAGGATGATGATCCATTAACTGCTTTCTTTTTGTTTTGCCAAATGTGTCATGATGGTTCGGTGGCACCCAATAGGTTCACTTTTCCTTCCGTGTTAAAAGCCTGCGCTAAAATCGGAGGGATTGAGGAAGGGAAGCAGGTTCATGGGTTTGTTGTAAAATTGGGATTGAATGCTGATGAGTTTGTTGCTAGCAGTCTTGTTAGGATGTACGTTATGTGTGGTGTCATGGAGGATGCACATATGCTGTTTCATAAACAAGTTTTTGAACTTGGTAATGGTAGTAAATCGGCGTTGGATAAGAGGAAGCAAGATGGTAATGTTGTACTATGGAATGTGATGATTGATGGGTATGCGAGGCTCGGGGAACTTGGAATTTCTAGGAAGTTGTTTGGCGACATGCCTCACAGGAGTGTTGTTTCGTGGAATGTGATGATATCTGGTTATGCACAAAATGGGCATTTTAAGGAGGCTATAGAGATGTTTCGGGAAATGCAGATGGGAGAAATTTGTCCAAATTATGTAACTTTGGTTAGCGTTCTCCCTGCAATTTCCCAGTTTGGGGTTCTTGAGTTAGGTAAATGGGTGCATTTGTATGCTGAAAGAAATGAAATTGTGATAGATAGTGTGCTGGGCTCTGCTCTGATTGATATGTATTCCAAGTGTGGAAGCATTGAGAAGGCAGTTCAGGTATTTGAGAGGATAATTGATAAGAAGAATACTGTTACTTGGAGTGCTTTAATTGGTGGCCTTGCAATGAATGGCCACGCGAAGGATGCTCTTGATTACTTCTGGAGGATGCAACATGCCGGTGTGGCACCCAGCGACGTTGTATATATTGGCTTACTGAATGCCTGTAGCCATGCTGGTTTAGTTGAAGATGGTCGATTAGTTTTCAACCATATGGTTAACGTTGTAAGTTTGGAACCAAGAATTGAACATTATGGCTGCCTGGTTGATCTGTTAGGTCGTGCTGGACTTTTAGAAGAGGCTGAACAGGTTATACTAAACATGCCAATTAAACCAGATGATGTGATATGGAAGGCCTTGCTTGGTGCTTGCAAAATGCATGGGAACTTAGAGATGGGAGAACGGATAGCAAAGATTCTGATGGCTTTATTTCCAAATGATAGTGGATCTTATGTGGCTCTATCCAACATCTTTGCCTCCAGAGGAAATTGGGAAGGAGTTGCGGAGATGAGGCTAAAGATGAAGGAATTGGATATAAGAAAAGACCCTGGATGTAGTTGGATTGAACTTGATGGGGTAATTCATGAATTCCTGGTGGAAGATGATTCCCATCCTAGGGGTAAAGAAGTCCATTTAATGTTGGCGGAAATTTCATACAAATTGAGGAATGCGGGCTATCGACCAAACACTACGCAAGTGCTGCTCAACATGGATGAAGAAGATAAAGAAAGCGCTTTGCAATATCACAGTGAGAAGATTGCAGTGGCTTTCGGCTTAATCAGTACAGGTCCTAGAACACCACTTCGAGTTGTTAAGAACCTACGCATTTGTGAAGACTGCCATTCTTCTATGAAACTAATATCTAAGTTGTACAACCGTAAGATAATTGTAAGAGACCGCAAACGCTTCCATCACTTCGTCAACGGGTCGTGCTCCTGTAAGGATTATTGGTAAATAATTTGGACCACATCTTCTGCGAGTTTCTCTTCAAAAGCAAGTAAAAGCATGTATATATAAACGAACGGTTTATCGGGCAAACTTTAGTTTCTGTTTCAACAGATCTCTTCATACTTAATTTACAAAGACATTGACAATGTCTTAGTGAATTTTGAGGAAGTTAGCTGTCTAAGGGGATGATCGTGTCTAATGAAATCAACGGAGGCTTCTTGACAATCAGGACGAACACTAGTGTAAGCTTGGGTGGAAACTAATTTCACTGGTCTAAGGCCGCATGTTGTTTGGACCTTGATTAGCCTAGACTTTAAAGCAACAGTGTCGTTGTACAAGCATCATCGTAGACACGTCTACTGTTTCGATATCCAAAGGAATATGTTAGCATAATGGGACTGTATCAGGCCGTTGGATATTTAGTGCTCCAACTTAGAAATTAACAAACAATAAACTGACCAATTTTTAGAGTTTATTTTTGGTTGAATAAAAACCATCAACTGACTTGATTCAACCCATTAAAAAGAATATAAAAGTAAAACAATAACGTAATTATGAGTTGGTGAGACTTAAACCATAGACTGAGGGGGACAGATTACATCTTCCCATTATTTTGTAATTACCCTATTTTATGAACATCTATTCATTCAATAAATGATGGTCATAAAAATTGAATAGATGGATGCTAACGAAACAGGTTAGGCATAGAGGAACAGAAACAGGAGATCTAAACCCTACAGACTAGGCCTACTTGAATTAGTCAGATATAGCTATTTTATCATTCTAGTAACGGGGTCATAAGCAGGCACAATACTTTATTATCTATTTCATTTTAAATTGTTGATTTTTTTGGTATATCCTATTTATACATTTATTATTTATCTGAAACATATCATAAGATTTCCTTTTTTTTCTTAATCTGCGATTTTCCAAATCTAGAAAATAGGTGAAATTTTAACTTTTTAAAGCAAATACTTCTATCCACATTTCTTCGTCAAACTCTAATTATTTTTTTTAAACTATTACTATAAACATTTGTTGTAACATGTTAAGCAAGTTATGGAAGAAAATTTTCAAAATTTTGAAGGCTATGATCACTACAAGAAAAGAAGGAATTAGTAACGAAAATTACTGACGAAATCCAAATTGTTGGAAATTACCGACAGAAATCCTTTTTCCGTTGGAAAAATTGTTGGGAAAAATTTTGTTTAGCAGCAATAGTAATATCGGTCGGTAAATATGGAGAAAATTCAATTTGCAATGGAATTTAGCGACGATATCAAATTCCCGTCGGTAAATAATTGTTGGCGGAATACTAAAGTTTTGCGTTTACCGATGAAAAATTTTTGTCGATAAAATCCATGGTAAATTTTCAAGGTAAACGTCGTCGTCTGCTTGACTTGAGCGGTTTTATGTTAAATAAAACGATGTAGTTTGGTGTTACATTATAACTAACCCGAAGAACCCTTCCTCCCACCTACGTTGTCTCCTTCTTTCTTCTTCCTCCTGTGTCTCCAGCGTCTTCTTCCTGCTGCGTCTCCGGTGAAGTCTTCCAGCTGTGTCTTCGGTGTTCTTCTACTCGTCAACGTTCATTATTCTCCAGCCATTGTCGTATTTTCATGGAGGGCTTTTCGTATATTGGATGATAGTTATATTTTGGTATTTGATTTCTTTCATTTGTTTGTGTATTTTGTAATTGGAAAACAACGTTAAGGTAGAAATGTTAATGATAGAAAGGGCAAGATGTGATTTTAGTTGTAATATTGAGATGAATTTGTGATGCATATAAGGTGTTTAATGAAATGTTTGATAATTTAGAACTAAAAAGAATGATTAGTAGCTAATGATTCTTTTTTTAATTAAACTAATATTTTCATAAACTCGTAGTTTTTTTATTGTACAATGAGGATAGGAGACTATTTATACTTATAAAGAAGGCTAAAAACTCCAAGTCTAATGCCAGATGTTTGTTATTTTTCCATTTTTAATCCAAACGTGAGAATGAAGAAGCAATCTAGAAGTCGTTTTCATAACAATTATCTTAATTGATTGGTATTTACTCGTTCAAAATAATTAGCATAACTATGTAGAAGCCAATTTCTATTGCTTGAGCAAGTTCTTTTAATTTATACTTAATTAATATCAATTTATATTGTTAAATAAAGAAAGGATCCCATAAAGTGCCCTGTCAAGTTTGTAAACTTTGTTCTCGTAACCAATTACCACATATCCTTAAGATTGCTTCACATATAAATCCTTCACCAAATCACCATTAAGAAAAGTTGATTGTATATCTAGTTGATAAATTGCCAAACCATTATAGGTTGCTAAAGATAATACAATTTTAATAATATCAAACCAAGTAATCAATACCAAAAATTTGGCATGACCCTTTACAACTAATCAAGTTTTATACCTTTTTAAAAATCCGTCTAAAGTAAATGGATTTATAAATCCATTTCAGCTTTATAGTATCTTTTCCTTTCAATAGCTTCAACAAAGTCTTGTCTTATTTTTTCAACTGACTTAATTTCTTCTCTCATTATAACTTACCATTCTTCTTTGACCATTGTATTTTCAGAGACTTAGGTTTCGAAACAAAAAACCATTATGATTGATAGATATTAGCAAGGTTCCTTATTCTTCTACAATGGTTCTATTTTTTAATTCAAACTTTATAGCCTTTATTTTCTTTATTGTAGCTATTAAAAAATGTTGAGACTCTTGCCATCCAATTTCTTCCATAATTTAATGGGTACAAGTGCTTAATCAATGCAAAAAAATGTTTGTATTCATTATGAGCTTTTAAAAGAGTATTCCCTTTAAAATCTTTTATTAGAAAATTTTATTTTGTGTGATGTTTATTAATCCCTGAATTAGATATGAATTGAATTGCATGCGGATTTAGCATGTCATTAATTTGATAACTAGTTAAACCCTTTGGATTAAGTTAATCTTGCACTAAACTCTTTTCCTCCTATTTGTTTAACATTGATTGAAGTTTAAATTAATTACTTTATAAGCTATTTTTTCATTTATGTTTGTCTTTGTTATTTGACAGATCCCATAATTGGGTTTTAGTTGACAAATAGAGATTGGTTTATTGAAAAGAAAGAATATGAGCTTGTGGAAGGAATTAGATATATGTTTTTAGTAAATGCTTGTTTTGACGAATTTTTCAAGATTCAAAATTACATGTTCTTTTATTAATCTAATGACCCTTTCATAAATAGGACTAGTAACGTTATTCATATATTAATTGTTG
The DNA here is from genome assembly GCA_025531925.1 of Erythroxylum plowmanianum. NCBI lineage: Eukaryota > Viridiplantae > Streptophyta > Magnoliopsida > Malpighiales > Erythroxylaceae > Erythroxylum > Erythroxylum plowmanianum. Next base: position 21,911,157 of record JANVCQ010000004.1, read on the forward strand.
GATCGCCTATGACCCGGGTATTCACAATACGCAGTGGAATGGACCATACTACACAGCAAGAAGTATAATAAAAAATTATAATACATACAAAATTACCTCTTGACGCGGCTTGGTACTTGTTTCTTTTTCAAATTTGTAGATATTGCAATGCGCAAATGTCCTCTACTGGTATCTACATGAGGATGAACGATCCGGGCAGTGGCTAATGTATGCTAGCACGTTTTAAAACCCTTTTGAATGCCGCACAATTTTTCTCTCTGAAGAAGAACGCAACTAGGTCTAAGTGGCTAGGGTTTTCGTCTCTCATCTAATGAGACATAAGTTTCTCTATTTTTAGAGAAAACCTAATCCCTATTCCTATTAGGAATAAGAACATCATAATCTTAAATGCATTAGAATTATTGAAGCCTAATAAATTTTGGCCCATATTATATCTCATATAATAAAAGGCCAACAACTTAATTCAATCTAGCCCAATAAATATATCCACATATATTTATTCAATGCTTAATAAGTTAGGCCCAAGAGAATAAGCCCGATCACATCACTCTCTGTGTGCGACCCTGTAGGCTCATTTGATGTTAGCAATGGGTTTGATCACACTTCAAGGCCCATAAGTCATAAGTGGCCTCTAGCAAGACATTATGACTACTCAAATCAAATGAGGATCGGTAATCCGATTTAACCTGTAACCATGGTTACA
>JANVCQ010000004.1:21929273-21963430 GCA_025531925.1 Erythroxylum plowmanianum
TTAAACATACTGAACAAATTTATTTAGATCAATTATTCCAAGAAGTTGCAAAAGTAGGAATTAAAATTCAGCCAAAACTACCACCTCTTCCAGCAATACAACAACCGTTTTATCAACCACCTTTGATTGAAAGAAGACATTCTTTTTCAGAATCAAGCTCTACAATCACTCCTCTTCTTAGATCATCCTCAGTAAGATATCCACGACCTATTTACATAGAAAGACCAATTAGAATTACAGAACCGACTCAAAATAGGCAATTAGAGGATATTCAAAATCAAATTTCTACATTAACTACTTATTTGATACAAAAATTATGAGTACATTCCCTATGACTACACTCACTAGTATCACCGAGCAATTAGACACTATCGTTAAAACACAAGAATTTTTAGAACAAAGAATAGAAATAATAGTACAAACGCAAATAGAAATATTAGCTCTTATTCAACAAATAAACGAAAAACGAAAAAAATTCCGCCAATCCAAAAATGGTATCAGAGCTTACAGGTAACCCTCACGTCTTGTGTTCGAATCGCAGTAAAAACCATCCTGCATTCCACAAGTTCTGGGGTAGTATGGGCTATTCTCAGAAGCGTGGGCTGCCACGAAAACGTGGTGGGCTTATAAGATTTGGTTCCGCCCTACCTTCAACTCGAGTTTTGGGTTAAATATATATATATATATATAGTATGTATGTATATATATATATAGTATGTATATATGTATGTATATATATATAGTATGTATATATGTATGTATGTATGTATGTATGTATGTATGTATGTGTGTGTGTGTATATATATATATATATATATATATATAGTGTTCATCTATTTCTTATCCCTTAAACATTCGTAAAGTGAATGCACGATATATGTTTGTGAAAATTTCCCAAAGGCATTATTATCACATTGATTGATAACCAGTCCAAATTTGGCTGACATTCAATATATAGGATTACAAGAACTATCATTTACACTTATACTATGTCAATTTGCCTCTAAGTGCAAAAGTCAAATGGCCTACCTTTATTCGATGAAAGGTTTCAGTAAATTACGCAAAAGGTGTTTGATAAAATTCTTAAGTGAAATGTATACAACTTGTTTCACAGAAATTCATTAAGAACTTAGTTGTAGAACCTAGTTGCAACATAAGGGAATTGAAAGTACTTATTTAGCTCAACTTAACCTTTCTAACTAGTGGTATCAAAGAAAACAATAAGGAAATGTTGGTGATCAATGGTGGGAGGAAACATAGAATAGTTGAGAAAAAAGATGCTTGGTTGAAGAAACTTCTTAAACCAATACTAGAAAAAGAGGGATTCTCTATGACTACTTGGTTATATTGCATGTATGAGGAGTTACAGTATATACAAAATCAATCAGAAGTGACATTTTTAGAGAAACAAATAGGCTGGTTGGTATAATAGAGTATGCTTTGACTCTCATTTGTCCCATTGTTGTTTACAATAATGGAACAAATTGAACAAGGTTGAATTCTCGGAATGTTGAAATATTAGAAAATTTTATGGGATATGCATTAAGATTTCCATACTATAAAGGTGTTAGTGAGGGAATAAGATATTGGTGACAAATATATGTTTGGTTGGTGATGCCAAATTATGGTGGTGAGTAAGGATTGATAATGATCTCAATGCTAGTCGTCCATAAATTAATAGTTTAAAAAGCAATTCTTACCTTGTAATACCTCTTATTTTGTGAGGGAGGCCTTTCAGAAGCTGTGACATGATGGAACAATTTGAAACTACGTCGAGGCATTTAGCTCTCTAATTCTATATTCATAAAGTATCGACTTTTGGGATCATATTCTTAGGCATAAATTGAGTTGTTAAGGTACGTATTCTAGGACCTACCTAGTGCCATTACTACATCGAGTTGATTAGATGATTTGTGACCAAATAAAGACAAGGAGAAACTCTTCAATGGTAATACAAATGGGTAGATTGTTGAAGAGCAATCTATTGGATATAATGAGAAAGGTAAGCATACCCAATCCTCTTAAAATTTTATTTAATATAATGTTACTTAATTTATATACAATGAAGTAGACTATGTGGGGAATTATCCATAAAAGAATAAGTTGAATGCATTACTAGATAAAGAGGAGTACAATATTGAATTAGAGATCTTTTAATATATTTGTAGTGGAAAAAACTTCTAGGACCTTTGATGAATAAAACATATTGGTACACATCAAAATGGGATAGAATGGGGGAAAAGTTCAAAAAATAACACTTCCTTTAACAATGAGGGGCTTCAGATCTTATATTTCCATTTTGTAGATGTTCCTATTGTGGGTTTTAAGTAGGTAGCAGGGGCTATCTCAAAAATTATTTGAAGAAATGATTTGAACAAAAGAACCATTTCAGTATGCAGTTACTTGATCTTTGTAGGACAAAGGGGAATTACTTGGCCAACTTTGGAAGTAATTTGCCAATGTTAAACAAAGTGGGCATATTTGACAAACTTACTAACAACGTTGTCTTACTACCGATTTAATTAATTATGCATGAATGAGTTACTATTTTATTGTTGTATTATTTTCTATGGTTTCTGAACTTATTGGATGTAATAATTTGGCCAATTGTTGCATTATTTTGATATTAAACGAATAATAAAAAAAAAAGTTTAATATTAGAACAAAAACTTATAGACGCTTAAGTTTTGAATTAAAAATATATTAACTTAAATGGGTAATTATTTGTTAGGTTTAAATAATTTATTTGGATAATAGACTTATCGAATACAAAAGTTAGATCTAATTTATTCTTTGACTTGATTTTAAAACCTATTCGTTAATTTTAGCAAGACCATTATTCAATCAATTTGCTTAATCATACATAGGAGATTAAATTAGTGAAGTTAATTTCTCAAGAGCTCACTATACTGATTGATCAAACCGTTCTTTACTTCTAATTAAATTAGTTTACTTTTTAGTTTATTTATCTTATTTTCTTTAAATCCTTGTCTCAACAAATTGGTTAGAGTATTTAAGATTGCATTTGCTTTTATTCAAAGTTAATTTGAGTGGATCAATTTCTTCTCTTTAAGAGACAACTCTGGGTATTCAATTACAATTACTTCGTATACTTGCAAGTGAGATACCTAAGATTTTTAGAATTTATTTTGGCACAACAAATACACATATAGATCTTATATAATATAACTCATTTGTATAATTAAATAATTCAATTTCATCTAACACAATTTATCAATAAGTTTCAAAACCAGTAATCAAAGTATTCAACATACATAATTATATAATACACGTATGCTTTAGATAATTACATCATTCAACTATAAACTAAAGACATACACTCACATGTATAACATTTTCAACTTCAATCATAACTCACAACTATAAATTTACAATTTACTTTTTGTAATCTTACAATTCACAATTCACAATTCCATTTGTAATGCTTATAATTAGTTATTTTCTTAACTAATTTTAATCAACATTGTTACTAAAATTCTAATTGCTAACTTTAGTTTAATAATCTTTCATTTACCAATTTTAATCAACATTCTTAATTTTTTATTCAAAATTTTCAATGCATTAACTTTCTTCATAAATTGATAATATCTAAATTACATTAAAATTGAACCAACTCACTGAAATAATTCCAAATTTTAAATTTAAATTTTCCGATGCATTAATTTTTTTTCATAAATTGACAATGTGTTGAAATTTGAACCAACTCACAAAAATAATTCAACTTTCAAACTCAAATATTCAATTAAGAATCAGGTCGGTTAAGTTCGGTATAGGTTAGCAGAATCTGAAAATTGGAAATTCCAAATCTGCACTATACACTCTCGAAACGCATTGTAGATGGTTGGAGCTTGGATAAAATGAAAAGCGATAGGGCAGGGGTGGCCGGTGGTTTGCTATGCGTGAGAACTAAGGGAATGCCGAAGAGACGATGGCTGTGTGTTGTACATACGTGAGCCATGACCGTAAGTAAGAGATGATGGTGGGCCAATGGGGGACTATCGAGTGCGTGGTGGAGAGTCACCGAGGAGGAGAGTACGAGAGAGAGAGAGAGAGATAAGACCCAGTAGAAAGTCGCAGGATTTTTTGCAGAATAGTCCTTTGATTTTTTGAAGTTTACATACTAGTCGATATTCGAAACTCTTACCGTTGACCATAACATCCAAGCAATTTAAACATAAAAACAGCTTTGTTTAAAAGCACACATTCCGATAGATGGCATTGGCAGGCATGGTACCCGTCATGCATGCAAATGCCAATTTTAAACACTAAAGAAATCCGACAAATTCCAACTTCCAGAGTCTGAAGACCAGTGTCGGCTTCGCTAATGGAAAAAATCAACTTTAGGTGCAGATTCTAGAAGGCATGAATCAACCATTAAATTGGGGAGATTGCTCATATGTTACATAGGATGTACAGCGGGTGTAATAAATGGAGATAATTACAAATTGGGGAAGAAGCGCTCTGATTATCCGGGGATGATCTTGGTTAGTAACACCAGTCATGAAACCTTTTGTACTTAGCTGTTAGAAACAGAGATTAGAGAGCACACGAACATATTGAGATCAAAAGGAGATTTACGAGCAACCAAAACACCGCCTAAAAGACAAAAAGCTGGACTGTTCCGGTGCTGGCTCCCGCTGGGGCTTTTTTGGAGGGAGGTGCTTAAGAAATGCTTTAACTGCTCCAGTTACGCCATCCTCATTCTCCATGGCCTTGGCCAGCTCCACAGCACGCTGTTTCACCTGGCACAGCAAATTTGTTAGGCTATGTCCTGTTGGCTAATTGCACTAAAAGACTCTCTGTTCCACAGAATATTAGATCATATTAACACAATTCCCATTTCTTTATCAGAAGCAAAATTTGAAATTTTAGCAGAGCTCATAAGGAAGTGCCAAGTTCAATTGCTTAACATACTATTTTAAAAAATGTAGTAGTTGAGAATAAAGGCATCATCTTGGGCAGCCACTTCATGCAAAATTATTATTTCTTTTCTTCTTTGAAGTACTTGCCATTCTAGGAAAAAAGACAAGATTCCAGTATCATGAAAATAGAGAATCCTTCGTAGCTCGTGTTCTCAAAGATTAGAATGTTACTCTTCAAGGTTTTCTCTATAGGATCAAATTCATTCTCTTATCAAATTGAAGAGTTTCCATGTAAAGAAGTGTAAATTTGGCTATTCTTTCTTGTGCCACCTATGCATATATCAACTCATCAATATATCCAGCCTTTGGAAAGTTACCTCTGGATCAAGCATGAAATTTATTGCCTCAACCAACTTGGAAAGTGAGAACTCATCAACTGGTATAGGTGGAGGACCTACTCCCCTGGCATGCACTCGGTCACCCCAGAAAGGTTGGTCACCAAAGAAAGGTACAATCGTTGTCGGGCACTAGAATGCAAACAGAGTATGAATTATAGTAAGGCAAGGGCATATACAAAGTTCTAAAACTTATAACATAATATGGCGTAGCCATTACTGCAGCTTTAAGACCAGCAGCTGTTGTTCCAGCACCTCCATGATGAACCTGAAAGTTAAGTGGACAGTTACTAGAATTGCAATCACCATTTAAATTGATAAGCAAAATGGTGAAAGAAGTATATACTTCAAACGGATACACCAACAACTATTCCAGAGAAATAAAAGCATGCCATTTGTATAATACCAACATAATTTAAGCCATCATAACAGTCAGGACACAAGTTATTCCATATAATAAGATTTAAACCAAGAAGATTACAAGTTAACCAATGTCAGTTCAGATCATAGGCTAGAATGATCAACGTAACATCATCTTTTTTAATCCACTGGTCCAGATGCATTGATTTTAAAGACAAACAATCTATTTAGAAATGTTTTCAAGACTCCTATAAATTTCAAGACCACTAAAACTTACCACTGCTTTGCATCTTAAGAATAACCAATCATGAGGGCAATTATCCAATAGGTATATGGAGTCCTTTGGTTCCGACACTGGGAATCCATATAAAACATCAAATAGACACATTATAAAAGGATAATGCTATAAAATAGAAATACAATACGAGAAGAAAAGAACTTACAGTCACCCAAGCCACCCCAGCCTTTGTTAATAATGCCCCGCTGTCCAGTTCGTTCCAATGCATCTACAATTATTTGTGTCATTTTTTCTGGTTCTTGAACAGGCTGAAATGGAAAAGAAGCCGACAAAACAAAGCAATAAAATGAAAATGTTAATTAAATTACAAACATCCGTATGTTATCACCCTACCAAAAAGTCACTTCAGCATTCACTTATAACATATACTCATTAAGAAAGGACAGCAGCATGATTAAACAGATGCTGATCAATAATATAAATCAAATGCGTATCAAGATAACAAGATAAATCTCTTGTACGGCACTGAACATTTAAATGTCATTTAAAATAAACCAAATGCCAGCATTAAAAATATTTCCAGATCAATGTTTTTCACAATTCAGCTGCATGCCAAGTCAAGATCAAAGTACAGTTCACGACAGGATGAGATACAATTGATTGGAGCTTGCAAACAGTGGGATAGTCCCAGTGTTCACAAGAATTTTATGATAGTCACTGGAAGAAGAAAAAAATTCAAGGCTAGAAAACAAAGAATTTGGAATTAAGATGCAATAAATGATAACAACATCCATCATTCAGGAAAAGAGAAGGAAAGGACAAAAGTTGCAAAAGCAAACTCACAAGGCTTCCAAATCCAATATAAATAGGTTTAGGACCAGCATCAAGCCATTTCACTAGTGATTCAGGAGGTTCATAATTTGAGGCTAGATCAAGAAAGCAAAATCCTACCACATCAACTTTGGGTCCCCAATCTGAAAATAAAATAAAACAAGAAGTTCAGAAATCAATATCTCTGTCTTAAGATGCATGCCTTTTCATATCATAATAATGATGCATTTAAAAGCTGCTTTTGGATAACATAATGTAGTCATAAATAAAATTAACCGTTGGTGAAGTTAAGCTATAATAGACGCGTAGGTAACTGATTGAGTTTGGTAGATAAACTAAATGAGAAAAGGAGTACGCCTTTGTATAGTAAAGGAACTCCTTACTGATCTTGTAATCCAGAATAGATGAGAATACACTGAGAAAACTTGATCAGAGCTCCTGATCTGAACTAAAAAAAAAATTATTCAATTCAAGAACCATTTGACTGGTTTGAACATGCAAGTAAATGATTTTTTTTTAATTTTAAGTTAATTCTTTTTATTTTAAAATTATTGTATCTCAGTTATATTCTAACCCTCATAACCTAGTTCAGGATTTCAAGACATTGGTAAGAAGTACCCAATTCAAGATTATGAATTCATGTTGAACGTGAACATGATTTAGATTTAAAAGCACCAAATTGTTGGTCTTGAAGAATATTAATGATAGTTCACCTAGCTAATAAGCACACGTCGTTGATTATAAAGGTTAATTATACAAAATATCTCAAATTTTAATTTTACAATTATAATCTGAACTTTAAAAAAATAATGAAATACTCAAAACTTTTTTCTACAAAAATAGCCTGACATACCACGTTAGCTGTAATAAGTTACACATGGAATGTCAAATGTAAGTAAAATTCTATTATAATTAAATTAAATTAAATAATATTAAAGAAAACCAAAAAAAAAACCTATCCTAACTGAAGTTTCCTTTCCTCATTTCTATCCCGTTTGCCTACAATAATTATCTAGAAAGTGGCTTCATCAAAATTCTAATCCACAGCCATTAAAGCTAGTGGCTTAGATCTCTCTTGGAATATTTCGATTCCCAGACATGTTTGTGTATCTTGCTGCAATTGCATAGTATTTTATAGCAATAGGGAGAGTACAACCCTTGTGCCAATGGCAACTGAAAGCCGTCAGGTGAACGAGTCAAGCAATGCACAATTGGAATGTCTTCCCAAACTAGACATAACGTCCACGCAATTGCCTTGTAGAATAGGGACTAACAAAGATTTGAGTGATGAGTTGTAGGCCTAATAATATCTTAGGAACCAATAGACCTACAATAGACCATAGAGGGATAATTTGATGAAGCCACTTGCCAAATAATGAATGCAGGTAGATGGGATAAAGATGGAGAAAAGGAACTTGGGTTAGGTTAGGGTTTTCTGGTTTTATTAATTAATTTAATTTAATTGCAATCTGATGTGGAATTTGAGTTATACCTGGGATCCCATGTACATCTTATTATAGCTGATGTAGCTTACCACGTCAACAGTGTCAAATTATGCTTACAAGATATTTTATCGCATCTTTTTAAAGTTTAGGTAATAATTACAAAATTTAGTTAAGTTTACATTTTTTTGATAATTAAACGATTATTATAAATTGTAAAACAAGAGGAAAATTGTTAGTTTTAATTCAGATTAATTAGGGCCCGTTTGTTTTTTTTCTTTTGTTTTTTGTTGTTTTTGTAAAAAAAGAAACAGATGATTAAAGCGTGTTTGGTTGAAAATTGTTCCCATTTTTTGTTTTTAAAAATAAGAAAACGGCAACAAGTTTACAAAAACATAAAGATCACGTTTTCATGTGTTTTTAAAACAGGTTTTTTTTGTTCAGAGAAACATCATATTTGGTTTCTCTACGTTGACTTTAGCGTTTCGGTATTCCCTACATCTTTAGCATCTTCTATGATGCGATTTCTCTAGATATACCCTTTTCCTGTTTGATTTCATATTTGTTGCTTCATTTGCTTTTCGGTTCTTGTTGTTACTTCCCTTCGAAGCTTTCTTTGCAACTAGAATTCAATGGAAAAACCTACAATCAACGAAAAACCTACCATCTTCACTGCCTTCTCTTCCAATCATCTTCATCTCCTAAAGCAATCATTTAACCGAATCCTTCCAAGAGCTATAGCATAATTGGAAATAAATATATTGTTACCGTAGCACAATTGAAATTAAATTCTTAATTCATCAACTTCTCTATTATTGTTGTTTTCTTTCACTTCTTTTGTTTGCGACGTGTTAGACTTCCAGTGTTGTTCATGGGGCTGTTTAAGTGGCGAAAATGTAAAGAAACGCCTCCACCCTCCTCATCCTCAATGCTACGGGCCTCATGTCATTTCTTTACAAATTCCTTCCTCTCCCTGTTGTTAGTGGAGTCCAACTCTCACGAGGCCTCTCTTTTGCTTTCTCCGCCATCAATTCACTATAACCTCTATCACTTCCAGCTCCACTTCTCCTCGTCCTTGGCCCAATTTTGATGGTTTGACCCTTGCAAGCTCGTGTTCTTTGTTCCTAATTCTCACAATTGGTTCTGGTAGTGGTGGTCATAGATGCTCGTTTTAGAAGTTTATGGAATGAAAACTCTATTGTTAAGATTACCAACTTTTAAGTAGTGCAACTATACCCCTATTTAGTGAAAACTCTATTGTTAAGCCACTAACTGCTAGCCTCGACATATATTCGAGTCAAGCTATAAGTCTCTTTTTTGTGCAATCAAGCCTTCTTTAGTTGCCACTGCCTACACACGCCAAAGCCAACTGCTGCTTCTCCAACTATGGAAAACAATCATCGACATCTAGCATGGAAATATGCCCATCACTTCTAGTTCACAAGTCAATCCAACTTGTATGACACCCTCATCTTATGGAGTTGTATCTTCCTTCTCTCATCAGTCACTCACTACCGACGAAATCTCTAGAAACCTTTATGGTTCTTGAATCTGACGACTTGTAATGAATTCAACTGCTCATAATATTTCTTGAGCGATGAGTTCTTTGTGGGAAGGTTAGGAATATAGTTGTTTAGGAGAAATATGGTTTTTACTGCTCAGGTAATTCAGTGGTATACCCACTTTCCAACAATATTTTATATAGTATTGATCGATTATGCCCATTCACCTAAAACTTTGGGCTTCTTTAAACTCGTCGAGAGATCTTAGCCAATACTTATGTGTACACTATGGATTAATAAACAGTTGAAAACACTATGGGCCCTTTGACCTGGGCCATTGGAGTAACTACCGCATCAATGGTTCGTATTGTTAAAAACCATGTGCTTGCATGAGCATGGCATGCATCATGCATATATTATGACCTTGCTTAGATTTACACTTTTATTTTTATGATATAGAATCAAATGTTTAAAAGAAAGCTCTTGTACTGTAGATGGATACTAAATATTGTTGATATTTTTATAGAGATTGATTTTCAGTTAATTTCTCAATTCAACTCTTCTATCATTTCCATGCATACATTTAATATGGTTGTCTCATGTTTATTTTAAACCATGTTTAGCATTTAATACTTTGTAGAAATTGTTGTGATTGATGTCACTTATATATAATTACATTTAGTAATGGAAGGTCTAAACAATATAAACAATTCCAATGATTGCATGAAAATAAATGGAAAAGATCTGGTGTGGAATGATATCTCATTAATGGTTGAAGAAGTGAATAAGCGAAATCAAACGACTACTACTTTTTCCAAATTTGGTTGGAAGAATATTAAGGCAAGTCTTCAAACAAAATTCAATAAGGAGTATATTATTGTTCAATTAAAGAAAAAGTATAATGGATTAAGAGCCAAATTGAGGAATTTCAAGAACATACTCAAAGAAACAAGAATCGATCACAACTCTTTTACTGGTAAAGTTAAGGCTACAAATAAATGTTGGTAAAACTTATTTAAGTTAAAATATGTCTCTGTTTTACTAATATATATGTTATTATATAATATTTGTTCTCATGTTTCTTTTTCATCATTATAGGAGCAAAAAATAGCTCACAAATTCAAAAAAAAAGGATATAAGGAAAGGTTGCTATGGTTAATAAAGAGGCGAGCACACTTATCAAGAAAAACACAACCACCAGATTAAAAACAGAATAGCAGTTGTACGATACCCTATCAAGGATAAGTCTCTTCCTTGTGTTGGTGTAGGTTCTTTAGAGGAAGGGGAGAACAAGGCCAAGGAAAAAGAGGTGGCTTTCCTCGGTGTCTCAACCCATGACTAAATCTTACGCATATTCTGTGATTGTTTTGCCCCCTTGTTTTGTTTTTATAGCTTTAACCTTTATTTTATACACTTGGCAGCATCCTTAGCCTTGGAATATGTTTGCCAAATAGCATCGCAAATGGCTTGATCTGTTGGGAAAAATATGAAGGTATCACTAATTTTGGGTGTCAATGAACTCCATAGCCAAGACATTATGAGAGAATCCTCCTTATCCCACACGTCAAAACTTAGTTCTCCTTGCTTAGGACTAGTTCCCAATAGGTGATTTATTGTTTCTTTTCCGCTTAAGGATTGTTTTGACAAGTAGGACCATTTCAAATAGCTTTTTCTGTCTAAACAATATGTTGTTTCAATAATTTGGAATTCACCTTTTGGTTGAACTTCTTCTATTTGAGGAATTGAGATTGGAGTTTTATGACCTCAGACATGGCTTATATGGTTAAAATTATAGGAAAATAAAACAGAGGATGAAAAGATGCAAGAATAAAGTCTGCAAAATAATATTAAATTGCAGCAATGAAGGTTGCACAATTTGAAATTGCAGCAGTGAAGGCTGCACGATCTGCAGTTGAGCAATGAAGGTGAAAAAAATTGCAACAAAGGCATCGCAAAAGGCTGAAAACCCTAATCCTCTGAACCCTAATGCTCTAATACCATATTACAAGTTAGGGTTTAGGGGGGTTCTTCTCAAAGTACCAAATACATGTTTATATAAACATTTTCCTTAAAAAGAAAAGATTCTGCTTTTATAAATTATCTCCTAAATTATAGACAATAAATTAAAATATATAAATTAGACTTCCTAAAATAGTCCCTAAATTATAAACCATTAAATATGTAGATTAAAGAGTCCTAAAGCTGACAGATCTTTCCATAGTACCTTCAGTCGGCTATATTGGTTTTGACTGTGTATTTGGCATCCTCCTAGTTCAATGATTCAATGACTCTGTATATGTCACCACTTCTGCACTTTTGTTCTACTTGATTGTCCTTTAGTTTGGCAAAATTCATTTTGACTGACTGTTTATAGCCTGCCATAACTCAACCAACACTTAAATTAACTTCTACTATGCCCGTATCTTGGACTATGCTGACTTCATCTTAACATTTATAGTCAAACGTACCATGATGTTGGGTCTTCTCAAAGGAAATCTAACATGAAATGAACTTATGGATGAAATAAAACTATGAGATCTACCTAAAACCGTTCCTAAATTTCCTTATGCATGCTCATTGCCTTGAATGGTAGTCTATTGCCTCAAAACAATTTCTAATCTGATTCTTGGATTATTGATTCTAGTGCAACTTGCCACATTCCATATAGACCTGTGCAATTTGTTTCTTATAAACCAAGTTCTGATGATTACAGCTAGATCAACCATTACTATTGTTGGCCAAGGGAGCATTCACCTCTCATCTTCTCTTATTTAAAAAAAATGTCTATATGTTCCTAACCATGAATCTAATTTCACTTCTCAACTTACAAAAGATCCTAATTCTTTAGTCACATTCATTGACATCCATAGTGCATGCATTTCAAAATCGAACTTCAGGAAGATTATAAATGTAAGGATTTTCCGTAATTCTTCAATAAGAAGACAAGAACCTTATGATTTAGTTCACTCTAACGTCAAGGGTTTATCTAAGATTTGAGGCTCAAATGTGACAAAATGGTCTATAACCCATATCGATAATTACACTCGAGTTGAATATAAAGGTGGGTTATAAACAACACCAAGGTCACCATAACTATCTACTCAAAGGTAAGCTCGTTTCCTTATTGGTATACATGGATGATAATAATATTATAGCAAATAAATAAAGGAGCTTGGAAGTTGAGATGACTAGGGAGTTCAAGATCATTGACCTGGGCAAGCTTAAATACTTTCTAGTGCAACATATCACATTCCATATTGACATAGAATGTGTAGGTTCCTTAAAAGATGGAAGGTTTATGATTGAATATTATGTGCTCCTAGGAGGAGATCTCATTTTCTGAAGGGAAAAAAAAACATTGATGTCCATTGCCAAATCACAGCTCAAAGCAATAACTATGGAAATTATTGTGGTCGAAAGGCATTCTCAAATATTGGAAGATAAATGGAGAAAAGCATATGAGATTGTGATGTTACGAAAAAGCAACAATAAGTATTACTCACATTTCTAAAATTACGAATCATATAGAGATAGATCAACAATTCATAAGAGAAATTGATAATGGGTCCCTTATATCGCAATTACTATCCAATTAGCAAATGTGTTCACAAAAGTTATACTTTCTTTTAGGTTTCAAGAACTCACAAGCAAATTGGGACTAAAAATATGCACCAATAGCTTCAAAAGGAGTGCTAGAGAATAATAGTTAACCTAGCTAAGCATAACTTGTCATTGACTGAATTGTCAAATAGGACAATCAACTTTGATTAGGATTAACAAGACTTAATGTTATTACCATAATTATATATAGCTTAATCGTATAAATAAGGCAAGAGATGGCAACAGGCAGAGCTGGCAAAAGTGCAACCAAAGCTTGGGCCAAAGCCTAATTGGCCTTGAGCCTAAGCCCAGAACCACATTGTTTTGCTCTTAAGTTTATTAAAGCTTAAGACAAAATGATATTTCGTGGAAGAAGGTGTGATCTATTCGGGGTGTCGAGCCAAGTTTTGGGCTAGCCCACTAAACCTGAACTTAACTTGAAGTTTGGGTTGATTAAGTCTAGATCGTTCACTTCGAGACCTTTTGTCAAACCCAAAAAAAAAAAATTTCTTTCTAGTACAATTTCAAATATAGCAATAAACCATTAATTCTTTGATTTCTACACAATATCAAATAGATGAATACAGTATTCTATTTTTGATTTCTATAGTTGGCAAACAAGATCAAAGTTACATTAAATTTGTTTGATGTTATTCCAAAAATATACCTAGGAGGACATTTTAAAAGAATAAGGATAAGATTATACCTAAAGACTACAAATTAATCCATTTAACGCAGTAACAAAATTATTCATCCATACTTAGATTTACACAATTTTGGAGAATCATTGGCAAATGTACCAAGGACTAGTATTAAATAACACTTCCAAGTTTATGGCAATATCAACAATTCGGTGTCACGAAAGACTAGGCTAAGTTTATGCAAGATAATCATGGAAACTTCTAGAATGTACTAAAACTAAAGATGAAAATGCAACATTAGTCGAAATTTTGAAATGGGGTAAATAGTTTCTTAATGAAGATTTAACATAAATAGTTAGACATATTAATCCCTTTGCCAATGTAAGAACACAAGATATACGCACCTTTTGGTTTAGGAACAAGGTGAGGACTCCATATGTACCCATGTGGAATATCAGAATCAGAGCCCTGTGAACCACTAAGATAGGTGACAGGTCGTAGCCTCAACTTTTTTTTCCTAACATCATTTATCATGTCCCGAATTCCAAGCCATATCAGAGAGTCAACTATTTGATATGAAAGCTACAAGAATTGCACAAGGCAGCAGTTACTTTGAAATCACTAAGGACAACGATCCTCGTGCACAAAGGAGAGCAGATAGAGAATAAATAGGCTCACTCTATATGCAGCTGGTGGCTTCACACGAGACAATGGATGTGGGAATTCACTAGTTGGCCTGTTGAGAGAAAATGAAACTTTGGTTACACTAGATATAACTAATGAATAGGAAATAAATGTCTTTAAGATCAAATGATGAATGAGTAATTATAATAAAGGCAAAATGAATCTTGATTTATTACCCAGACAAGACTTACGTCCAAGGCATAGTGAAAAAGATATGAATTGGAATTTTCAGTGCCTCTGCAACATGTGTATGGCCTGAAAAACCATTGGTTAGATTTGAATGCATTGGGAAAGTGTGATTGCAAAATCATCATATTCCTTTAAATTTTTAACGAGCTAGGGTTGGTCATCCATTACAAAAGCAAATACGAAATTTTCGGCTATTTACAAAATAACTTATCCAAGAATAGCTAGAACATGTCATAGAAAGGGACATATTAATTCATAGCTAACATACTATCTATAGAATGATCATCCAAAAGCATGGAAACTCAAAGCATCCAAAGCAATTGGAAATTATCAAAGCCATAAAACTAAAGGAACTAAAAAGAAGAGCAAACACAAAAACTACAATGAAATACTCCTAATAAACAATTGCATAGCAAAATGCTATCCCTAAAACACAGTTTTCACACAACTTAATCTAACAGGTCATAAAAATAACATTGGACAAAGGAACATCAATTGGAAAGCAAATGTATTGTAGATTCAGATTTGAAAACAATTTGATACTTACCATATGCTGGTGGATTGGCAATAATTGCATCTGCCTTAAAGGGAATGCTTGAATCAATGTCGGCCTCCTTACATGCTGGAAGTAAGGAGAAAATGATATCCTTCATTTGATTTCGTTGAACTGGTATTTCTGAAGGCCCCGATGGCAAGAAACCTTTGTTTTTAACCATGTCTGCTCAAATAGAAGTGAGTGAGTAGCATACTAACAGGATTCACTACTCAGCTATTAGCAAGACAATAATAAATTGGGCAACTACCTCTCGTAGGACATTTTCAAATAAATAAAAAAAGAAACATATGTAATCCAAACAGTTCAAACAGGTTCAATTTTTCCCCATGAAACAAAATATTTCATGCACAAGGTCAAATTTCCCTAAAGGCATATTGGTTTATGTGTAAGCCTATAAAACACACAAATAAAGAAAATTTGCATCACCATTTGACCATAGAACACATCAATTCCATGGTAGAGCAATAAATAACTGGATGGCTCATAAATCATGTGATTGTTCAAATGCATATGAATATGTAATGCCAACGCACACATAATGCAGCCTCTCCATTGCTTTTTAACCAAAATATGACATACATGGCAACAAAAATAGGATGACTTCGATAATATAAAAGAATGGGCACTCTCGAGTACATACAACCAGCAAGAACTTTCGGATCCCCGCCTAAAGGGTAAAACTCCAATCCAGCAGTCAGGACAAACTCCTTGAAATTTGAATGAGTTGCTAATCTAACACGATGGCCAAAATCCTACACACAGCCTTTTCCATTAGTAAGATGAAATTCAAACAGTAACATCTCAAACCAATAAAGAAAAAAATTCAATTTCATATATATTAATCATAGTGAAATCCCACAAGTTTTCCCAATAAATTTGATACTGAAAAAAATTCATGCAAGAAAACTGAATTTGAAATCCCTAACAATGGATTTCAAATTTAATTTTCTTGCATGAATTTTTTTCAGTATCAAAAATTATTGGGAAAACATGAGAAAAAACTTTGTTCACATTAACAGGTCATAACATGAGAATAACCAAAACTAGAGATCTAAAAGTTGAACATTTTATAATAACAAAGTGTTTTCCACATTTTAACTCTGAGCTGATGCCAAATTAAGTAACAAAACAATATTTTCTCTAAATAACAAACCTGTAAGCGCTTTCCAATCGCAATAAATGGCTGCACATCTCCACGTGTACCAACAATAAGCATTACTATTTGCATTGGTGGTATGTATTGGGGATCTGTTGCATCAAGAGGTTCATCCTCAGTGACTGTGCTGAATGTATCTTCACGTCCACCACTAAGAGATTGAGTTTCAACATCTGCTGGAATTTCAAATTCTACAGTTCCATCATCTTTAACAGTAGCTATTCTGTTCAACAATTTAAGCTGCACAATTTTAAAGATCAAATAAAAATCCAAATATATGGCTTCTTTATTGTGCAGTAGATATTTGATTCAAAAAATCAACCTCCATGATTGAAAGAATAAAAACCCTACGAAAATAAACAGACAAGTGATAGTTGCAATAATGACTATGAAATACCCAGAATATGAAAGATGTCTAAGTAGTTAACAAAAAAGGAGATTAAATGAAATTGCAAGTAATGTTCTTAAACTTTTAGAAAATAATTCAGGGGTAATGTAGCTATAACATGAAGATAAGCATCTTAAAAAATTGAATGTAAATATTGGAAAAGGAACAGTAATGAGGGTCCTCTTAAAACTGCCTAGAATATTAGACTAAATTCATTATGATTTTAGGCTCAACATATCCCAAAGAACGACCAAACAAGCTAGCATAAGTCCCTAGAATTGCTTCAGGTCAAATTAATGCCTTCTAGAGATGGGCCTTTCAATCAGTTTTATAGGAAAAAGATTGAGTGGACCAGGGACAGGCATTAAATGAGAAAGGCGGGTGTAGTTACCATCAACTTCCTTGAGCACAAATTTTAGAAGGATTAGCTATCTCAATCTTTTTCAAATAAGGCAAATTGTAATCATTCATAGAACCAGAAGAAATCGCCACAATCTAAAATCTTCACGTTAAATCACCAAAAAATAAAATAGAATAAATTAATTATAACTGCAAAATAAATAACATTTTCCACACTGTGTGCAACATTTACGGTAGAAAACAAATAAGGGAATATTCACCTTTACGCAACCCAATTCTATACTATGTATCTTCCCAAACACTCAAATAAATTCACATTGGGAGAAAGTAAAATAGAGAAATTCACTAGTATCAAGTAATCATATAAGCTAAATGATTCTCCCACAAATATTGCATTCACGTTGAAGTAAGAGAAGCAGACAATTAGATGACATCAATCACAATTTATAAAGCAGCATATAGTAGTCCACATTGTATAGAACATTGCTAAGGTTACATCGTCACGGAGAGTGAGAGGCATGATTTCAAACTACATCAGTTAGTCAATGATGGAGTATAATACCTTCTGCTGGGCAGAAATCTTGTCATCAAAAAATTGAGCAGCTTCTTGAGCAAATATGTTAGGAGGTCGTTTCTCAGTTCTAGACTTTTCTAGCTTCAGCTTATCCCAAGTTGATTCCACTTTATTACCTTCAGCAAGTGTAGTACAAGGTTGTTGCTTCTCAGTTGCAGATTTTTCTAACTTCAGCTTATCTGATGTAGATTCTAATTTATCGCCTAAAGGCAATCTTTCGTGCACTATGCTTGATTCATATGTACTTGGGCCATCAGTTCCTAAATTAAGAAACATCACAATATAACACAAACATAAGCTTGCAATTGGAAGATGTT
Organism: Erythroxylum plowmanianum; assembly: GCA_025531925.1. NCBI lineage: Eukaryota > Viridiplantae > Streptophyta > Magnoliopsida > Malpighiales > Erythroxylaceae > Erythroxylum > Erythroxylum plowmanianum. The sequence continues at coordinate 21,947,390 of JANVCQ010000004.1, forward strand.
AAGTAGAAAAAGGGTTTTAAAAAATCAGATAATGGTCAAATTAACATGAAGAGAAAATGACATTAGATTTCACTTTTGAACTTGCAACCACATCTTCAAATTTATCATATGGAAGCTCCTTTTGCTTAATACTTAAATCCTCCTAATCACTTAAATTGCAAGCCTTCACTCACTGCGCATAATACTAATTCAGTTATTTTTTTTTTTTTAGTCTCTATCAATGTGTTTTTATGTCTATTTGACAAAGTTTCAAATAAAAAATTCCAGCTCCAACTTGCCAACTTTGCAAGCCCCTATAAACCATAAACAAGAAGAAAATAGATTATTTCCGGATGGAAATAAAGAACTGTCAAGTAGCGTCCCACTCTACCCCTCTAAAATATGGTTAAACAATTTCAATCGTAGTTGAAGCTACAACACAGTAAACAGGGAAAAGGAGCTTCTGATGATTTGGTAAATATTTCAAAAAAAAAAAAAACTGTCGTAAGTCTAACACTTGCGATGCTTACTTTTGCATCTATATAGAGTGAACTATTGCTAGCATCCTCTTCAAATGTAACTACAAATTGCAAACCTATAAAAACAGAATAGCTTCGTTCTTGTTGAATACACATTTTAATTGAAAACAAATAAAGATAGATAACCACTCTTTGATCCATAGCTAAAATACTCGTATGGCTACCAGGCCGCAGTACAAAACACAAATTCCTTAGAAATTAACTAGTTTAACAACTACAACACGAAGACCAGCAATAACTATGAAAGCCATCTGACATGTAACTCGTGCAAGACACAAATTTATCACTTCCACACAATTTTTAATGGACACTTCAAATGAAAAAGAAGAATTTCAATCGAAAGAAGAAATCATTAAAAAAAACGAAATGAATGTATAATTGAGATCACAAATGAATACAATCAAAAATTTGAAGAAACTGAATAAACAGTACCTCCAGTATTCACTAGACTACGGCTGACGTAATCAATATTACCACCAGAAGCAGAATCGAAGGCAGAATGAATGGCGTCACCGCTCTCCAATTCTTTGATATCGGCGCTAGTTCCGACGCCAATTTCCTGGTCCATTTTGATCGGAACCTCAATTGGAGCCGATGAAGAGGAAGAAGAGGAGGAGGAGGATGTGTTTCGGCGAATTTCCATCCCCGCCTCCACCGCCGCCGGAAAAATCGACTTCTGCTCCAGATCTGCCGATAGTTGGTGTGCGGTGAGAGATGCGTGGAGTGGATGTGTGAGTTGTAGTCTGTTTGGATTCCGTGAAAGTGGCAGATTTGGAGGGATTCTCTTTAAAGCGGAGGGAGTCGGGAAGTCTCCAGAGACGAGCCACGTTCATTTGATGCGTGCTCTACTCGCACGACTAGGCGTTAGCGCAACTGTCCGATCTTGAGGGCAGTTTCGTCAATTAGAAGTTGTCGGCCTTCGCTTGTCGTCCGTAGAACTTGTTGGACATTAAAGTCATCAGCATATTAAAATGACTCCTGAAAGACTTATTCTTTTTTCCGCAGTAACAGTTTTCAGAAAACATTGATATCTTCACATGCCGGGTAATCATTGGCATTTATTTGGATTTCTTTTTGTTTCTCGCTATCTTTCTTAAATTACTTTATATAAGAAGTTAGTTTATTAATTTTTAATTAAGTATTAAATAAACTATATTTTAATTAATCGTATCGTTTACTAATCAAGGATAAAGTTGTATATTATTTAACGTAATCATACCTTGCTTCTTTGCTGACTTTCACCGAAATATTGTTGTCATTTATATGATACATTTTAAATAAATTATTTAATAAGTTAATAGAATATATTTAATTTATCAAGAGGCATTTGATCACCGATTAGACCTTGCTTAGACATAATATGAAAGTTCTGTCATTAACGCAGCAAGATGGTCTTAGCGGGATCAAATCCTTTTTCCTTTTTAATCTGACAAAATTATAAAAGATAAAATTAATTAAAAAAAGATAAACAAAAGGCGTCATGTTATTATAATATAATGATGTATGTTCATTAAAATTATATTAGTATTTTATTTCTGTAGATAAATTACACATAATTGATAAACAGCTAAGCATAATACTTTCGCTTATTATAATATTGAGTTTAAGAGTCGCATAACAAAGTATATGTTAATAATTTATTTCGATATATAGATTACACATATGCCATTGTGACTTCATAAGACAAATAACTAAAACTCACCTTAATTATGTCTTTTGATTGAGTTTTCTTTTTTCTTTTTCTTTCCACATTTTTCCTAATTGATCAATGATTCTTAATTTATTTATTGTTCAACTAATTAAAACTAGGAGTTTTTAACCTCATGTAATATAAAAGAGGTCAATGATTCGATTAATTTAAGAGTGGTCCAATTTTTTTCTCATATCTAAATGGTTAAGATTCATGTCTCAAACTTGTCTTAAAAGTCTAACTAGTGGATTATGACTAATATACTCATTAGTAATGACCAAATATTTAATGAAAAATTAGGACGAGATCTGATTCGACCGCAGTATAATAATTATGAACCTTTTTAATATTTTTATTTCTCGAAAATTAAGATCACTTTAATTTTATAAAATGATTGACACATAAATCATAATAAAGCATAAATCTTAATTCTTACCTTATTGTGAAACTTGATTCTTTTCTTGTTGCATCTCTCGAATAGTTTTCAAAATCAGTCTATTTCAACCATCGTAACCACACAAGTGTTCAACCTCTAACGGTATCTATAGAACGAGTTAAGAGAATTCTGTAACTTTTATAAAGAGGGTTAAGTGAGGAGTGTTAGTTCCATTAGAGTTTAAGTCTATTTATAATAAGTTTTGAATATTTTATAATTTAATTGAAGTTAAGCTAATTTCAATTAAATTTTACTTAGAATTACAAATAGTTCTAACTAAATACCAATTATGCCCAAATTAGATCTAATATCTTGTATTGATCCTAATTTATTAAATATTTTATATTTAATTATCAATTTTCTCAAACTTTACAAACAAGTCAAACTTTGTTAAAATACCTTTACTCTTTTCAATTCGTTCTTTATGTGAGACCTATTAAGTTTGCAAACATATTGGCAATGGATACAAGTTATTACACTAAATCATAGTTAGGATTAGATAAATTAAACTAATTTAATTTATCTTTAATTCTCTAATTAAACAATTTATATCTATATATCAAGATTGGTGTCTTAGCATATTCGAGAGGCATCATAATTTTATGTGTTGTTAGCATATTACAAGGGAAGAAATTAAAAAAGCGTTGATGGAGATGAAGAGTGGAAGGACATTGGGGCCTGATGAGATACCCATAGAGGTGTGGAGGAGCCTAGGCAAAGAGGATCTTACTTGACTAGCCAAGTTTTTTAGTGTGATCTTTAAGTCTGCTAAAATGTCGAATGAATGGAGATTTAATATGTTAATTCTTTTATACAAAAACAAAAGGGGACATTCAAAGCTGCAACAACTATAAAGGCATCAAATTACTTAGTCACATCATGAATTTATGGTAGAAGGTGATTGAGAAGAAAGTGAGAAAGGATGTATCTATCTCAGAAAACTAATTTGGCTTCATGTCAGGAAGGTCCATCACAGAATCTTTACATCTCCTTAGAAGATTAATGGAATATTACAGGAAAAGACAGCGTAACCTACATATGGTTTTTTTTTTTAATTTTAAGAGGGTGTATGATAGGGTACCTAGGGAAATGATATGGGGGATATTTAGAAGGTAAAAGAGTTCCTATGGCTTATATAAAGAGTTATTAGGGATATGAATGAAGATGTTAAAACTAAAGTAAGGACAATAGAAGGAGACATAGAGCATTTTTTATCAATATTGGGCTACACCAAAGCTCCTCTTTGAGCCCCTTTTTGTTTGCAGTAGTAATTAATGGGCTCACCAAGAATATCTAAGGGGATATGCCTTGATGTATGTTGTTTACGAATGACATTGCTTTAGTGGATGAGACAAAAGAGGATGTTAATATCAAGCTTGAATTTTAGAGGGATACGATAGAGTCGAAGGACTTCAAATTTAGTAGGATTAAGAATGAGTGCATAGAGTGTAACTTTTTAGGAATAAGGGGGCTATCGATGTGAAGGTGAAGATTGGTTCAAAATTTATACCACAAAATGAGTGTTTTAAGTATCTAGGATCTACAATCCAAAGAAATGAAGAGATTAATAAAGACTTAGTTCATCACATCAGATCAGGTTGGCTTAAATGGAAAAGTGTATCAGGAGTTTTATATGATAAGAAAATACCACTCAAGCATAAAGGTAAATTATATCATTTAACAATTAGGCCGGCTTTGCTTTATGAGATTGAGTGTTGGCCCATCAAATAGGTTCCTAGTCATAAGCTAATGGTAGCATAGATGAGGCTGCTTTGTTGGATGTGCTACTTTACTAGAAGAGATAATGTTAGGAATATAATGGTAAGAGGCAAATTAAAGGTGACTAATATTATTTAAAAATTAAAAGAGACAAGACTTTATGTGATTTGGCCATGTATAGAGGAGACACTCATACGCTCCAATAGACAATACTAGAAGATTTTACATAGAGACTGTAAGAGGAAAAAAGGGAGGTATAAGAAGAATTGAGGGGAGGTGATTAAGAAAGATACAACTCTACTGAAACTTACCGAGGGCATAGCCAGCAATAAAAAACTATGGCATACTAGGATACAAATAAAGGATCCTATATAAAAAGATCCTTATTCATAGGTCTTTGAGCATTTTTCTCTCATTTTTAGCCTAAACCTTTAAATATGTAGTACTTATCTTTTGGTGATTTAGCCTAAACTTTTCCCATAGCTTCTTCTTGTTGTTATTGTTAATATTATTGTTGTTGTTGTTGTTGTTGTTGTTGTTGTTGTTGTTGTGGTTATTGTTGTTTTTTTGTAATGTCTTTTTTATCTTGTCTATTTGTATCGTATTTTTACTTATTCTACATTTTATTTATTAAGTTTTATTTTATTTTTTATTATGATTATTATTATGATTTTATATTTTTATATTTTCTATTGTTTCATATGAGTCATTGGAAAATAACTTCTTTACTAGTTAGGAGTAAGACAACGTACTATTGGACCTCCATAGACCTTGCATATCAACGTGATTTTTACTAGCTTGTTGTAGTTATTGTTGTTTTAGGTCACGATTAGCGTCTAGCAATACATCATGATTACCCAAATATTTAGGAATGTCAAAGTGGTTTTAACTAACCTTTTCGTACATGATTTTTCTGTATAATTCAATCCTTTTATCATATAATATTCTAATTAGACATAGAGAATGAAATTAATGTCTACTATATTTTAAGCTCAATCATATTAGTTCTCCATCGTTAGCAATTGATTCAATTAATGATATTTGTAATCTATTTACAAAAGCGTTAGTCCACCTTGGCCAAGAATTTTCCGAACCAATACTAGTAAAGATTACTGAAACATTCTCCCTAATTACTTTCTAGTAATGCCCTATCTTGATCACATAACTACCTCCATATAGTTCATGCTACATTCAATGCATTAAGAAACACATTCTAGACATTATAATGAGTTGTGTTTTCTAGAATCGATGAACTTCTTTCTTCTAGGACAATGAGATGTAAGACACCTAAAATAGATTGTGAATGATTTTCTAACTTAAACATGATGCATCCCCTTACTATAATACTAAGATACAAATAACTTAAAAATATATTAAAAGGCTTATTTGACTAGATAAATTACAGATGTGTAATATTTTAAATTATAAAACAAGTAGACTAAAGATTATATTTTTTATATCATTACAATTAATTTTTCATTTTTTTACTCTAAAAACTACTTAAGATCACCAACTGATTATTGTTATAATTACACATGACCTAGTCATAAGGTAATTAAAATGAAATTTAAGGGTCACTTTTTCATCTAATGATAGTGGTCATTTTTTTCATGCCTTAAATAAGTTTGTAAAATGATTTTTGTTATAATAATACACTATTAGAATAATATTGAGTTGTCTAAATGTTAATGGACAAAGCAAGGTTACAAGTTGAAGTTCATTGAAGAAAGTATAAAAATGGTTTGATTTTAAATTTCAAAATTGAATATTTATTTTGATTGATTAACATTTACACCCTGCCTCCTTTTAATCAAAATTAGGTTTTCACTTTTCCTATTTAGCTAACGATATTAGGTGGGATAATTCTGACCTATCACCAACTCAGGAGTTTTACTTTTTGAGGAAACTCTACTTTATTACTATACTAAAAGCTATGACCTTGCCTTCTTCTACTACTATTAGATATTCAGCAAATACTCCTAGCCCTTTAATTCATAGCAAGTTAATATTACTACTCCTTTGAAAACTAGTAAACCTTCTTATAGATAAATAATATGTGACTCCTTTCCACAAACTAAGATTTATACCTCCTACTTTTGGAAATGGTTCACAAGTTATAACTCCCCTAGTGGAGATTTTACATGAAGGTGCCAAAAGATGGTCTCTATCATTGGTGGAGTACTTTATGGAAAAAAAATATTTGACTTTCTTTAAGTGCAATATTGGGCTTTATCTAATAGAAGAAGTTGGAACTAGTATCTTGACCAATTAATATAATGTATTCATCTTCAGATTCAATAGTAAACCAAATGTAAATAAGGTTTTAGAGATGGTATGTACAATGATAGACACTCATTTGACTATAATTATACACTCATATTTAATGTGTTTTACTTGTAATTTACTAGTTTTTATAGTATTTTTAGTACTTAGTTCACTTCAGGTGTATTTATAGGTGATAATTGCCTTTATGGACTAAAAAGAAAAGAATTCAAATGAAATTATGGCATGCAATGAAGATTTGAAGCAACTTGGACCTACATAACCATGTACGGTAACTATATAAGTCTTTGCAAACGTGTGAAGAATAAAAGAATATTGTTTCTAGTTGTGAGAAGTTACATGCTTGTGTATATTGATATACACGACCAAGTAAGTTGTCCATGTAAGCCTCTATGCCTTTGTAAAATTACAAATTCAGGTATTTTTGGAGATAAATGATCACTTACACAACAGTGTATGTTGATCGTGTATATATTAAAACCCCTAGTTTTTACTATAAAAGGAAATAAATGGAGGCAAAATAAGAGAAGGAAAGTTTATAAGTAATTTTGAGCCGTAAAGAACATAAAGAGGTGGCAATTCTAATTAAGGGATGAGGGAAAAAAAGAAGAATACATTATAATATTCGATAGATAACAACATTCAATCAAGTTTTTAAGAAGATCTATTAAAAGAAAAAGGGAGATTTAGAATTATGATTTATTTGTTTACTAGTTATTCTTCTTTATGTTTATCTTTGGTTTTGTTTTCTATGAGTAAGAAATAAATTTGTTTAATGCCTAGGTGTGATGAACCCTAAGTTACGATGACAATATTATTTGATCTTTTATTTAATGCAATTTTATTGATTGAATTATTAAGATTCAATTTTGCATTTTATTCTTGATCTAATATATTCAAAATATTAGTTCATGATTTGATTTCATATGATTGAGTTTGAGAAGTCCTTTTTAATGAATAGATCTACTATAATTGGAAGGAGTTGTATGCTTACCTAGAGATAGGTCAATATAAATCCTCTAGATTAGAGTCAAACCTGATAGTGAAATTCATGGAACAATAATGTAATCCTAGGAATAAGATTTCTATTAATCAACTGATGGAATAGTTATGAGTTGTCTTGAGAGAGATATTAATAAAAGATAGGAATTTTCATGGTCTAATAATGAGTAATACAATTACAGGGTAAAGCGATAACATTTAAGGATTCTTAGAAGGATTCATTACCTAAGTACTATTTATTTGATATAGACTTTTCCAAGTATTTTCCTTTGTCTTAAGTTTTTTATTGTTTTAATCTTATTTTAGTTTTTTAGTTTAATTTTTAATTATATCCATAATTTGAATCGATGGTTAGATAATAAGAAAAGGGTAATTACTAGTAGTTATAGTCCTCACAAGATTGACTCATACTTACTAGTGCTAGCTATAACTATGATGTGCTCTTGCGGTTTTAACATCGATAAATTTCTTTTAATTATAGAAAGCATCACTCATACAATAATAACAACATTTCAGTAGAATTCCTTTGAGATGTGGGGTCTAGTGAGATCCAAAAGTGCACAACCTTATCCCTAACATCCCCTTGAAGAGGCTTGGAATTGACATGATGACAATTAAAATGAAAAACATTCCCTTATAGGTGAATCTTTATGACATACCACTTAAGTACTGATCAACAGAGGGATTAAGTCATTTGGGTAGCTCCTTGGGTAAACCAATTTGACTAGATGAACACATAAAAACACTTAAAAGGATTTGTTATGAAAAAATACAGATGGAGCCACCATAATCTCTATAAGTATTCTTGCATTTCTTTTCTATTTCTTTTAATTTTTGTTGTTATACTAGTTTCCATTTGTTTATGTTTAAGTTATGTTTCCATATTGAGGACAATGCGTTATTCAAGTGTGGGGACATATAAGCACTTGCATATCATTTGTGTGTGAATTTGCATTTGCATTATGATAGTTTTTCAATATTTAGAATATTTGCATTGTGTGAATGTTTCAATGGAATTAAAAGGAATTGTATTATCTATGAACAATATCATTTAATTTGTGAAGAAACATTAGCTTGTGAAGTTTGTGTTTTAAGTGCTTTTGAGGTGAATGTGCATATTGATTAGAATATTGTACTTATTCTTTCATTTTATGAAACTTATTTGGATGTACATATAATTAAATTCATTTAAATTTGTAGAAATCATTAGTAGTCTTTCATGGGAGTGATTGACTAGCAAGAATTGATGTAAGTGAAAAAAAAGTGTTGAATGAATATGCTAAATAAATTTCCTATTCCACTAATCTGTTAACAAAATGGGTTGATAATAGAGTTAGTAGCTAGTTGAGAGTTATGATATAGCTGAGTAACTAAGGGCATTAAAGACAAAATTTTTATCTTCAAATCAAAAAGCTAGAATGACACTCCTACTAAGCTTGATAAAACATAACCTCGTTGAGTAACCAGGGGACATTTATGAGAAAGTGTTTGCCTTCATGTCAAAAGACTAGTTTATTGTTAAACAAAATATAAAAATATGGTATTTTCAATAAAATTGAACCTATTTATCTTCCTGTTAAAGGTAAAAAAAATTCGTGAGCGGGATTTTAAAGGTGGATGACCTCTTTGATTAATAAAAAAGAATGAGTGCATGCTTACATGTGCCATAGATGTATAAATGAGTGTTAATATTTTGGTTGATATATGTATTTAAATCAAAGCACTTGAACATGAATGGGATAAGCTAGTCTATTGGAACTTTTTTAGCGATTGATATTTATGGCTAGGTTAATTTCTTGAGATTTGATGTCATTTTACCATTATTGTATTATTGCATGATTATGTGATTATGTATGTTTTTTGTTTTGTTTATTTTGTGGTTTTCATTTTTCTTGGGGACAAGAAAAGATTTAAGTGTGAGGATGTTGATAGGTGTGAATTATAGTGTGTTCTTTAGGTTTTATAGCGTGTTTTTAGTGTTTTATTAGATGACAATAATGTGTTTAAGACTTAGATTTATGTTCAGGTTATTGTTTCTTTGCATTTTGTTTGAATCATTATTACTTAAAGCAATAATTTGATCTTAATTGTATGTTTTAAGGTTTGGTTGATGTGTTTGATAATGAGTAGAGACAGGAAAAATTGAAGAGAAGATGAAGAAAAGGTTGAAAAATGCATAATCGTGCATGAAGTAGCACCAAGTTGGTTGCAAAATCATGGAAGTAGCTTTTCTAAGTCGCGATATTTTATACTTTTGACAATTTGGGTCAATTTTTAGAACAAAAAACGCATGGAAAAACCTAGATGATAGAAGGATCAAGAGTACATAAAGGAAGAGAAAAAATCAAATAAAGGCTAGAAAACATTTTAAAAAAGGGAGATAAAAAAGAGCAAAATTTGAAGAAAAAAGTTGTAGTTTTTAGCTCAAAGCAAAGAAGAGAAGACATCCATATTCAATTCTCTACTCTTTTCTTTATTTCCTTCTTTTTGTTGCTGAATATTAATTATGATTCAATTGGCATATATAGTTATATCTACGAATTGCTAAATTCCTTTTAGGAATTACTCTTAACTTATTTGTTAAACTTCACATTCATGAATTAATAAAATATGTTTGTGATTTTTATTTCTTTATATTCAATTTGAATCAAGAGATTAGATTGGATCACTTATTTGTGTTCCACAATGAGAGTTGATACCTCGTTAGACCTATAAACATGAAATTATTACACAATTAAAGAGAGATTTTAATTGTTCATTAGTTGTCTATAGGATTGCTTCAAATTCAATTGCATAGTTAGGAAGAGTTTTAATATCTTAGTAGATCAAATTTTAGTTTCCATCTATTTTAATTGGGATTACTTGCTTAGATCTCGAGAGTAGGTAATCATAATCATTAGATATCTAAAGTTAAGTAGTATTATATCAAGAAGGTAAAGTGAAAGCAAATAAGGGTAAAAGTAATTCCTAGTTTTCATCATTGATCAATCAATTAATTCACTACTGCTTATTTCATTTTTTAATTATCAATTCTTCATTTTTAGTTTAATTTTTAGTAAATGATCTTATTGTTTACCTTAAAAGTTTACAAGAATTGTTGGGTGGCTAATATAATCCTCGTTGGATGATACTTTTATATTATAAGATATAATTTCTATACGTGCAGTAAAGATAGTTTTTTAGTTAAAACTTCAACAACTAATCATTATAACAGATAGTTTTTTTTACTATAACAATTTCTTTAGGTCCAAAACCTTATAAATACATATTTTCTCACTTTTTGTATATTTATAAGATTTTTTAAGCATTTAGTATTTATTGTGTCAATTTTTTGGTGAGTGAGCACTTGTATATATCAAAATGGTCAAATGATATATTTTGACTCGTAAATTTTATTATGAGTTAGGTTACTCTTCCCCTTGGAGAAAGAATGTAAGAAGAGTTGATCTTTAGTTTTGGAAAACAAGATTGCTGTAAGAAGGTTCCTCTTCGCCTTGTTGAAAGAAGAGACTTGATTAAAATATAAAGAAATGTCTTAAAGAGTGCACATAGGCAAAGCTTGTCTACCAAACCATTATAAATTAATTTTCTTTCTCTTTCCCTACACTTTGAATCTCTTTCTATTATCATATATTGATACTGGTCAAATTCAATCCATTAGTTGGAAAATAATTATTTAAATTCACCAATAACCAATTCGCCCCTTTTTAGGTACCAATAGGGAGTACTAACTAATTAATAATATAATAATGGATATTTTCCAATAGAAGAACTAAAGCTAAATCCAAAATTAGGTGTTATCCATTATATTGATAAGGTGATAACATCAGAAGTGAAGTTTGAAGCTTTGAGCAAGAAAATTGGTAATATGAGTTTGGCAGCTCAACTATTATAAGTGATGAGATGTGTCATTTATGGTGGTAGACACAATTATGAATATTGAACACTTAACAGTATGAGATAGCCAACTAAGCACGCTGATTTTGTTAGGAACTGACCTATGACCCCTATAATAATACTTACAATATGAGGTGGCAAAAGTATCCTAACTTCTTATAAAGTAATCAGGGATAAAATGGTAAGGAACTCTACCTAACTTTTAGCTCCAAAAACAATAAGAAAGAAAAGTAGGTCATGAGAAGCTCATAATAAAATTCATTATTGTATTCGAGGTTATTTCCAAAGTACTAAAGCATCTCTTCAAAATCAATAAGCATCCATCTACAACTTGTAAATCATATTAGAAAACTTCCTAAACTTATCTTTAAAAGGTAGCAAAATATTTTGACTAGAAATAATGAGCTAAACCTAAGAGAGCAAGTGAATGCATTAACTTTAAAGAGTGAAAAGGAGCTAAAAGTTAAAGAGAAAGAGAAAAGGGAGGATCCAAAAATAAAGTGATCAAAGAGCACTAATGATAATTCCATGCCTAAGTGGACTTGAGAAAGATAGAAAGGAAGATTGATTTAGTTTTTTTTTTTGAGTTTTTTAAACAACTACATGTTAATAATTCTTTTTTAACTTTTTACCAAATCCCAAAGCATACTAAGTATTTAAAGTATCTCCTTTTTAATAATAAGAGACTTGAGGAGTTCAATTGTCACTTTAAGCAAGGAGTGTTCTGCCATCTTAAACAAATGTAACCCTAAAAAATTTAAGATCCAAAGACTTTCACTATTCTTTGTAATATTGGTAGTTTGTTAATTTAAAGGTCATTAGTAGACTTAGGATCTAGTATTAACTTGATATCACATGACATGTTTAAAAAGTTAGGTTTTGGTGAACCTAAACCAACTAAGGTGAGGATTCAATTAGTGAATAGTTTAATTAAGTACATTAAAGGAATTGTAGAAGATTTTTTTTATTAAGGTTGGCAAGTTCGTCTTTTTTGTTAATTTTGTGATTATAATATGATGGATGATATATAGATTCCCTTAATCTTAGGATGATTTTTCCTAACTACTACTAAAGCTATGATAGATGTGCATAATGAAAAATTATTTCTAAGGGTAGGAGATAATGAAATTGGCTTATGATATTAGAATCCATGAGATATACTCTTAAGAAAGAAGATACTTATTTTTTTATATATGTGGTTTGTACTAAAATTTTTCAAATTACTTAAGGAATAATCATAAAGGATCCACTAGAGATTTATATTATATAAGACGAAGAATAAGAGATGTATGACCATATTTTATTAAAACATATGGAATATTTGGAGGCTAATGAACTTGTAATTTGGAATTAAGTAAGAAGGATAGCTAAAAGATTTATAAAGAAATGGTTTCTGAGAGTTAACCCAATAATTTAGGTGTTTACATTTCAATTTAGTCTCTTTAAGGATCTTTAGCCATAGTTTTAGTATGTTCTTTTATAGCATTGATTTTGTTTCATGTTTTTTAATCATAAATTCAAGTGCTTTTTATGATCTTTCACTGTTGGATCATGATATCCACTGATAAATTGTATATTTTATACTGCAGTTACAGAGCCTTTTATTATTAGAGGAGTGTCAATTATCCACGTTTCCTTCTTTTCCCTTCTTTTCTAGTTTTTTTTATTACTCTTGTATATTGTGTACATTGAGAAAAATATAGAACTTAAATGTATAATATATACATTAAGGAAATTTTATTAGGCTTATCAATTTTGTCATAATTAGCTTAATAGAAAACAATTCTAGGATAGTGTTTAACATTAAAAGAACATGAATTGAGACAATTCATTATAAGTTTGGTTATTATTAAGATTTTATTTGTTTAGGAAAATATTCATAAGCATTAATGATTAAATTAATTTTAATTTTCTTTTTTAATTCATAAAATGGGTACTTGATTTTCATTATGATACTATTTGTATAATTTAGACATATAATTTTCTAATAAGTGAATTCTTTTAAATCATTTTTAGTTTCCCATAAAAAATGTGAATAACTAACTATAAAATAAATCCTTTTTTTGCTTAAAAAAAGTAAAAGATGATTAAGTTTTTTTAAAAATTAAAAATTTATTGAATTAATAAGAGTTAAAGCATAGACTTTTGGAGAGATAAATGATACAAGTCTTATGAGAGAACCAACCCCAAAAGCTAGCTTGAAGGGTGGGAGAGCTCATAAGCCTATAAACCCCACATTAGTTTCTTTTATTAGCAATGTGGGATAATTAGACCGTAACAATAAAACTCTCTAATAATAAAAATAATAGAAATGACAACAAGTGAGTGCCAAATCAACCCAATATATTTGGCAAAATGACCACATTGTAGTTAACAAGAGTAATCTAAAACACAGTGGCATTTTGTAAATAGGGTTAAGACCTATAGCAGACAAGAGAAGAGTCTCCAGAAGTTTCCCAATGAGGGCTAAATATCAAGGATGATGGGTGATCTTCTTCTCCACGCATTTTGCTTTACTAAGGTATAAAAAATCTCTGACTTGAATCATGCAACTATTTATTCTATTAACCATCTTATCATAGTTCTACTTTTCTAGGCTTGAACTTAGCTTGAACTAGTCACGGTAGATGTACATGGTAAGTCGTGGTGGGTTGATCTTAGCCTAGGTTATATCTAACACTGAGTTCTTTATTCTTCTTGTTCAATCTTAGTTTCCTTTTGCTTAATCCTGACTTCTAGCTATAGATCATAGGATTTTGGTTTTGATACACCGATCCCCAAACTTTGGTTAAATCGTTAGGTAAATCCTCTCTCTTTGTAATTTTGTGCTTAACTTCCTTAAAGATTGATTTGTTGATCTTCATTTACTTGGGTTGCATGTATTCATCTTCTGTGCAATATTTGCTTCTTTGTTGATTATCAAATTGACCGAGCCTAGTTTCTTTGTTTTTGTTATTCCTTATGTTTTGAATTCTCTCATATCTAAAGAGAGGCTTGGGAATCCCAAAATTCTTTCTCAATTTCTATAAATTATGTTAACACTCCTTGTCAACCCCATTAAAAAATGTAATAAGATTAAAGTCTCTAAGAAGCTGCCAACCTTTTGGTACATTTTTTCTCCAACTGATTAATAATGTGCTACTCTCTTATGCTTGCAATTATGAGCTTAGTAAGAGAAGATAGACATCTAACTTTCCTTATAAATCTTCTTTTATTTCTCTCTTTCCATATCTCTTGGATATATGATGCAATTGCCACCATATAGACTTACTTATCATGCTTAGGAGTAGGTATTAGTAGTATCTCTTATAAGATGCACTTAGAATGCTTTGGGGGCATCTAAGCATATATAAAGATGAAATATACTCTCACACCTCTTTAGAGTAATCATAATTGAAAAATAGATGATCTCTATCCTCTTCCACCAAATTACATAATACACATTGTTTAAAAGAGGATAGAAACTTCAATCTATTTACAGTGCTGAGTTTATTTAGTAGAGCTAACCAACTCAAAAAGTTGGCATTTGACTTTAGGGACTTGCTCCAAACTAGGTTGCACCTCCTTATTGTTGTGTTTACCCTATGCATTAGTTCTTTCTATTTCCTATTGGTTAATTTTGAAATAGAAAAACCATTCCATAGATAGTATCTTGTCCATTAATGTGCCTGTATTATGGAATTGAAAAAATTCCCATCTCATCTGAGAATACAGGCCATTTTCCATTTACAATTAGCTCTTTTAATGTAGCTTTACTTGAGAACCTAACCAATATATCTCTTTCCATCTGTTTGTGTATTAGTGTCCTTTGACCACTCCAGTTGTCATACCATAATGAAATCCTATCCTTTACCCCTATTTCGCGTATAACTTGTTATTGAACTTCTTTCCTTAATTTAAGAATTGGTTGAAAAACTAAGAGTAATTTTATTTAGGATTAGTTACCCTATAAAACTGCCACTTTTTAATATTTAGTTTTGTTGCCATTTGATCCACAAGGACTCTTTTTCACTTAAAATTCTCCAAATGCTATCTCCAAATTCTCTTTAGCATTAGACATCTATTGCTTTCCCTAATTGTCTCCAATCCCAAACCACTAGCTTCTTTTGGTTGACATAATTACTTCCTACTCACTTTAACTATTCCTTTCCTACCTTTTCCTCTACTCCATAGGAACTTCACCATTTTTTCCACATTTTAACCAACCCTTTAGAAAGGAATATGTAAAAGAACCAATAAGTTTGCATTGACATTATGACACACTTCGGGAGTTAAGGCTTGCCTCTATATAATAGAGCTCTATTTTTCTAAGACCCCAATATTTTTTTGGATCTTTTCAATCAGTGGTAGACATTCTATATGTAGTGCCCTCTTACCGCAGGGTACACACCCGGGACGCCCGCAGGTCATTCCGGTATGTATCCTCCGATAAGGGTGAGCTACGAATAATCACTACAAACACTCTACTTGGCATCATAATAAAACATTAATATAAA
>JANVCQ010000004.1:21996414-22022668 GCA_025531925.1 Erythroxylum plowmanianum
CCCCCCCCCCCCCCCCCCCCAATAGCCTAAACATTGATTGATTTTATTTCAAAAGCTTTACACACGCTCCCTATAGGATCGACCTAGACTTATCACTATTATAGTTGTAGCTCTAGTTATTATAAGTAGTGTTATGATGCGCTACGTTACATACCATCAACACATTCACACAATTCAACATGATGCAATAAAAATGTAAAAAATGCTAACACAATCAAAACCTAACATCATGCAAATGCAAATTCACACACAAATGATATGTAAGTGCATATATGTCCCTGCACTTGAACAACATATTTTCCTCAATGTGAAAACCTTATAAAAACATAACTAAAAAATATACATAATAATAATAATAATAATAAATAATAAATAAATAAATAAAATGTGCAAAAATCCTTTAAATTGGCGTCAAAACTTATTTGCTTATTTTATACTATACGTCTATACCACAAGTATATGAGTCGTGTGTTGCAATACAATTGATATTAGTCCCTCAAAGATTAAATATGGTCATCTCACAACTTGACTTAAATTCTGTCTAAGGTAACGAAAGATTGAGTTAACTAAAAAATAAAGTAAACTAATATAATTTCATGATTGAAGAAGCAAAAGATAATAATGAAAATGAAGTATTTAATGATGGAAACTTAGGGATTATTATATCCTTATTTTGTCTTCCCTTCACCTTATGAATTCAACTATGCTTGATCTTAAATATCCAAAGGTTTTGATTATCCTCTCTTGAGATCTAATTAATAAAATTTGAGTTGCCATCTCTCAATTTCTCAAAACCACTCCTAACAACTCAATTGGATTTGAAGCAATTCTAAGGATAATCAACTTATAATTTAGACCTCTCTTTAATTGCTTGTTAACTTAATATTTGTAAGTCCATTAAGGTGTCAACTATCATTGTGCAGCTTAACACAAAGATCTTGATTCAATCTCTTGATTCAAATCAAATATGAGCATAAAAATATCACAAAGTAGTAATTCAACATGGTAAAAGTTATAAAAAAAACAATTCAAAAATAACACCCTAACATAGATTTAACAATCTGTAATCATGTTCAAAACACAGCTATTTAGATTTGGCATACAATGCAATGAAATAGAAAAAGAGAAGATAATGAAATTAGCTTGAAGCCTTGATCTGGAAAATTGAAGTTGATCTTAATGTTTCCACCTTTGATCTTCTTATTTGCAATGCGAAGCCCCCTTTTTGGTATTTTTTTTTCTTATTTTGGTATCTCCAGTGACTTTAGAATCTTCCTCCCTCTGTTGTAACTTTCATGATAATTTTTATAGTAAAAACTATTTTTGAACATACACAGTCACTTACACAAACATGCTGGTGACTGTGTATCTTTGAAAACCTCTCAATTGTGACTTTCCGTAGTCACAAAACTTACATGGGCAAATGTATGGTCGTGTATGTCGGGAGCTTATCTTCTCAGAGGTATAAACAACATCTTCAAAACTCCACAAGCTTACAATAACTTATACAGTCACTATACACGATCGTGAAGTCCAAGGTTGCTTCAATTCTTCCATTATATGCTATGATTTCACTCCAATTCTTCTCCTCTTAGTCTTTGAAGGCAATTATCTCCTAAAAACACATTTGAAGCATAATAAGTACGACAAATCTTATGACAATTATCATAAGAATCTCAAATAATAATCAAAACATATTAAATAAGGGTATATAAATATTGTCAATTAATCATTTATGAAACATCTTCAGTCAAACTTACTAACCAAGATTGCATCCATAAAAGACTATAGAGGATACTTGAGGCCGGAATTCTCTATAGAACTGATGGATACATTCCTACTTTGTAAAAGGCATAAGCATATGGGACATGAGCAAAAGTGCAACAAACTCTCACTTTCTTAACCATCTACTTCACTTGAAGAACCTAGTCCAAGATGATATATCCTGCACAATTGACAATGGGAAACTACTATCTTTATGGTTTGATAATTAATCAGATTAGGGTGCACTTATTCACTCCTAAAGTATGCTAAAGAACTTTCACACTCCCCCTCCACACTAAACTAGACTCTTTCATCAATGGGAATAGCTGGCAATTCCCTGCTAGTCTTAACCATTTACAACTCGTATACACCCCAAATCCGCTCAATCTGGATACATTTTACTAGAAGAATCGGCCCGTTCAAAAATCTTAAGTAAACTCATAAGGGACATGATAAGAATTTATAATCCAGTAGTGAATTGGCACAAAATCATCTGGAATAAGATGCTACCTCCAAAACCCTCATTATTCCTTTGACTCACTATCCAAAATAAGATCAACACTACTAATTGAATCAGGTACCTAGATATTAACACTTCCTATCCATTATGTTCTACACATAAGGAAATAAAGGATCACATTTTTTCACGTGCATTATGATCAATAGAATTTGGGAGTCTGTTAAACTGAAATGATTATGGTATGTTCAAGCAAACACATTCGCTAGTGTTATACACTGGCTCTCTACTCAAAGTTCACTTCCCAAGTTGGTTTATATACTAGTTATCAAAATGAGTGCACAAATCATTTAGAAAGAAAGAAATGCTAAAAGTTTTGAATCTAAGTCCAAATCAATTGAAGCTCACTAATGAAATCATCAACGGTATTAGGGAGCTTTTACTATTAAGAAATTCAACTCCTAATACAACTCTAGCTTGATTTCCTCTTTGAATATTTAGTTTTTATTTGCAATGAAAACAATGACTAGAATTAGGTAGAATTATATAAATCTCTTTCTTGCTAAAGCCTCCTTTTGAGTTATAATCCATTCTTTATCAATGAAATTTTTTTTTAATTTTCCAAAAGAAAAAATTGCTACTCTTAAATATTTTCTCGTCCCTAAGCAAAACCAAAACCACAAAACAAAACAAAAATTGAACAAACACATAAAAGCACAATCATGGAACATTACAATAATGGTTTATTGGCATCAAATTTCATGAAATTAACTTAACCTTAAACATCATCCACTAAAAAAGTTTCAACACACTAACTTATTTCATTCATGTTCAAGTTTTTTTATTTGAATACACAAATCAATCAAAATATTGATACCTTTTTCATGCACTTATAGAACTTGTAAGTATGTACTTATTATTATTGATCAATTAAAAAGAAGAAAATGTCAGTAAGTATTCTTTCATGAAAACTCTTGCTTTTTGAAAAGATCAACAGGTTTGTTTTTATGACAAGCACCATCTTTTAAGATTTTCTTTAATGATCACCTAGTCTCTTAACTCGAAGGCAAACACCTTGTCATGACTGTCCCTTAATTGCTCAACTAGGTTACATTTTTTATTTAGCTTGGTTGAAGTGTTATTCTAGCTTTTTGATGCGATGACAAATATTTCGTCGTGAATGACCCCAATTACTTAAGTATATCATAACTCTCAATTGGTTATCAACTTTATTCTTAACCTAATTTCCTTAAAAAGGGCCAGCATAATAGGATTTATTTAATACACACTTTTTCAACTTCTTAACCTACCTCATTTCTTATTAGTCAATCACTCCCATAAAAGGTTACTAATGATGCCTACCAATTAAATGAATGTAACTATAAGTGTATCCAAACAACTATCATAAAGTGAAAGATTATGTGTCATATCCTATTTAACATGCATATTAATCCTAAAAACACTTGAAACAAAAACTTCACATGCTAGTATGCCTTTATAATTTAGATGACCATATTTGGAGGTAAGCCAATTCCATTCAATTCATCAAAGCAACATCATGCAACAAAAATGTACACAATGCTAACACAATCATAAACTAACACCACGCAAATGCAAATTCACATATAAATGATATGTAAGTGCATACATGTCACATAATCAAAAACTAACACCATGCAAATGCAAATTCACACATAAATGATATGTAAGTGCATATATGTCCCCACATTTGAACAACATATTATCCTCAATGTGGAAACCACTTGAAAACATAACTAAAAACCACATACATAACAAATATAAAAAAAACAAGTTTTTGTTATAGTACAACTGATATCGATCCCACAAGGATTTTATATAGTCACCTAACAATTTGAATTAAACTTTGTATAAGGTAACAAAAGATTGAGTTAGCTAAAAATTAAGTAAACTAACAAAAATTCATAATTGAAAAAGTAAAAGATAATAATGAAAATGAAGTACTCAATAATGGAAACTTAGAGATTATTCTATTATTGTTTTGTCTTACCTTCACCTTGTGAATTCAACTATGTTTGATCCTATATATCCAAAGGTTTTAATTACCCTCTCTTGAGATCTAATCAAGTAATTCTAATTGAAATAGATATAATTTGAGTTGTAATTTTTCAAAACTATTCGTAACTACTCAATTGAATTTGAAGCAATCCTAAGGATAAATAACTCACAATTAAAATCTCTCTTCAATTGCTTATTAACCTAATATTTGTTAGTCTGTTAAGGTACCAACCCTCATTGCACAACTTAACATAAATATCTTGATTCAATCTCTCTACTCAAATTAAGTGTAAGCACAACAAATAGCACAAAGTAGTAATATATTGAATTTAACAAGTGAAAGTTATAAAAAAAATTCAAGAATAATGCCCTAATATAGATTTATCAATCCATAATCATTTTCAAAACATAACTATGAAATCAACTTGAAGCCTTGATATGGAAAATCTAGAAAGTTAGAGTTGATCTTGATGTTTCCACTTTTGATCTTCTTATTTGTAATGTGCAGTCCATTTTTTGATGTTTTCTTTCTTTTTTTAATGTCTCCACAAACTCTGGATTTTGCCTCCCTCTACTGTAACCTTTATAATATCCTTTTATAGGAAAATAACTAGGTTTTTTAGAATATAAAAGGTCACCTATACATCCATGTAGGTGATCATATATCTCCAAAACCTCTTAATCGTGACTTTACAATGTCACAAAAACTTACATGGGTACATATACGTGCATGTATGTCAACATACTTAGGTGTGTATCTTCATACAAGTATAAATAACATCTTTAAAACTCCACAAGTTTATAGTGACCTACACGGTCACTATACACAGTCATATAAGTCTAAGGTTGCTTTAATTCTTCCATTGTATTCCATGATTTTACCTAAGTTATCTTTTTTTTTTTGGTAAATCAGAAAAAATCAATAAATAAAACAAGATGTGTACATATAGGTCTTATACAAGTGCCTCGGAGGACACACTAAGCAGAATCATAGCAACAGCCATATTACAAGCTAAACATAAAACAAGAGCCTTGGACAAAATGCAAGCAGAATCAAACCCAATTATAAAGTAATAGGAGCGCCAAAGCTAGCTGACATGCAACCACAAAATACATCCAATGAGCTAAGAAATTAAAAACGTCCTTCACCCCTTTACGACCTTCAACAGATGGCCATATGGAGAGACTGAGTGGAGCTTTCTAATTGTGCTCGGGTAGGCTAGGAATTCAAACTGCAAAGTTAGTGAAAACCAACAATAACCAACAAAAGGAAAGTTACCTCCCGTCAGTGAAAAGGCTAAGAAGCTCCCTAACGTGGGAGATTACCCCGAGATAAACTCGCTCTACATCCATGACTTCATTCTTGAAGGACCTTGCATTACATTCAGTCAAGATTAGGTACATGGTTGTGGAAAGAATAAGAGGGAAATAAGGTAAGGCTGGGAACCTGGTACCAGAAGCCTTGCTATACCAGGAGGGAATGGTTGAAAGGTTAGAAAGATTAGGGATGGGGCAACTGGAAGAAGGTGAGGCATCGCTCCCAAATGGTTTTAGAAAAGGGGGCAGGCAAAGAATAAATGATCGATGGATTCATTAACAGCAAGGCATAGCGAACAAATTCCCACTTGACCCATAAAGCTTCCTTATCTACGAACAAATTCCAAATCCTTTTGCCTAATTCTAAGTATATGATAGCAATTATCACTTAAAAAGACACTTAAAGAAGAATAAGTACCACCAATACCATACAATTCTTAAGTAACAAAAAAAATAGATTAAATATGGGTATATGAACATAGTCAATTATTCCTTTATCAAAGGATATGATTGTATGAGGACAAAAAGAAGTCTAAAATCCCTCTTAATATACCAATTCTTGCTTGGAACACTAAAGGTATAAATAATCCTAAGAAGCAACTTCTGATAGTTGATTTAATCAATTATACAAACCCTTTGATTAATCAATCATCACCATTTGGGAAGGATAATGGTAGCTTATTAACCAAATCAAATCAAGGTTTTGGGAATGCCTAGCTCTATGCAAAATATACACCTAAACATAACTATTGAGGAGTTTGGTATCTTATGACTCAACTTCATCTATGTTTGTAACCATGTATTTCATAGGGAAGCTTTTTGGAAGGAGATAAAGGACGACCTTAGAAGTTTAGTTAATGTTCCCTAGATGATTCTTGGAGACTTTAATTACACTTTTTTGCATTATAATCTAAAGGTATGAGGTTTAATTCATGGCCAAACAAGGAACTAATTTCATGCGTGTCCTCCATTAAATAACTGACTTAAGCTCCTATGGTTACCAATTCACTTAGAGCAATATGTAAGAGGGAGATGGACATATAAGGAGGAAAATGGATAGGGCCCTTGTTAACCAAGATTGGCTTCTCAATTTCCCAAGCTGCAAGGCACATCTCCATGAAATTCTCTGCTCAAATTACTTTCTAATCTTAGTCTCCAGTTTAAGGAAGTTTAGAAAAAGAATCACTCCTTTTAGATTCTTGGGAAAAAGGAAAAAATGACTCTTAAGGTTTGCTTATGATAACAAATTAAACCTTAACATTTTAGAGCGTTTGAATCAAACCCTATCGTTTTAAGAATGTTCAAACTAAACCCTATGTTAACAGAAAAGATGATGGGGACATAACATCGCTAGTATTTTACCACATCCTTAATGATGTTACATAAATTTATAATAATTTAATGTTATTGTGGTTCTCATAAGGCCATGTAAACAACACATGACATTATAGGACCTACTTATTTAAAATTAATTATTAAAATTAGTTATAAATTTATAAATTTAAAAGTAGATTTTAAGTTAATCTTAAAGATAGTTAACCTAATTAATTAATTAACTAATTAACCTTAAATGTAAAGAGCCCCAAATCAAAATCCCCTAGTCACTGTTATAAATTGCATCTTCCTCTATAGCAATTGACAATCACTTCATAACTTGTTAACTCATTAATTCTCAATCTTATAATAAAAGCATTCATGATGTGCACATCCATATAGTTTCCAAGTAAATTTAAAATCCAATTCAGCTCAAGTTCTTCACTATAAAAGTAAGGTTTATACAACTATAAATGCTAAAGACTATAATGATAGAGAAGAAAATGTAATCAATCTCATCAAAAGGACCTCCAACAATTCTTGAGATCATGAGTTATTTAGTAGTCTCCAGCTCCACTTGTTGGTAAACGTCATAACACCTAAAAAATTGAAATAAAGGGGCCTAACAATGCCTTTATAATTGGTATCATTTTCAACAACAATTGGACATCTAGTGGTGGGTAAATTGGTGGTGACATGATATCAAGGTTCAACAATGACCTCGAATGAATTATATCGAGTGGCTTCAGTCAAGGTGTCTTTGGCAGTGGAATGGGCACGTTAAGGGGTGTGGGCAAAGTTAACCATTTGGAGGGATTGTCAATAACTATAGTGGAAGATGTAGTTCAGAGTGGTGACAGGGAATTTTGATTTGAGATTTTTAACACTTAGGGTTAACTAGTTAATTAATTAATTAGGTTAATTACATTAGGATTAAAATAAATTTTATCAAATTTCCTTTTAACTTTAAATTTTTTTTTAATAATTTCAATAATTAATTTTAAAGAAGTGGGTACCTTAGTGCCCTGTGGTGCTTACATCTCCTTCTAGGAGCCATAATAATATTAAAATATTATAAATTTCTACCACTTTAGCAATGATGTGGCAAAACACTGACAACATTATATTCTCGTCACCTTTTCTATTAACGTAGGGCTCAATTTGAACATTCCTAAAATGATAGGATTTAATTTGAATGCTCCAAATGTTAAGATTTAATTTGTCATCACAAGAAAACCTTAGGTTTATTTTTCCTTATTTACCTTAGATTCGTCAACTATCTAGCTAATATAGAGGGATCCAATGAGGCTATACACAAGGTTCTCAATATCCAAGTTCAAGTTTTAAAGCTTGCCAATTCTACATGAAAATGCTTATTATCAAAATGAAGTTAAAAAGGCTTCACTCTCATTCTACACCTAAATCTAAGCAAAATACCAAAGGGCCAAGTAAATTTTACTAGGGAGACAAAAGAAGCTTTACGCTCAAACTGGTGACAAATTTAGGAAAATAATGGAGAAAGATGCACTTAATACCTACCTAGATGCACTATATATTAACAACTTAATCTTGAGAGATAAGCAAGGGTAACATAGGTGAAAGAAGGAAAATCAAATGCAAGTTACTTTTGTAATAGCTTGCTTTCCCGAAGGAACATGAATAATATCACCTCTCTTCAAGATGAGTCCAGAAATATGGTTACCAAGCAAGAAGATATCCTCAACCATGTTAGGAGCTACTTTACAGGAATCATGGGAATAAGGGAAGATGATGTACATCCCTCTCTTTAATTAGATCACATTATCCCTAAACTCCTCGCTCTTCACCATTATGGGATTCTTGGTAATTCCATCTCTTTTAAAGAAATTGCTAAACCTATGTTGAGTATTAATCTAAACAAGGCATCTGGAATTGATGGATTTAATGGTTTGTTTTTTTACAATACTTGACTACTGATAAGAGAAGATGTATATGGAGTAGTGCAAGAATTCTTCTTCAACGCTAAAATGCTAAAGGAATGTAATGGAACTCTCTTATGCCTAGTGCCAAAAGTTTCTTGCCCGACAATAACGGGGGATTATAGACTAATATCCTATTGTACGACATTCTATAAGATTACTTTAAGATCCCAGCTAAGAGACTCAAATTAATTATACTTGATGTTATTAGTTCTCCCTAAACTAAATTTATAGTTGTAAGAACTATAGGTGAGACTATATGATAGTGGTAGATTGCATAATGTTTTAGTAGGTAGTTTAGTATGTGTTCAGATATTAAATTGAATGTTTTGTGCATGTTTAGGTTAGGATCTTGTTATTTAGTTAAGTATTTGTGTTTTGTGGGTTTTGTGGGTTAGAACATTCTATTGAGCTTCAAGTTTATGTATTTGAGGTGCCTTGATGTGTTTGCTAATATTTCAGGGTAAATATTGAAGAAAAGAGGAGAATCGGAGGAAGCCTGAGGCAAAAACCTTGGTCACAATTGTGGCAACTAAAGCATAGAGGAAGAGCCACGATCATGGTCAGTTTTCCATGATCATGACAAAAGGTTAAATCAGGTGCCACTATCATGGAACTATAAGCCACGATCATGACCTGTGCATAGATAGATGCGGACAACCTTTCGAACTTAAGTTGTTGAGGGGCCTTTCGGACCTTTCAAACCTAAAAAAAGCTCTATGATTGCTCAAAACAGGAATACTATAAATAAGAAAGAGATGGAACCCTAAAGGAACTTCACATTCTGCCATATTTGGAAAATTCCAAGAAGAGAGAAGAAGAAGAAGAGAGAAGAAGAAGAAGAGGATAAAGAAGCTAGCTCTACTACTGTTGCTTATCCCGACGCATGTTGATCCCCTCCAATAGTGTATTTCATTCATCTTGTGTTTTTTTCTTGAATATTTGAGATGGATATTAATATGTTGATGGATTTGGGTTTAATCATAATGTTTTAATTTTCTTTATAGATTTGAAATTGATGCAATGTTAATATAGTTGTTTTTATGTTATAACATTTGGGTGTTGTGATTGGTTGCAGTTTTTGCATATTTTGGTAACAAACTGAGAGGGTGAACTGAATAAAAATGATTAGGTCGGATTAATGAGAGTTAAGCGATTCAATAGACTACACGATTAATCAAATCGGTAGTTATACAAAGAGAGATCCCGTGTGAGGACTCGATTGTTTATTAAATAGCTTAAGAATTGATTAGGGTTATCATCATTGTAATTGAGAGATTACTTGTTTGGTACTTAACCTAAATTAGGGTTTATTAATTAGGGTTTGTGATTATAACTCGAGAGAGAGTAATCTCCCATTCAATAGTTTAGAAATGACATCACAATATGAAATAAATGATTAGATTAGCATTGATGATAGGAAAAATCCCCTCTCTTATAAGTAGTTAATACTACTTGTATGCTTCCTTCCATTGTGATTTTGAGTATTGCTCACATTGATTTCTTTGCGTTATTTTTACGAATTAATTTTTTGACAATCAATTTTGTGTTTACTTTTCTGTTCTATTTTATTTTCATTTTATTAATTTTTCTAAACCTTAGAGAACTTCGGATTAGATTAGTTCACACCTCTTCGTGGGATCGACCCCTCTTTTACTACAATACACGACCTATGCACCTGTGGTAGTTGAGGGTTTAAATTAGATTAAAACTTAGCACTCAACAATATAATGATTGCTTAGGACCTATTTGAATGTTATAATGTCAAAGGAGCAGTTTACTTCACATCAGTTCCTCCATATAGCCTTATATCAAAATCCATAATGGAAATGGCTCACCATCCTCATTGTGGTTTGAAAATTGGATTCCTAGGGATCCTTTCTACCATCTTCCTAATTACAATGCTCTTATACTATTTTTCCAACCAAAGTTAAGGTTAATTCTTTAATCAGCTCGAATTATTGGATAAGATCAAGCAAGTTTTCAAATTCTCTCCCTGACTAGGCCCCTAACTACCATCCTAAATTAACTACCCAAGATAAAGTTATATGACACTGTGTTTCTTAGGCATCTTCACTACCAAGTCTTTCCAGCTCACTATCAAGCCTATAAGAACTAAGGTTCCCTGGTTTAGACTAATGTGAAGTAAACTGCTCCCTCCCATATTCTCTTTTATATTGTGGTTAGCTATTGTGGAAAGACTATCCATTTTAGACAGGATTACTTCATTTATCTCTGCCATTATGAATTTATCATGTGAACCATAACAAGAGTGATGCAAATATCAGTCACCTATTCTTGTATGCCCCTTCACAAAGACCATATAAGAGACTTCCTATTAAGATTTAAGGCTCTAGATCCACTTACAGACTAGAAGTACATTGTACAATGGATTCTAAAGCCCCCAGGAATAAGGAAAGATGATAGATTACTTCTCTAAATGGCTTAGTCATATTTAATCTACTAGATTCGGCGTGAGAGGAACTTAAGGACTTTTAAGGAACAATCAAATGATAAAATGGAGCTCTAGATGAAGATTATTCACTATATTAGGGAGATAATATTGATAAGAGGAGCCATATTAAAGCTATCCCCATCTATCCTAGCCAATTGGTTATTGTAGCTAGTTGAAACTCCTTTAGTATTCAAGATGATCAATTTTTTTGATCTTTTATAGACTGTGCTTCTTACATTCAATAGTATATCCCTAGGCATTTTCTTTGATTAATGTCATTCTTTAATTTTAAAAAAGAAATCAAACATTCAACTCTCTAAACTAGCTTCTTCTTTTTTTTTTTGGTTTCTTAATGGACTTCAATCAAGATTGGGATCTAATAGGTTTATGTGTTCAGCTACAATAACATAAACAAAGCTTATTCCATACTCAAAATAAGTTTACTTACTCTTATGTCCAGACATAAGCTATTATACGGTTAATTTTTACTTAAGCCATTATCCAAACACCATCTTCTTCTTCCTAAAAAACCTTAGCCAATTCTTTTAGAAGACGAAAAAATGTCGTCCCTCCTCTATCTAATTATCACCAACCATCATCAACACTGCTACTGGCAACTCGTCCATAGACATGCTACCAGTTACTAACAATAGTCACCAACAATAAGGAGTGGCGGTAGTGGCGGCTAAATTGCCATCACCACAATCGAAGAGAGTGGCACAGGTATCATAATGAAGCCTTCATTACCACTAATGTCGATGTCAATGAAGCCTTCATTACCACTAATGTCGACGTCAATGAGGCATCATGTCTCAGCCTTCACCAGTCATGGTGTTTCCAAATATCTTTTTTCTTATGGATGAAATTTTCATTAAAAAACATAACAAGAAAGATGATAGGTTTGCAAACATAAATAGGTGGTTATGGAAATAATGGTGACCTGATCATAATCAATATTGGTAAAACATAATAGAAGATGGACCATAAAAGAGGTTTTTCCTCAAAGGTTAAAACATGAAGGAATGAAGAACTTGGCCACATAAAGTGTTTGTATACATTCTGTTAACATAGATAATAACAACAAACGCTTCCCATAAAATGAAATATCCTAAGCAAGAAAAGCAACTAGAATGGATGAAAAATATATTTATCCATATTTGGAAAATATCTATCCAAGAAAACATAACACTTGACTTAATGTAAGATAAGATAATAACCCCAAATATGTGTGGGGATATTATCACATACATTGAGATTTAAAGTTTTTGTTAAGATAAGAATTTCATCCAATGTTTGTGTACAAATTCAAGATATATATTTCAATATCTTTGTAACAAGTTTTCGTATATAAAAAAATCTGCAAATAAAACTTATGATTATCATAATACAATTTAAATATACTCTTAAGAAAATTTCATTTGTAGATAACATAATAAGATCGAAACATACTTGTCTCACTAATAAATTTAACAAAACTCATTTACTAATTTTCACAGAGACTTGCAGAACTATCCAGAGGAGACCACTTTGAATTGGTTCCCCACCAAAAGCAAAAGATGGATCAAGGTTCTCACGAGCAGGAGACTCCACATAGTTCCTTTTCGCAGCTTCATGTTTTCTGTTAACCACGTCACAAGACTGGCAGAATTTCATAGCTAGTACTATTTCTCGCATCAAAGGATATCTTCACAATAGGATGAGACTTACAGCCCCTTGTTCATTTTATTAAAAAAAACCATATCTCGTAACTTATGCAATGACATCCACTGGAGAACTCAAACCGAGTTGTTATTACACCAACACATCATTTTGGTAGGAATACAAAATTAATATGACGAAAAAGATGGTGATAGATCGCTTGTTCTGCAAGAATTTTTGGACCTATCCTTTTCTATCAGATCTTAAAGGGGAGTATTATGTAGTCCCATTTAATGAAAACATTTCCAACAAGTGTCCTAACTCAGTATAAGTTACTTTCTTCTTCTTTTAAACATTATATTACAAGAAAGTTTCATACTAATGGTGTACACAAAATTCAAAATTAACTCCAGCCGAGCAAGGTTTCAAGTATTGATGGAAGAGATTTAACCATATTATGAAGTGAAATTCTACCCACAACAAAAAGGTGGATGATCAAGGTTGTATAACTTGATTTTAGCCTTTTTCATATGATTAAAACCTTGAAGAATGTTAAAAAGAAAAAAATTCTTCACGAATCAACTAAAACATATATTTAAGGAGGAAATCTCTAAAACAATATACTATTTGCACTAAAATAAGTCACAATTAATAATGTCACAACATTAAAAAAAAATCTAGAATGTAACAATAAAAACAATGACAAGAAACACATTAATGAATCAACAATACAAAACTATCAAATAATAGGATTCCAGATCCTTCAATTTGATCCATTATCAAATAATAGGATTCCACAATCTTCAATTTGATCCATCAAAATTCCACGCAGCGATGAAAAGTATATTTACACACGCCAAAACTTCTAAAAGTTAACAACACTTCAAATATATACACAATGAAACGAATCAGCTATTAAGGCCCGTTGCATTCTGAAACTTTAGAGACGTCACGTGTTACAATGATAAATTTCATGATGTTAAATGAGGATGGATGTGCAAAGAGGACATCATATATATTCACAAAGCCTTTGCCATAAAATGATAATACTAACTTAAAACTGAAAGTGTTAACAAATAATGATGCACTAACCTAGTGGGGCGCGGAAAGAAAAGGCCCCTCTGCACAGGCAGGCAGGGAAACCGGGTAAAAGGTAAAGTACAGGAAATGTAGAGACGAGACCCTGTACAAATATCTCTATACGTCTCCACCTTCCCAAACCTCTGAATCAGTGGTAATATACATGATTTCCCCAAATTAACAGAAAAAGAAAAAAGAAAATAGGCCCGTACACTTTTTGATTGTTGTACTTTACAGGACCTAAAATAAGAATCACGTCTTCTTTTAATGCCCTTGTGAAATAACCACCTTCATCTGCAAAAAGAATCCATTTTTTACA
Organism: Erythroxylum plowmanianum; assembly: GCA_025531925.1. Lineage (NCBI taxonomy): Eukaryota > Viridiplantae > Streptophyta > Magnoliopsida > Malpighiales > Erythroxylaceae > Erythroxylum > Erythroxylum plowmanianum. The sequence goes on from JANVCQ010000004.1 coordinate 22,010,754, forward strand.
TTCAACTCACATTGGGAAACAGATGCAGAACACAATGCAAAGTCGGGAACTATAAAATAATCTAAAGTGGGCAGGATTCAGGAAGGAAAGATTTCCTAAAAGTTCTCCAAAACACACGGAAGCATCCAACTGAATAAGGATTGGAACATGCTAATTTGTCAGACAAACTATGTCAAATCTCTCCAGCAAATAAAAGGAATACTCTTCAGTCAGGAAAACTTGGCATTTGCTACAAACATGAACACCATAATATTCGTGGAGTGACTAAATATAATGGCCAAGGAGAATAAGATAGAATTAGATATTCATGACCATGCAATCTCAATCTAATCTGTTGCTCAGCATTTGCAGTAAATCTAGTATAACAGGGGAAAAAGGACAGGCCAAAGCAACCAAGTATACCTGTACACTGCTGCTTACAAAGGCATATATACCCAATCCAAGTAATCACCGACAGCTCCCAGGCCTGCTCAATCCACAAAGACTGTTTCATTCCAGCTATGAATTGGAAGGCCTGACATACAAATTTCCTTGTGCTGATTGAGGGTGCAATTTCTGTTGCTGGGACTGCTTTTGTAGTGGCAGTTGTGGTGGTGATTTCGATTCTTGTGGTAATTGCCGCTCTTGTGTCTGGAACACATGTTGAGATGGTTGTGGAGGAATTGTTGAATGGTTTGATGGCTGCTGCTGCTGCCATAGTGTTGCAGCACTGTGCCCATGCTGCCCAAAATTGCCCAATGACTGTCTTTGGCCTAAACATTGGGTGACAGACTCAGTCCCAACTGAATTTGTCAGAGATGGACTCCCAATAGAACCCACTTGAGATGCTGGATTTGACACACCATTATCATACAAGGGTTCTGATGACTTCCAGTGAGGAATGGCAGTAGAAACTGGTGTAGTGGTAGCAGAATCATTGCACAAGGAACTTGTACTTGAAGGCAGCTGCACACTATTCTGCAAGGATTGCTGGTCCATATGAACTTTATCAGTTTGAGCTTTTGCTGGCAGATCAAAATTAACCGGACGATTTTGTTGAAGTATCCTCTGGACGTTTGACTGGGCTTGATTAATTTGCTTTTGATGAGGCTGCATTGGCAGCTGATGTTGCTGATGCTGGTGATTAGAAGCCATTAATTGTGTAGGAACAGCTTGATTATTGGCCGCATTGGTGGCCATTGTTACTGATGCTTGAGTACCATCAGAATGAGAAGTTATCTGCTGAAGCTGCTTTGAGGGCTGAGGAGGGGGTGTTGCACCAGAGAAGACCTTCTGTTGTGGTTGGGAATTGATTGAGGTTTGAGATGGAAGCAATGGCTTAGAAGGTTGAATTGGACCCAAGTTAGTTCCAGAATACAACCCTTGACCATGCATCAAATGCATCATTTGTTCTCCCTTTTCAGCACCTTGATTTCCTGCAGGCATAGAAAGGCCATTGGAATGAGAATGGTCAATGGAAAGGTTCTGATGCACCATCATATTCCCTTTGCCCTTTAAAATTTTGGGCTGCTGTGGAGATTGTGAATGTTGTCGTTGATGAGGATGCTGCCGGTCTAGCTGATGAAATTGCTGTTGCTGCTGTGGCTGCCATTGTCGTTGCTTACTCGGATTTGTCAGTCCACCAACACCTGTTTGAGAATTCCGACTGAGCCCATGATGTGTCAAGTTATGTTTCTGCTGTTGAACTGGCACTTGAGTTATTGGGGAAGATGGTGTCAAAGGAGCAAGCGATACTGGCTGCTGTAAATTGGGCAGCTGAATATGGGAACTATTTTGCATAGATGATGATATGGGTGGTTGGGACTGAGGTTGAGCATGGGACATCAATGCATTAGAGTTAGCAAATTGCTGCTGCTGCAAAAACCGCTGCTGCATTTGCCTTTCCTTAGATAAGTGATCCTTAGATAAGTGAACTGCATATGCTTGCTGTGATGATCCTGTACCATGATTCGGACCCTGAGGATGAGGAAGATGATTGCCAAGTACATTAGACTGCTGTGAAGATATTTGATTCTGCTGTTGTGAATGACCTGGATATGTCTGCACAGGTGGAGTCATCTGATTAGCAAAAAGAGAGATTGTGGGACCTGCATTTGAAGCTCTAGTATTATCATTGACCACTGATGCTCAGGATTGTGGCCATGCTATGAAAAATAAACACTTATTTTCATATGATGAAATACTAATACACAGAGACTGCATGAAAGTGCATATCTAATATGTAAGTTGGCAATATCAATGCACATCTAGGAATTGAAAAGAATCTTGATGTCAATGCAAACACTTCCTGTTGAAAAAACTCACATGTAAGTCTCACATAGAAGAAAGAGAAAAAAGAAAACTAACATATAAGCCTAGTGGGTTACTACACCTATCGTCAATTGCTTATAAGATGGAATCTCACTTGGGCTTGTGTGTGGTCTAACTTTCCTCCTCGTGTAAGCCCTTAGGCCCATTGCAAATTTGACATGGTATTAGAGCTAATGAAGATCTTGACCTATTGTTTCCCCCAAAAGGAAGCCCATCATTTAAGCAACTGGAGAAGGATTTGAAGTTTGCATGGAGCAAGCGGCCCAACAATATTGTTTGCTCAAAAAGGGGGCCTATTTGACCTCAATCAAAAGTCTAGCCCTAATAACCATTGTTTACGTACCTCTCCAGATTGCCCAAGTAAAAAGGGACTTGCATGTGAGGGGGAGTATTAAGAATACTCATATGTGAGTGTCCCACATCAAAGAAAAAGAAGAAAGAAGACTAACATATAAGTCTAGTGGGCTACTCCACCTATCGCCAATTGGTTATAAGATAGAACCTCACTTGGACTTATACGTAGTCTAACTTTCCTCCTCGTGTGGGGTCGTAATCCCATTGCAAATTTGACACTTCCCTATAGCTACACTTAAAATCCTAACCATAGGAGACAGCGTAAGAAATTATAAAACCGCTTTCCAACGAGTGAAATCAATGAAAGACAACAGTCCTTCAACCTCAGTTCACACAAGAAATCATCTCAAAGCCATCCCACAGTCAACAATACATGATTCCAAGTTTTACATTGAATTAAAAGGAAAGTTTAAACTTTGAAAATAAGCAATACTTGCTAACACCAGCACAACAGTCAGAAGATCACTAGAAAACTTAAAAAAGGTACTCTAAATTCCAATCCTTAACTAAGATTAGTCAAGGACAGCATAAATACAAAGGCAGATATTTGCAGAAATGTACCTGCAACAAGATGTATGCAGTTCAGTGAAAGAAGACTTACTCTTGTCACGTGCAAAGTTTCTCGGGGTCTGAGCGAATTTCCTTGACCAGACTGGTGCACATTTACAGGACTCGACATCCCAACCATACTAGAAGAAAGCATACTTCCAGAGTTGATCAGAGATGATGAATGTACTACCTGAAAGCCTGGCCTTGACATGGGCATGCTTCGGTTCATTCCAGGCATCATGCCAGTACCATTTCCACCAGGAACTACACAAACACCACGATCAGCTCCAGGAAGATAGCCAGAGACAGGCATGTTTGACTGTTGTAAATTTCTATTGGATAACAATTGATTGTAATGTGGCATTCTCTGTTGCTCATCAACAGGTAAATGTCTTCCAACATTGCATCGCCCATCCCTAAGAGTTAGTATCATAATAAAATTAGAATAATTAATCAGCATATGAAAACAAGGAAGCCTTAGAGCAACATACAACCTGCCAGGGGTATTGACTGCACCAGATTGCATTGGTGAACTATTGCCGAGGACAATACCAGGGGATCCTTGTATAGGGGAATTTGCACCAGAAGTAGGAAGCATTGATGACACTGATCCTTGATTTGACATTGCTAAACCACTAACTTGAGAACCTTGATAACCAAGGGAAAGGGAATCTGGGTTCGATGTATTTGCATCAGATAGATCAAGGGGCCTTCATTCAGCCAAAAATAAAAATTGGACATTAAATTGCTTGCATGAGAAAAGCCATTGTTGTGTATGCTAAGAAGTCTTGAAACATGAAACATGGATGCAGAAAGCTTATAAACATGAATGGTAAGCTGAATAAGGCTAAACATGAATATGGATTGAATCAGAAAAACTTACGTCAAAACAACTCCACTTAATTTATTTGGGCAAGCTTGTGAAAGAACAACAGCATGAGAATTATGCACCGCTGCCAGTTGCTTAGGATCCTGACCATCATTCTTTGGAAAATGCAAACGTCCAAAAAATCATAAAAAATAATCATGAAACAGAAAAAGGCCAGCCCAAAAAGAACAAACTTATGATGGTTCAAAGGCTTTAACCCGAAGGAAATTATATATTGCTAAACATCATGTTTATTAAATTTTCGTCTCGTGGTATCTTTTAGAACTTTGTACTCTGCCACAAGAAACATGCTGTTGAAATAAACAAAAAAACACCAGATCTCAAGCGGCATAATTAAAAAAAAATGAATAAGGAAAAGACCTTCTGTGCATGCATCATTCAGTGTTACATACAATAATGCACAAGTTTGTATAAATAGCCAAAGAAGTGAGTAAAAAGTATTGCCAGAGATTGTATTAACTTTTTCATCAGGCTCCAAATATAGACCAAAAGATATCATACACATGGTCCAAAATCAAAAGTATCATTAACAAACCTGACTCTTCCTATAATGCTGCTTCTTTCCAATCACAATAATTTTTTCAAAATGGGACTTGAGTGTACCCTCTTCCATTGGCCCTTGCAAACGCTGAAACAACTGTCTAGCACTACCCTGCATAAGATAGCAGTATGAATAAATGAAAATTAGTCCAAGAGAAAAATGGCGTGGACACATCATATACATGTTCAACATTTGAAAAAAAAAGGAAAATAATTGAAAGGAATATCAAATTTTTGCCTTTGGAATGCCAGGCAAGGTTGAAGGATAAGACTGGGAAGAGCCTGAATCCTCTGCACTGTCAGCACCGTCACCAGCGCCTTTATCCATCAATATCTTGTGCCGATCTTTGCATTCTTTAGGCTTGCGAAATATGCACTGGACATACCAAGGAAGAAATTAACTGTGATTGGAATATATGCAATCATATGCTCCACCATGCATGAAAACAAGCCAGATAGAGGAGTGAAGATATACTCTACAAAAAATCTTGCAGCACTGAAAAATAAACACTATTTACAAGCAGGTGTATTCCACATAATTAGGCAACTATCACAGAAGTTAAAACACATACTATTTACCTTAAACTGAAGGGTGCTGTTGATTGCATCACTAACAAGTTCCCAGTTAGGACCCATATCATGTACAAGCACAACAAGTGCCTGAGATAGCAAAACAGAGTAATCCATAAATATATTTCTACAATCAAAAACCAACAATATGGAAAATATGCAGACAGCAAAATCACCTGGTCTTCAAAAAGTGACCACGGGCTTCCTGAACCTGGCTGCCCCACAGATATCTGAACAGAAGATAAAATGCTCAACCTCATGGAAAGAATATGACCAAAGGAAAATAAGCAAGTTGAATAATGTATTAGCTCCCAGAATATAAAAGACTACCTTCAGTGTTTTGGCTTTTTTACCCCTCTCCCGGCCAATAAGTTTCATGAACTTGTGGTTGGACATATTACTCATTTGAGAAGTAGCAGGAGAAGGGACAGATCCAGTTATTGGAGCCATGTCAAAGGAATTTTCTAGTGATTGCTTCATTACTTTGGGCTTCTTTGCAGCATGTTGTCCATGCAAAACTTAAACAGAAACAATTGGAAGTATTAGAAACATGACGGTAAAATTAGAAAATTTTAGAAGAGTCAAAAAAAAAAAAAAAGATGATGATATTCATGTAGTCTGTGATATACTGGGACATAGGAGATTATCAAAACTAAAAATAAGCCAGGGTAAGACTATCATTCAGATGAAAGCCCAGAGATAAGATTGATGTAAATTTCCAAGGAATGAAATTTGAGAGTATAAACATTCACCCTCTCTGCAGTTGTCAAGTATGAGATGAATCCTCTGACAGAAGAGTTCGTTAATTGGCATCAAATATCCAATCCCTTAAGAATGTAAAAGTATAATTATTTATAGTAAGGATCATTTATCCAATCACAACCAAACAAACACAGTAATCAGGCCATAAGAGTCAAGGTAACCCCCTACAAAGTACGTAACAGTTAAGGTAAGAAAACAGAGGGTGGGATGGTTCCCAAGCTTGTATCATCTCTGAACCCAACAACATAAAATTACTTGATTGATAACTACAGGAGAAAAACTCCAATATGGAAAAGTAAAAACAAAAAACTCCAATATGGAAAAGTAAAGGATTTTACCACTGGTTCCATCAGATTCAAATTGATTACCATCCAGCCTCTTTTTCAAATTATCCCTCTGCAATTTAAAGAACACCATCACAAATGTTAACAACTTTTGTTATGCTAAAGCTTATTTCATGCCAATTTGATTAAGAAGATGTTGGACAAGCAAAGAAAAATGCAGAGCTGCCTCCACTAGGTATTGAAACGTTTGATGTCATGTAGTCAGAGAACATACAAAGCACTTTATCAGAGCACTTATCCCCTTGATTCTAAAAGGAAATTGTCAGCCTTGTCTACCTAGAAGTTTCAGAGAGGAAGCACCCAAGAGTACAGTAATGAATATTTAAGGGAATTGCAAGGTCTTTTCAGTGACTCCATGTCCAAAACAACCAAGACAAATAACTCTTAGACACAATGGAAGCCTGAAGATTCAGGTAACTATATATGTTCAATGATACACCCCTTCCCGGCAAAATATGTTTTGAATTTTGAAGTACCCTGACTGATTCCCTTTCCAATCTGTACCTAGAGGAAAGTTTACTAAGCTAACATAAAAGTTGTCTACCTTCCTTTTTTTTGCATGATTCGGGGTTTTTGTTGCCAAAACTATCATTATTATCCATTGATTTTCCATTTCTATATGGGCAGGGCATCATGTTAATAGCTTCTATTGGCTAATCATATGCATTTTAACCAAACTGAAATAAAGTTGAAGAAAAAAGTGTGGAGAACAAAATAATGATAAACTCAGCCACAAAAAGGCACAGTTGAAGTTGCACCCAGCACATTAGCTTCAAACATGCCTCAGCATAATTTAAAAAGGGGAAAATGGCTCCACTCTCTTCATCCCAATTACACTTTTAACTTTGAAGATTGACAAACCACCGTTTCCATGGGTACAAAGTTTACTTCATGCACTCCGATAATCAGTATTATACGTATGCGCATCTAAATGATATCATAATTGGAAATATAAAGAGCTTGCCTCACTTACCATAACAATTCTTAACTTCTGTGCTTGAGACATGCAAACTCAAAAACTAATATACTTCTAACTTGCAAAAACAAACAAGGAAAAAAAAAATTTCTTCGTGATCTTCAATTGAGTAGGAAACTTCACAGGAATTCGCAACAAAGAGAATGATCAATGAGTATTATAATGAACATATGCAGGTGCATAAGAGGTCAGAAGACAAAAATGACAAGAGATAAATCAAATTTGAATTTCCACATGGTATTTACAAGTATGACATATGAAGTAATCACATCCATATTTTCAGAAGAACAGAGATAAAAGGAAAACAAGTTCCTCGCCTGCTCACTGTGAACAATAGATTCCAGCTGCCGACCCTGCTCATACGCAGATCCCTGCAACCATGAATCAAGCATCTAAACAAGATATCCAATCAAGGACAAAGCAGAATGCACCTAGGTTGAATAAAATCCAAACAATTGTTGAAATTGGACAGCTGTTAATGTACCAGATTCTTTGCCGCCTTCTTTTTTGGCTTTGTTGATGCTTCGGTGCAGTTGTGGGGAATTCGCTTTTCAAACTCTCCAACTGACTCAATCTCCATGCTTTTCAGGATTTGGGATCCACCATGCAAAGTACTCTGATCCTCCTGAAAAGAACTAGTATCTCCACTTGATGCATCTGTTTTTGCTGGAGTCTGTCCAACCCCAAGCACTCCACCACCAAAAGGAATTATAAACCTCTGCCTCGAAGCAGTGCGCATACGCTTTGGTGGAACTGGTCCAACATGCAATGTACTGCTCGGCCTTTTCCCCATTAAATTATTTAGTTGACAACCAACTGAATTATGCCCATAAGGTAACTCCCCTCCCAAATCATATGATCTTGAGGAGTATGACTTCATAAGCCTTTTATGTTTCTTCTGGTCATGTTTAGTTGATTTGTTACCTTCAAAGCTTCCATGTAAGTAATAAGTGCTTGTCTCTCCTTCCTCCTCGTCATATGCATTCTCATGATATCCAAAATCTGAATTTTAGAAATGAACTTGTAAAATCCATGAAAATAAGCAAAAAGAGGTGTGTCAATAAGAATATTGTTCGATGTTACCTGCTGCTCCATCACACATAGAAGTGTCAACTTCCTCTTGCATGCTACTAGCAGTTTTCTGAAAGAAAATAATCCAGACACAAAAAGGACAAAAACATGGGAATCGACAGTTGCGAGTTACAACAGTTGCTCACATCAATCAAGACTGATTATTAAATGAAAATATTGAATGCTAATTGTTGCGATCATAAACTTCTAGGTTTCTCTTCATTTTGCAGAAAAAATTGTGTAAATGTATGTTATATGAAAGTAAAACAATTTAACTCAAAATCATTCTCCAATGTAATTGGTTTTAAATTCTTTTCTGGAACATAAAGCTCAATTAAATTAGTAAATGCAGAAACTGAAGAGATCTTTTTTCACCTTGCAGTGTGACAAATGAGATTCAATGGAGGATCTGTAGGTCTCCATTGCGCCTGCAGGTACTGCATAGAAGAGGCTTTCCTGCCAATTACAAGAAACAAAAAGGAAATCTTCAATCATTTATAGAAATTGTGCAACTGAATAATTGAACCAAGTACTTAACAGAATAGAGAGACATCGTCTTTGTCAACTATAAATAGCAAATTAAACTTATAAGAGCCATATGGAAAGTAGCCTCATACTTCTGTAAACTGATCATCCCATGAAACTTCCATAATTCCCAAATCAGCAACTCTATCAGGAGTTGCGGGGGCTTCAGCTTGCACAGAAGGAACTGGAGAGCTGTGACATTTTAAGAACCTCACAGCATATTCCTGAATCGCATGGGCAAAATTTTTAGTTGGAATTTCTGTTAATTGTTTGCATTTTTCCTGCAAAAAACAAGGTGTTTCAGAACATCTGTAAGTTGTATAATATAAGCTTTAATTGCTATAAATTACAACAAGCCAGGTAAGGTAGAGAACAAATGACTCTTTAAGCCCATCTCTTAATGTATCTAAAGAAGAACTGTCTAAAGCACACATATATGGCGCAAATATTCATTCAGTATATGATGTCTTGCATTATAGTGAATAGTTTCCTCCCATACAGAGGTAGCAATGGAATGTAGATATTAATCTAATGAAAGAATAATTATTTCTGCTATGTGGGACAAAAAGTAAACATACAGCTACTTGATTAGACAGATATAAGCAAAAACAAAAAATCTGTAATCAAATTCTAAACCAAAACTGAATAGCACCTGATGAGGTCCTCCAATCTTGTCCTCGGACAATTCCTTCGCATCAAACCTCCTAGAATCATGTTCCCAATGTTTTACAACATCCCCCTTATTGTCACTACTTGTAAACAACTCCACTGAATGCCAGAACTGCATGACAGCCTTTGCCAGAGTGTAAGCAACCTTTTTTAGCTCCAGCTGTTGATTTTGTTCTCTCAACCGTAAAGTAAAAGCAACCCTTCGACAAATTTGAGCAGCAGCAGTCGTTTTCCAAAGACGCTCCTATAATCACAAAATAAATGATTGACAAATGTAGTGGATAAAACTTACTATCATACTGCTATCTTTAAAATAGAATATTTATTTTCTGAAGGAATGATTTCTAGGGAGAACAGAAATGGCGACTTCATCAAATTTTTTAAATGTATATACATCAACATAGTCACACCTGGGCAAAATCATTTGCTAACCATGCCATTTCTTCAAGAACAAAGTCCCAGTGTGATTTCCTACAAGCTTCTAAAGGTGTAGTACCGATTGACAACTCAGCAATCCTCTGACGCTTAGCCTGTTTGCCATATCATGGAAATGTTCAAAATTATGTGAAGTAGGAAATACATTTCCATCTATATTTCACATGCAAATCACAAATCAATGGGAATATCAGATAACAACCTCTATAATTCTTGCCTCTTCCAAAATTGAATCTTCACAGGCCCTATCTACCAGTTTTAATTCATTAGCAGAACAAGATAGTGATTCAGGAACAGAAGAACTTTTGTCTGGCTGGGTAGGCGCAAGTACATGAAGTTTAGAACAATCCAATGTGCATTGAATTCCGCCACAACAATCTCCTTTGGGATTAGAATCATCACCCAATTCATTGCCCACTTCTTTATCAGTCTCAGATATAATGTAAACCTTTTGCTCCACTTCATCATTGTTTGGGCAGTTCACATCATTTTTCAGGTCAGAAGTGATCTGCATTTCTTCCTCAATTTTGACCACAGAACTGTTGCTAGAGTGGTTTTCATGTACAGCAATATTGTTGCGATTGACAGCATTGTCATCCTCAACAGCTTTGGCGTCATTTTGTTCATTTCGCATTTTATCAACAGCTAAATTTTGCGTTCCATCAAATTCTGCAGTTTGTCTAGTGACACCATTAGCGTCATCATTTTTACCGGTAATAAGCAAATCACAGTCATGATTCACATCTAGACCAAGGCTGCTTTGGGTGCAAGAAGACTCTGAATCTAATCCCTTTATTGGGATACCATTTTGACCCTCATTGCAATCTCTTTTTAAGTCACTAAGCCCATTCATATGAGCAGAAGTAGTTTCATTCTCATTTTTCCCCGTAACTGCAGGACATCCAGAAACACCTGCAATTACCAGTTCCTTTCCTCCAACAAAGTTATTTTCCCCACAAGCAATATCAATGCGAGTCTCAACTTTAGAATCTGGATGGTATGACTTATCCCTTGTAATGTTGGACTCCGTAACATCTAACCCTTCAGGCAGACTACTTTTAGGTGACTCAACTTTGATTTCCAAAGCTTGTACACCACCAACCTCCTTGTTGGACTGCGTTTCGAGAATCTCCACCTGAGGTACCACATCACCGTTTGAGGTTGCAGTTTTCAGGTTAGAAGCAGATGAAATGCTTTGGTCCTTACAATTGTTTGTTTCAGATTTCAACCCCTTGGACTCCCTTGAACCAGCACGAACTTGTAAGGATAATCCATGCCCACCAGAACTTTGAACAACATCTGTTGAACTTAATCTAGTTCCGTCACGACTTGGTCTAGATCTATTCCTCCTAATGTATGAATGAACAATAGCAGAATCTTCCGATTCCTTCACATTTGAAGTCCCATCCATCTGAGAAGACTGTTCTGATGGTGCAACACTATTCCTTCTATTGAAATGCTTAGATTTCCTATCATGTTCAAGTAATGAATTGTCACCATTGAAGTTATCAGCACTATTTGGTTCACAAAGTGTAGGCACCAATGGTCTACCGCTACTTTCAACAGAGTCTCCATGAGGTGACTCAGTTAGAGCAAAACTACCTTTAGCTTCACTGCATTAACACCATGACACAAGGAAATCGAACAGGTGAATTTTGTTTTGTTCAATTATGCATTCGTCAACTAAAATCCATAAGACTCAACAGCAAAAATGAATATACCTAGTTACAATATGCTCAGCTTGATGATCAGTCAGTGATGTAGATTGGACACTAACTGCAGCTGCATTCCCAAATTTGAAGTCTAAAGGATTGCCACCCTGCAGGTAAGGAAAATTATATAGTTCATCATCATCATCATCATCATACCCCGAAATTCCCACAATGAAGTAGGGTCTGGGGGGGCCGGATAGTACGCAGCC
>JANVCQ010000004.1:22022768-22036811 GCA_025531925.1 Erythroxylum plowmanianum
ATTGTCAAGAAGAGGAACGAAGAGCATACTTTTTCTAGAAATTCTAGCTCTCTACGCCTTTCCTCTCGAACATCATACTCCTGCCTGTTTACATCAAATAATATTTTTCTTTATCAAGAAATAAAGGTGAACACAAATCCCATAACATTGGCAAGAGACATGGAAACTACAGAGCAATAATGAACACAACAAGATATGAATATTACCTAAGCTCTGCCTGAGCTTTTTCAATTGCTGCATTGCGCGGAGAGGTTTTGATACCAATACCAACTCCACCTTCAACAACCCCTCCCATGGAATCAACCTCAGCATTTACTATGAAAGGAGATCCTGAAGCACATTCATGCATTCCTAATCTGCTACCTACAAGTTTTGCCTCCCATTGATTCAAAGAACTATCATATTAATGAAGCACTCATTAGAAATTTAATCTATATAAATGATGAAAAACCAAAACACGCTTTACCCTTCAATAAACTGAATGTAGCATTCACGATAATAATGTAGACAAATCACTTAACTTGAGCAAATTTGAATATCAACAATAGATATCAAACAATTAGATGTTTCAAAGTATCACAAGAAAAATGGTATTGGAAACCTATCTTCAGCATTACAAAGTATGGAGACTATAGCATAAAAAACACTAACATCAATCACCGTGTCAAAATCCATATTGTATGCATAAAACCACAAAAAGGAATTAGTCGCAGGAATTTCAAAACATTAATACAAATCAATGTCTTACAATGTCAATAACTAATGTATGATTTTTCATCTCTTCTTTAATTTCATAATAAAGTTTTCTAAGTAAAAGTTTGTGCCCCATACTTGTGTTCATGACTAGGATCACTTCATTAGTGGGAAAAAGACAATTAAGGAATAATGTCTCATGTCCAGACCACAATAGAGGGTAATGATGGTTCAATTTTAACTAACATAAAGAGAATTGCTTTTAAAGAACAAATCACTTGTATCTAAACATTCTCCCCTAATGCATAATAACTTATGAGTTTAAAAGAGAGAAAATTAATCAACCAAAAGTTTCAATTTGGTGGGATGAATAATGGGAATTGAATTGACAACGAGGACAACTTATGATAAGTTTTGCTTATTAGATAGGGAACAATAATAAATTAGATATATTGTCCAAGTTTGTTTAGGACTAGGTTTGGCATTGGCTCGGGCTTGAGCACTCAAAAATTTATTTTCAAACGTGGACCCATCTCGAAGCATGATCGGGCTTAAGCCAAGCCTGTTTAATTTCTTTTTTAATTAAAAATTTGAAAACAATGTCATTTTACTCAAAAGGACATCTTTTTACTAGACATATTCAGGCTTCAAGCCAAATCAAGCTCTAGCAACTCGAAGCTTGAAAATTAGGGAAAAAAAGTCTAAGCTCAGCACAAAGCTTGACAAATTGGGGTCAAGCCCATGGACTTTGGGTTGGGCCAAGCCATTGTCATCTCTGTTTAGGATTCAAACTATTTAAAAATAATGAATCCTTTTTAGGATAAAATTCAATTTTGGATATTTTAGAATCTTTTCCTACTAAAATAAAAATTTTAAGAATTATAAATATGTGTGCGCTTGACCCTTCAATAACAAGCTATCCTAAATTTATTTTTTTTTTACAAATTTGAGTTTTCAACTAAACGGTGCAATGTTTTTACTAAGCATGATTTTTAGACTGAATCCTAGTTTCCTACCCTCAACTGTTTGTGCTCCTCACTAAATTTTATTAACTCCAACCTAAAGTTCCAGTAACCAAAACTTTAGATTATAGCCATATCAAAGCCATATTATAAACACTAAAAACCTAGCCTAAATTTTCAGCAATCAAACCCTAAAAACCCAACCATATCAAATCTCGAATTTTAACATTCCAAGCTAAAATCCAAACCTGAAACTTGATATACCAGCAATTTAATATCAACCTTATTTGTCACATTTTGTAAGTTTAGCTACTGGTTAATATTTCTTTTATTTGTCCTACATCAATTTGGTATCACAATTTTGGTTCACAATGGTAACAAATGGTGGAAAGACATATATAAGAATATTCAACGACCTAAACCAAGATGAAATGCTTCTGAATATTGCAAAAAAATTGGGCATCAATAATCTCGTTCACAATTTGCTCCAAAAACCAAACTTACATTTAACAATTCAATTCCCATATGAAAACATGTTCGACAATTTGTGGAGACGTTAGATAGCCTTGACATACATTCCCTAAAAGTCAAAATCCCTACAAATTATGCAAACCAACACCCTATACTTGATGCTAAACATGGAGAAGTCGTAATAAGCAAGATGAAGGGAGAAAATTTGATCAATAGCATGCAACTCATAGGAAAATCTTTCCTTAAAAATTATGTACTAATTTTGATTACACAAATTTAGCATGCACTACCTTCAAGAAAATGTTTGTTCTAAGTGGTGTGATTGTTGACACCTCTCTGTCAGACATCGAGAGTTTGACAGTACGAGCTGATCAAAGTGGTAAAGATGAAGGAAAACATAACCAAATGGATTCTTTCACAAACCCCTAAAGTTGAAACAATTGAACAACAAGTAGAAACTCTTAAACTACAAGCTAGAATGCCTAAAAATGAGGCTAAAACACCTAAAAAATAGGCTAAAAGCCTTGAAAAAAAATTAAAACACAAGAACAACATATCGGAACAACAGGGCAACAGCCTGAAGGAATATGATAGCAAGCTAAAATAATAAAACAGGGGGATGAAATGATTAACCAGTTACATAGGAATAAATGAGAAGATATAATTGCACTTGTAAAGTCAAAATTTAGTAATGACAAAAAGTTAACAAATTTGACTATAAGAAGCAACAATATGTATGTTCTTGATGCTTATGCAATAGAGAAGCCATGTGGTTTTGTTATGAAACCATCTGCAAATATAATGGTCGGGACTTATAATGTTATCCACACTACTAAACTATTCTTCAAAGAGGTTGCACGTCTACATAAATTACCTTTAAAGATCATCTCTAAGCGTAATGTGAAGTTATGAGTTATTTTTAGAGACTTCCATAGAAAATATTGAACACTAAGCTTCAATTTTCTAGTTCTTTCCATCCCCAAACCAATAGACAAACTAAGGTAGTGGATAGAAGCTTAGGAGATTTGTTAAGATGTTTGGTTAAACACAATGTGAAAAATTAAGACCTAATTCCTCCTATGGCAGAATTTGCATACAACAATTTCTACAAATAGATCAACTAATAAGAGTCCTTTTGAGATAGTTATCGGAGTCCAACCAATGACACCTATTGATTTGGTTCATTTACCACAAAAAACACGAGTTAGTGATGAATCTGAAGCTTTTGCACAACATATGACAGATATCTTTAATGAGGTACGAAGAAAGATAACAATTAGCAACTGGACTTATAAAGAACGTGCTAATCAATATTATCAATTGATGGAATTCAATGAGGAGAATGTGGTGATGGTAAGGATTCGTCCAGAATGTTTTTTGAAAGCAAAATATAACAAACTTCATTAACAGCGTCCTGGACCTTATAAGATCCTCAAGAAGATAAGTGCTAATTTTTATGTTTTGGAAGTACCAAGTGACATGGGAATTAATCTTATCTTTAAAGTTGCAACTTAACTATTTATTGTGGACATGATGATACGCAATCCCCTATTGCACTGGCAATCCCCTATTGCACTGTGAGAATTCCAGCCATTCCTCACCTTAAAGAGGAGATAAAGGACGTTGTATTGTATCCACAAGAGCTGGTGGGTATTGACGGTTTCTTGTCAAGTGGAAAGAAAGATCAAATTTCTGATAGCACTTAGATTTTAGAAGCTAAATTTTAGAAGTTGAATCCAAACTTATATGAGCAATATTAGTCACATTCTACGTCAAGGAAAACTTCAGACAAGCAGAGGACAATTGATGCAAAAAAGCTTAGAATTGATAAACGAAATGAAAGAGAACAAAATAGTCAACCACAAAATTTAATTTGGTGCAATGAAAAAAGGAAATTGAAATGATAGCAAAGACATCTTATTTTATGCTAAGTTTCCTTATTAGATAGGGAATAATAATAGGTTGCATATATTGTCCTAATTTGTTTAGGACTTAAACTTGTTTAAGAATAAAGATTCCTAATTAGAATACGATTCAATTTTGGATATTTTAGAACCTTTTCCTATTAGAATAAGGACTGTAAGAACTATAAATATACATATACTCAACCCTTCAACATTAAGCAATCATAAATTTTTCTACAAATTCGAATTTTTAACTAGAAAGTGTGAAGCTTTCTTCTAAGAGTGATTCCTAGTTTCCTACTCTCCATTGTTCGTGTTACTCACTAAATTCTAACAATTCTAACTTAAAGTTCCAACAACCAAAACCCTTGATTCTAGCCATATCAAAACTAAAATCCCAACCTAAATTTCTAGCAATCAAACATTAGAACTCAGCTATATCAAATCTGAAATTTCAACATTCCAAGCTGAAATCCAGACCTGAAACTTGATATTCTAGCAGTCTAATATCAGCCACATTTCTCAAATTTTGTGAGTTTAGGTACTAGTTAATATTTCGTCTATTTGTCCTCCATCACCTCCTGAACACATTTTGAAACCCAATAGGTACATCTCTCAGTATCTAAACAAGTCCCACATGATCCAAATTGCCAAGCAAGCCTAACAAAAAGTTCTACTGCCAAAAAAATATGTTACACAATAAGATAACTGAAAAGTCACAAGGTTATTATCGTAATAAAACTATAAGAACCTTCTCACCACTAGTCTCCCACTTCAATACAAACTGCCAAGTAAATGAAGCATATTCTAGATCCTATTATCTGCATAGCAAATACTAAACAATTTAATGTATCGACATACTCTAGAACAGCTTTCCATAATATATGCAAGCACAATCACTTTATGAAGATTTAAGCAGCTCAGCTACTGCGTATATATTCTTTGTGGATATAAGAGAATTAAATGAGAAGCAGTGCAGTGCAGCATTGCAAAAGTTCATATTAGCATTCCAAATAACAGTGGAGCTCAAACAGCTATAGTTTACAACTAGGAAAATGCATCATCGATAGCAAACGTTAGCAACCAGAGCAATGTCTACAGATAGTGACTGATGATTGTACAATATCCAATAAAAGACCTACAAACGAGGAAGGTTTCTCTATAAAGAAGAACGAATCACACTTAACGCCAATTAGTACGTCCAATTTGCATGCTCAGGAAGAAGTTGAGAACCGCACAAAAACGAGCATTCAACCAAGAAGCATGAAACGAAACCACAAAAGGCAACGAACACACACTCATTGCACGAAATAAACAAAACCTAATCTCCACTCATAACCCACACAATTTCAATTTATTCAACAAAGCACCCCAAACGTCCTAACGGCCCCAAATGCTAGGGTTCCAAAAATACTCGAATCAAACCCAAATTTTGAATAATAATCACCTGAAGTACAAAATTGGGGAGCTAGGGCACGAAGCAGAGACAAAGTAGGAACGACCACTCAGGTGAGTTTGTGGCTCTTTCTCTCTCCTAGGGTTTTTGAACGGACAAAAAACGACCACAATTAGCCCTAGAACATAACAGTCCGCGGCAAATGTCAGCCATGAAACAGCGTTAATTAGGTCTCTGAGTTTCAATCTCTCCCCGGAAAAAGGTGTAATCAACAATTTGTTTCTTTGATTTCTTTTTTATCGCTCTGGCACTTTTTAGATGTGTTTGGGGGAAAAATGTCTCTAGGATTTGGCATTCGAAGAAACGGAGCACTGCGCTAGCGAGACTTCGGTCGCTGTACGAGTGCAGTGGGCTTGGGTTTTGGAGGAAGAAGAAGGGAGACTAGGATTGTCGGGCCTTCGAAGTGCATGTTTGGGCCTTCTTTGGATAAATTGTACGGTAGAGTTTTTACTTTTTACACTTCCTCCTGTAATTGATTATAAGATATTCAATCAACTGAATTAGTTGATGTAAGAGAGACGATTTCCCTTATCTGAATGATTAAACTTAATTTCACTAATTAAATAAAAATTTATATCGATTTAGTTTATCATGTATGTAAAAGAATGACAACTATTTCATTTTTGTTAAAGATCAATAAATAAGGGACATGTCCTAGAGCATACAAGAGATGTTTAAAATGAGTATCTCCTTCATTTTTCATTCTTCCACGTTTTTAAAAAGAGAAAATGAGAGAGAGAGAGAGAGAGACCGAGGTTATTAGTGGTGAAATTAAAGAAATAACACAAAGACTAGATTAGGAGTTAGGACCTGTTTATTTCTATTTGTATGTTTAGTTTTAATTTTTATTTGTTGCATTTTTTAGTTTCTTAGTTTTCATAATCTATTATGAAAACTAGAAAAACTGGTTTTCGTTTTTGTTTTTTTTTCATAATTTGATCTAATACCAAGTAAAACATATATTATCTAATTATTTATCATTAATTATTAATAAAAATTATGAATAATTTAATTTAAGATTATATATTTAATTATATATAATTATGAAATTTTTAATTTTTATCTAATATATAATTATTATCAGCAATAAGAATATAACTATATTTACATTAAAAATTAAAAAGGTTCTTATTTTTATATAAAAAATTGAAAGTGAAAATAAAAACAAAGATTAAAAACTACAATATAAAAACAAAAGTGAAACCAAATGATCGCTTAGAGTTTAAAGCATCTTAGTATATTAAATATCAAGGTCAATGGTATAAATCTCTTCTATTGTTTAAGAAACCTTTAAAATATACCTTTGTCTTTAAAATTCTCAACAACAGAAAAAAACTTCATCTAGTGTTTAGTTTTCTAAAAAATTCTCTTTTATTAGACTTTGATTAAAAAATAATGAGATAACATGCGTAGTTTAAATATCAAACGAGAACTAATCAAATATTATTTACATGATAATTTAACTCAATTCTTAAACATGAACTAAATTAACTAAATATGGATCAAACTTTAATTTATTATAATTATCTTAATTATTAATTTAGTTTGAATTTAATGGGTTCATAACGGATTTAGGAGCTGAGTTAGTTTGCTATATTATAGACATTTGATTAGTTCATATTTGACATTTATACAATGTGTAGTTTATCATTATTTTTAACTGAAATTTAAGAGAAGAGATTTTTCTTAAAAACCTGGAGTTTTTTTAAAAATTTAAAAATCAAGGTTTTTCTAAAATTTATAAAATATAGAAGATGTTTATATCTTTTGCCTTAAATATAAATAGCGAAGAATCATAATATGTATCATATAATTAATTAGATTTTATGTGTTATTTATAATTAAACTTTATATGAAGATTTTAATAGTTCCCTTATTTTCATTATTATGACATAGAGTGTTGTTTTATGATACATTTAGGGAAGAATATTAAATTATAGTATATTAGTATTTGTTGTGATGAACCACATGTTTTTTTTTGTGTACATGACTTATTTTATGAGTAATCTAATGGTATTATGAGTTAGTTTTGTTTTATTCAAATAAGTTACTTTAAATATCATAACAAATTGAAAATTATTTAATTGCAAACTTTAACCATATTGTTAGCTTAAACGCAAAAAAAAAAACCTAAATTAGGTTTATGCAACATATGAACTATTGTAGGTATGGCCAATTTACGGAAAAAAAAATAATTGAATTATATCGTCTGGTTTTACTTCTTTTTTTATTGTAATCTTTTTTATTTTTTATTTTTGTTTTCTATTTTTAGTTTTTATTTTTCTTTCAAATAAAAATAAAATCCTGTTTAATAATTAATGTCGAGTTGTATTTTTATTATTGATAATAATAATTACATATTAGATAAAACTTAAAAATAAATTATTTTTAATTAATTAAATTTATTTTAATATCTTATATAATACTTATTAATAAATTATCAATACATTTATTTTATTTTAAATAAATAATTTAAATTTAAATTTTATTTAAAATGTATTTTAATTATGTAACCAAATTATATTTGAAATTTATATATTTTGAAGATATTTTAAATTTAATTATATTTACTAATAATTATTTAATTAAGTTTCTTTTATTTAATTACAAAAATTAAATAAAATTATTAAATAAAATCAAATTATTCCTAATTTTTATTAATAATTAATTTAAATTAATTTAATATATAATATTAAATTATTCATAATTCTTATTAATAATTAATATATCAAATAATTAAATAGTATATATTTAGTTGGTGCTAAACTAGATTATAAAAAAATAAAAACAAAAGCAAAATTTACTTTTTGTAGTTTTCATAAATTTTAAAAAATGAAAGAAACTAAAACAAAAAACTCAAACAAATAAGTTTCTTGTACTTGGCATTGTAGTCAATGTGAATGTATAAATAGGTAGTAGTATCTCTCGGGGATTTAGCTTGATTTAGTTACTTTTGTTACTCTTATTGTTATTATTATTATCAATATTCTCTTTCTTATTATTACCCTTCGTTTCTTATTATTATTCTTATTCTTCTCCTTCTTCTCCTTCTTCTTCTTATTCTTATTCTTATCATCATCATCATCATCATCATCATCATCATCATCATCATCATCATCATCACGATTATCAACTATAATACTGCCAACTCTATCATCACTGTTATTGTTATTATTCCTTCTATTAATATTTATACTATTATTATTATTATTATTATTATTATTATCATCATCATCATCATCATCATCATCATCATCATCATCATTATGTTCTCTCTAGCTCTCTCTCTCTCTCCCTCTTTCTATCTCTTTCTATCTTCTCTCTCTCTCTCTCTCTCTTACTTTTTCTCTTTTCATATAGGTCAATTAGAAATAATCAATTTACTAGTTAGGGATAATGTTGCGTACTATTGAACCTCTTCAGACTCTGCGTCTCAGCGAATTCATACTGAGTGTTGTTATTGTTAAAAACGAAAATAGAAAAATAAAAACAGAAACAGAAACAAACGAATATAAATTGAATAATACTTACAACGTTTAAGCATGTCGTCCATGAACTAAGTTTTAGTCAATTTAACTAATTCTTCTCTATTTGCATGCAGCCAAGTTAAGGTAAAAGTTAGAGTAAAATTATTTAAGATAGAAATTTAAGAAAAATTATAATTTAAATGTATGTGATGCCTAATGTAGAATTTGATTACTAGTTTTAATTTTTAATTGATTTATTTAATTTCATGGATATTATAGTGTATTTTTATTTAATTTAACTTATATAGTGTTGTTACTAATATATTGTGAATTAATTACTTATTTTGATGTTTTATCTTAAGACAAATATTGTTTCTACTAGGAATTATTTGTAGTTATATGTAGTAAGTATTTATTATTATTAAGTTTAATTTTGTTCATATTTTCTTTATCATTTATATATTTCTAGAAAATTGAGAAATGTTGTTAAAATTACTTCACTATAAGTAAATAACAAAAAGAAGATCATGAATATTAGAATGACGCAAAGTCATAATTTAAATCTTTACTACAAATTTATTTTTATTATTTCGTATTGTAAATAAAATAAATGAATTTTGGTATTGTTGGTGAACATAAACAAAAAATTATTTTTGTGAATATAATACAAAGAAATTATTTTGTATATTAACATTAATATAAACAATTTGTATATAGATGAAAAAATTATTGGCCCCTGAATTTTTTTTATTTGATCAAGCATTATTAGATTTATTTTGGGCTCTTGCTAGATTAATGTATGTTGGAGTTAATTAGCATGTTAATGTTAATGAAATTAGGTGACATAGGTGAATTGAATTATTGTTAAGGTGATAAGTTGCATAAGGGGTATTGTTGGAAGATCACTTAAGTTGTAAAATCATAAGGCATTGAAGGAGGGGTAAATTAGACATTTGAGATTCATTAAGGGTATAAAAAGGAGAAGAAAAGGTGGTCTTACATTGAAGAAGAAGCTAAAAATGAAAATTGGAGAAAAGAGAGGAGAGAGAGTGTCGTGTGAGGAGAAAAGAAGAGAAAGAAAGAAGGGCAACCTAGGTTTCAATTTTTCTTAGCCTTCAAGAGTGATCTTGGAAGTTTTTCAAGAAGGAAAAAGAAAGAGGAAGATTAGAGCCTCCATTAGAGCCAAGAAGCTCATTGTTAGGTGAAGATTTAAGGTAAGTTGATTTTAATCTTAGTGAGTTTTGAAAGGATTTTTGATTCAAAGAGTTTAGGAAATGTATGGGTTTAAGTTTTCTAGGGTCAATTTCATGCATTTAGGTCCTTGGGTTTTCCAATTTGAATTCTAATTGATTTGGGATTTTTTTGTCAACGTTGAAGAAAATTAAGAGAGGCAAGAGGAGCAAGAGGAGAGACATTCTTGAGCAAGTTTCAAGCAAGGAAACTAAGGTGGGTGATATTTTTATAATTGAGTCAATAAGCTATTAAAGTCTCTTTCAAATAAATGGAATTAAATGATTTCCAACTACCTTGAAAATGTGCATTTATTATTCTTTAAAATGGTTTGAGAATGTGCCACATGTTTTTGTTATAAGTTTTGTGAATAAATTTTGAGTGATATGGGAATGATTTCAAATTGCTCTATAATTGTTGTATTTGTGGCTTTTGAATCATTTGGGAAATGGTTATATGTTTGGTATAGAATTTTTGGTTATGGAATTGTGAAATGATTTTGAAAGAATAGCAAGTATATGAAATAGTTCATGCTCCTGAAAGACAAGATTTCAAAATGTGTCATTTGGGCAAATAGTTTGTAAGTTATGAGATGCATGATTATGTGGGTTTGTGGTGGTCTCCTAAGTATGTCAAGTGCACTTGTCTAAAGAGTTCTCTCGCCTACCTGCCCGCTAGTGGCATGGAGCTCCCTCGCGGACTCCCATAAGTTCACGGCTACGCAAGACCATTTTGTGGGATTGCAATAATACATTCTGTTCACGGTTACACAGGACCCGTATGGGAAATTTGCAGTACGTTCTGTACGGATCCACCCAAACCATTATGATGTACTTATGTGTTGACAAGTTTGATGAATTTTTGACATGTATGAATTGTGAATTGGTTTGACAAGTGAGACATATATGTTTTATGGATTTTGTGAAAAATTGCTATGATCATGAAGATTTTCAATGATTTTTGCTTATTACCAATTATAAAACTGTTACCCACGAGCGTTAAGCTTACCCCTCCACTCCTTCCCATCCATAAGCGATGAGCAAGATATTGAGTGGTCGAGTCGAGAGTCAAGGCATCACTCCAATTTGCACATTTTGCTTTGTTGAAGTTATATTTTGTAAAAACAATGCTTTAGTCACATTTTGAGCGATTCTAGTTTTTGTAAAATTTGTATTTTTGGATTATGATGTAAATGGCTCGAAATGCCCGCTACAGTGTTGTAGAACTCTTATTGGTTTTGATTGTAATGAAATACATACGCATTATGTTGTTTATGGCTTTCTAAAGTCTTTATATTGCATTTTTAAGCTTTTCATTGGGGGTAGGATTATGTTCTGACCTCAGGAGAAATTTTGGAATAATTTAGGATGAATTTTACTAAGCTGCCTTCATGGAAGTTGAAGATGATTTTTCTAGCTTTCTAAAGATATAAAGTTTGTAATTTTTGGATATCGGAGTGGAAAGTTGTGATCATTACAAATTGTGATGCCGCATAGAATGTGTGTATGGGACAACTATGAAGAATGATGTTTAATTGTGGTTTTGATGAATCAAATGGGTTTCGAATTGAGAGTTTTATGTGATAAACTTGGTGTTTGAATTGATATGAAGTGAGTCACTTGAAGAGTTGGATTTGGGAAGTTTATGAGTGAATATGATGTTAGAATGGAGGTAGGAAGCATTGGAGGGGTTTGGGAAACCCCCATGTTCGTTTAAACGGACCTACTCAGGTCAGAAAATGATCCCCAGCCTCACCAATGTCCGTTTAACGAACATGGATGTTTGTTAAATGGACCTTCTTGGCCAAAAATGGATTCCAACCCTGACAATGTCCGTTATGGATGTCCGTTAAACGGATATTCACAAGATAACTTCAGTAAATTGCGATATTTGACCTCTTAAATGGCAAAATGTCACTTTGTGGGCTTCATAAAAGTTGTATATCTTGAAATCTACTTTCAAATAGTCTAAGAACAAACTAAATCCGACATTTTTACCAAAAGTTATGGTAATTGCGCCAAGACAGGTACAAAATGATTAAGGACATAAACATATTGGATTCTTTTAGCCATAACTCCCTCATCTGACCTCCGAATGAAGTGATTGTTGAAGAGATAGTTTCCTAACTCATGGATCTATCTCTCCATAAAATTGATATATTTTGGAATTGATTGGAGAAAGTTTGATGGAGGGAAAACGAGGTGGGAGACCATGATTGGGGTGTGAACATATTGTAGCTTTTTAAGCATAACTTCTTGTATAGAGTTCCAATGGAGATAGTTCTTGCTTCAAATTAAACTAGAGATGTGGAGCTAATATTATTGTGAAGAAGTCAAATTATGATTTTGGTGATTGACTAGTGTGGGCTCACCACTCTTGCGAGAAGACGGCCAAAGAGGGTTCTTTGGAATAACTCTACAGGTTTATAAGTTCAAGGTTTTATGACTCCGGATGTTGGGCTCCGGAAATGGGATCCAACAAAAATTATGTTACTTACATTTTATAAAACGTTTATTATCATAAATTATTGAATATAATGTTTGTTAATTGAATTTCCTTTAATATATTGCTAAAATCATAATATTGTTATAAAATATTTACGAATTAAGAATTATGTCATATAATATGTTATATTGATTAAATCAACATCAATACATTGGTAAAGTATAGTTATGACATTAATTAATGACAATAATATCAAGTGATTTCTATCTTAATTTAGGTTGACATCATTTTAACAATAATTTATTATATTAAAATCTTAAAATTACTAATAAATATTCAACTAATATAAATTTATTATTTATTTTAATTTAGAATTAATTTTAAGGATGACAATAATAATATGCTACAACTCGACTCAAGGTAAATAAGTCAAGCTCGAGTTGATTGGAATTCAGGTTACATTCAAGCTTTTTTCTTTTAAAGTTAAACTTTAAGTTGGACTCAGACTTAATACTTCATAGGCCAACCCAGCCTAAAGCATGCTCCTCATATTACATACAAAATAATGTCATTTTGATGGGTAAAAAGTTAAATACCTAAAACCTATATATGTCTGTAGCGTCATCTCTTTCCCCCTAATTGCCATCTCTCCATCTCTTCCTAATCACTTGCAAGTTGATGGCATGTTCATTCTAAAGTCCCTAGATATTTACTTGATTAATTTGATTGAAGTTCTAATCTCTTTTATCATGTTTATGAGAATTTTCATAGCTTCTTAATAACCCAAGTCGATTATCTTAGTGAATCATCTCTTAGTTCTTCCTTTTTCTTATGGTTTATAGTTGTTTGTTATTGTCTTTTTATGGCCTCTAAATCACTCAAATTAATTCCATTAGCTTTAAATGTTTCTGCAACTAGGCATTAGCCCTTTCATTCATAACAAGAAAGAGATAATATTTGGATAACAAATTTGTTATGGTCTTTTACAATTGGGTAGTGAACTGGAAAATTGTAATATTCATGCTTTGTTCACGTAGCATTGGCTTGTAGCCATCTTTTATTCAGTGATTGGAAATTCATCATCCTCCTATTATTTAAATTGCAAGATTGTCATTTCTCTAATAAGTAATTATTATTTGCTTGCAATTGCTAGAGAATGGAGCATTTTGATTATATTCTTGGGAAATTCGACATTTGTATTGAAAGGAAGGATCCTTTATATGTAATTTGCATAATTTTTTTATATTCATATTTTAGTTTGGCTAGGTAGTTGAAACTGTAGCGCTCTCTTACCACAGGGTATACACCGGGATGCCTGGAGATCATTTAGGTACATAACCTATGATAAGGGCAAGCTACGTTCGATCACTACATTCACTTCACATGGCATCATATCAATATTCACTTATAAAGCA
>JANVCQ010000004.1:22099925-22114750 GCA_025531925.1 Erythroxylum plowmanianum
AGAGATAGTGAAATCTCAGAAAGACATCTGAGGACTGGACGTAGCCCACGGTTTGGGGTGAATCAGTATAAAAATTGTTGTGACAACATCTCTCTACCCTCAATCTCTCTTATCGTTCAATTTTCGATTTTATTAGTTTTTATACGAGTTTTCAAAAAATAAGTTATAACTTTAATTTTTAGTAGTTCTTGTGAAAAGAACAAGTTTCTTTTAACAAAACGTTTTCAAAATTTTCTTAAAGAAGGGAAATACACAATTCAACCCCCCTTCTTGTGCATTTGCATATCATATAATAAGTCTTGTATTAACGTGTGATTCACTTCAGTTTTATGATTTTTTCTTTTACAGAAATACCCCTAAAAATCTTAAAATTTCTAATACTTATCGGTATATGGCTGGTATCTCCCAGCCGATGCTGCCTGCTACTCTTCTTCTTTCTCTCATTAGTTTCTCTCTCACAAATTCACACTCTCGCGCCCACCCACCTGACATTGCTCTTCTTCTTGTTCCTCTCAGTATTTTCTCTCTCACTCTCAATCTCTCTCTTTTTCACCGTCACTACCACTCCATCTCCTACTATCCAGCAACCACCACCGAACCCAGGAATCGCTCAATGCCACCAGCTTACCACCGCACCAGTCACAGTCACAAAGTCCCCTTGGAATTGCCATATTTGAAGTAGATCCAAATCTAAACTCGACCCAACTCGACATTGAATTGGTTTTTGATTTTTTTGGTGCATTTTTTGCTCTTAAATTTGAAAAATAGATTCATTATATTTGGTTGTTTGTGTATGTTTTGTGATGAAAATTGTTGGAAATTATTGGTATGCTTTGTGATGAAAATTGTTAAAAATTATTGGAATAAAATTGTTAAAAATTATTGGAAATGAAAATTGTTTATGTATTTTTTTGTAATTATAGAATTGAAATTGTTAGAAATTGTTAAAAATGAAATTGTTAGAAATTGTTGAAATTTATAAACGGAAATTGTTGAAAATGCAAATCTTTTATGTATACTTCATTATTTTGTGAATTGTGAATTTATATTGTTGAAATCAGGGACGGATCCAGAAATTGTTTTGAGTGGGGGCAAAATTTTAATGGGGGAAAAATTTTAATGGGAGCAAAATTTTATTTTTTATGCGTTCAAAACTTAAAATAATAAATTTTCATGTGAAATTTTTTGGAGGCAGTGGGGGCACTTGGCCCCAGTGTAGCTCCGTCCCTGGTTGAAATTGTTAGTTGTTGGAAATGAAATTGCTAATTGTTGGAAAGGAAATTGTTGAAAATTTGGAAATAGAAATTATTTATGTATATTTTGTGATGTTTAAAACTTTGAATTGAAATTGTTCAAAATTATTGGAAATGAAATTGTTGAAAATTATTGGGAATGGAAAATGTTGCAAACGGAAATTGTTTATGAATGTTTTGTAATGGTTGAATTGAAATTGTTGGAAAATGTTAGAAATGAAATTGTTGGAAATTGTTGAAATTTAGAAATGAAAATTGTCAAAAATTGTTGAAAATGCAAATTGTTTATTTATATTTCATTATTTTGAGAATTATAAATTTGTGATGGTTGAAATTGTTGGTTGATGGAAATGAAATTGTTGGTTTATGGAAATGAAAATGTTGGAAATTTAGAAATTTAAATTGTTTATGTATGTTTTGTGATATTCGAAACTTTGAATTGAAATTGTTGAAAATTGTTGGAAGTGGAATTGTTGAAAATTATTGGGAATGGAAAATGTTGGAAATGAAGATTGCTTATGTATGTTTTGTAATTGGTTGAATTGAAATTGTTAGAGAATGTTAAAAATGAAATTATTGGAAATTGTTGAAATTTAGACATGAAAATAGTTAGAAATTGTTGAAAATGCAAATTGTGTATGTATATTTCATTATATTGTGAATTTGTGATGGTTGAAATTGTTGGTTGATGGAAATGAAATTGTTGGTTATTAAAAATGAAATTGTTGGAAATGGAAATTGTTTATGTACGTTTTATGATGATTGAATTGTCTTTATTTTGATATATGCATTCAATTATTTTTACAGATAAATGAAAGGAAGTTCAAGTATTTCTGATCAAACCACTTTAGGAAGATATAATGATTCAACTTGGGCTCATATTGCATTAGTTCCCAGTATGATGAACCATACTATTTGCTTGTTTTGTAACAAGCATTTGAAAGGTAGAGGAATAACCTGATTAAAGACCCATTTAGCTAGGGTTAAAGGAGATCTAAAACTTGTAAAAAAGTAAGCAATGATGTGAAGTGGCAGATGAAAACTTTTTTCTTGAAGAATATCAACATGGAAAAGATAAAAGGGAAAGGTTAAATTTTGAAATTGGTCGTAGAAGTTCATTTGCTGGTTTTCGTGATGATTGTGGAAATGTTGAAGGTGGTAGTGGTAGTGGTAATACTAGTGTTCCATCTTAGGACCAGCAAGAAGTGAATGTTAACCTACACCTGATGCTAAGACAAAAAAGAAGGCAGGTGACTAGATTTTTGCAGCACGAATAACTCCTAGAGCTTAACCTTCAATTTATAGTACAATGCAATCAAGAGATGCGGCTCATAATATTGATACGGCAGTAACTAGATGGTGGAATGATACAGGTTCATCATTCAATGCTTCCCAGTCTTACTATTATCAGCCTACGATGGATGCAATAGTCTCTTATGGTCCAGAATACAAAGCTCATTCGATTGATGACTTAAGAAGTAAACTTTTAAGTTGCTTATTTTCTGAAATTAAAAGTTATTTGGATGAAAGAAGAGTGAATTGGGCTACTTTTGGGTGTTCAATCATGTGTGATGGTTGGACAAATAGGAGACAAGAGCTTATTATTGATTTTTGGTTTATTTTGTAAATGACTCAATGTTTTTGAAGTCTATTAATGTATCTTGCATTATTAGAAATATTGAAACTTTATTTGAGATATTTGATAAAGTTGTGAATGAAGTAGGGCCAGAAAATATTGTTTAGTTCATTACTAACAATGATTTCACTTATAAAGTGACAAGAAAAGGTTATATAATAGGTATAATTCTTTTTTTAGACTCCTTGTGTTGCACATTACATTAACCTATTACTAGAGAATATAACGAATCCTAGATATTTTCCTATTATTAATGAGACTATGCAGAAAGCTAAAAAGATGATCAAGTTCATCCATAATCGTGTATGGGTTTTGAATTTAATGAGAAAAGAATTTATCATTGGTAGGAATTTGTGTCGTCCTAGTGTGACAAGATTTGCAACAAATTTCTCATCACTTCAGTCTTTTGTTTCGATGAAGAAAGAGTTAAGACAAATGTTTATAAGTGATAAGTGGGTTGCATCTCAACATACTAAGTCTAATGCTAGATTGGAAGTTTCCAGCATTATACTAGAAGATAGAGAATTTTGGTCTCAATATCAATTTGTTATCTGAGTTTGTGAGCCTTTAGTGAGGGTATTTCATTTAGCTGATATTGAAGAAAAGTCAACAATGGGTTTTTTTATGCCATGGAAAGATCGAAGGAAGCAATCAAACCAAATATGAAACATAGGCCTTCTTTGTACATACTATATCTTGCAGTTATCAATAAGGGATAGGAAAGAAAACTTTTTTATCCTTTGTTTACAGCTAGGGCATTTCTGAATACTAATGTTAAATTATGTATAAGGAGTTTTTCTAAATTATAATAGTAAGAAAAGCAATTTATCAAAAATTATTTTCAATTAATTAAAGGAGTCAACACAATTGAAATGGTTTCTAATTAAAATTTTAAAAATTGCTTTCAAATCAAATTAAATTTCCATTTAGAATAGTAATTTAATTCATTTACGAATCAATATATTAAATCTAAATAGTTGAAAATATTATTTTATATTATAAAGATTAATAATTAAAAACAAACAAAAATCGATATTTTATGCATATATTTTGACTATATGTATGCTTTATTTATATGTTTGATATATATTGGATACATGTTGATTTGCACGTCTATATATATGGAATTTTACATGTATTTTAGTATTTGATGAGCCTATCTGAAATTAAATCTCTCATTAAAATATGAAGTACATGTTGAGAATATAATTGTTGTCTTTTATTATTTAAGTATAAAATCATAATTTTGTTTATTGTAAGGCTTGCTGAGTGAATCAAAGATCCTTTAACTTGAATATATTTTTTATCTTAAATTAGTGAGTCCTATTTAACTAAATTTGCATGATTTGGATGAGTGACACATGATCATATTAATTTAGAGGTAGGATTAGGAATATTATTAAAGATATATTATAAGAAGAGTTGTCACCTAACAAATCTAGGTCACATGAGTTGTGATTGATAAAAATGTTATTTACCTTATTTAAGTTTAGTTCATTTGTTGAGTGACTAAAGATCAACTAAATTTGAAAGAGATCATAGCCACTAGAGAGATTAGAGTAACCTTTTCAAATAATAATATGGGTAATTATTTGAATAAAATAGAGAAAATAATCAAATATATGATTTAAATCCTAATCTCGGTTGGATGTTATGGCTTATAACCAATTACTTTCTTTTCTTAAACTTATATTTTGTTTTGAGTAGAAGTTAACTTTGTTTAGTATAGTTGATATAAAGACTTAATGAAACAAATTTCTTGAATATAGATTAGGTTTGAGAAGAGTCCTTAAATATATTAAAGGTAAGTTGTATATCCATTATGTGAATATACTATAGGCCTTGTTAAGGATTCAATGACAAAGTTTGAAAGATATGTCAATATCATATATATGACAAAATGTAATAAAATTTTGGAATTGACTAGTGTATCATAAAATTTAATGTTAATATATAAAATGCATGTTAACACTATGATAGCACAATGTAAATAGTTATATAAAGTAGAGCAAAAAGGTATAGTATTTAATAGATCTTTCCACACAATTTATCTTAGTAAAAGCATAAATAAGGTCTACAATTGAAAGAATTAAAAAAAATAATTGCATGATTTTTTTATCAATACAGATATGATACAGATTAGATGTAATTTTAATTTATGCTTTTAATGTTTGATATTGAATTTGCACTCAACATTATTATAATGTTTAAGGTAATAAGGAATAGATTATTGAGTAAAAGTAGTTGATCCAAGTTTATACAAATAGTTTATATCTATTGGATCAAAGAGAGACTTAACATAAGTAGAAAGAATACAAAGTTAGACTATCCTTTTACGCCATGCTAGTTAAATCAATAGAATCATAAAGTTATTTTCTAGGATGCATGTATCCTTTTGATTATGAATCATATAAAACTTTTGAAATGTATTGAGTTGAAGATTAACCAAATCCACTTTTAGTTTATGAATTATGATGTTATTAAATTAGTAAATCTTATATATGTGATGTGCTAGATGTAATAATAATTCATAAAGGGATGATTTTTGTATTTCATTAAATGTACTAATAACTTTGTTTGATATGGTCATATGCATTAAATGAAATAATAATTTAAAATGTAAGAAGTTCAAAGTATTTACATCGAAGTATAAATTAAGCATTAAGAATGTAGAAACTCTTTAATGAGATTGAAGTGGTGAGATTTAAATTTTCTTAGTTATCTAGAGTGAAAGAGATTCTCTAGTGAATATCTCTACAACTAAACTTCCCAATAATATGGATTTGTGTAAATAGGAATATCCAATATGAGATATTATATGGTGAAATATTTTTTTCTTCTACAACCAGACATAGTACAACTACTTAACTTTGAAAGTTCCAATTATATCAATTAGAAAGGTTTCATATTATATCTGGTAAGACTTTGAAAGAGTCAAAGCTGATGATTCTAGATATGATGCTTTATTAAGGAAAATATTATCCAATAAGTTTAGAACAAAATATCATAATAGAAGGTTATGAGATATCCAAAAGGTTGGATATAATCTTATAGACCTATTGAATAATGTTTGTTTCAATTAACATATATAGGAGAATAGTTGTCAAGATTAGTAGTAGGACTAAGATGAAGTTTGAGAAGTTCAAATCTTATGACATTACATCCAATTAGAATTAATGACTTTGTTGGTACATTTGATGTATAGTTGAAAGGTTATGAGATATTAAAAGAATTATTTTATGATAAATTTAAAAAGTTTATTTTAGAGATGATTATGAATTTATTATATTTACAAGAAGGTTAGTGGGAGTATAGTTGTACATTTTACCAATAGTGCTTAGAGACATACTGCTCATAGAGAAAAAAGTTCATATTTTTAATTTTTGAATATATGATAGTCTGATAATAAATATATGATAGCTTTAAGGTATATTTTACTTAGAACGACATTATTTTGAGATTGAAATATTATTTTGATATTAAAAAGATTTTAATGTAGCATTAATTGCTAACCAAACCGTAAAATATTTTTCAATTAGTAGAAATGAATATTTTGATCAAGGAGTTCTTTAATGAACTTAGTCTAGTTCCTTGTATTATTCAAGATAGTAATTTACTCTAGAATATAAGATCTATTAGTCATGCAAAAGGACCTAATATCTCATCAAATATTAAGTATGTTTAGTCACTTTCTTTTAATTATAATGATAACTAAGAAGAAAATTGTAAAATTTAAGTAAGTGCTCACTATAGAAAATCTTGTAAAATTGTCTCACTGAACCAATTTCCTAGCAGTAGCATGATCATCATATGATGATATAGTATAAGATACTTAAACAATTATCTCAGTGGAAGTGGGGAATTGTTAGTTTATGCCTTACAGCTAATTAGTTGGTTGTCATTTAGTGATATAATTATTTATAGACATTTTTATCCATATTCAGATTTATATGATAAAGTACTTAGGATAAATATACATTACAGATGAGATTATAATGAGATCATAATTATGAGATTCATATTGCAGTTATATATTATTCTTAAAGTATTCATAATCATTATTCTATTATGACTATACATTAATAACGTGAAAAGATTAACACAAAGTTACGTTTCTTCCTTATAAATGAAGTAGTCAATCTTATAGAATAAAGTATAAAGATACTTAAATAAACGTATGTATGCTTGTTAGAGAACAAATTCACTAAACTGATCTTATATAAGAATTTCATTTGTAATATTACTTGTATGTAAAGGAATTCTCATTGTGATGATTCTATAAATGATCCTTTGACTTGATATCTTTAGATTATCTTATATACGAATTGCTATGTTTTAATATTACATATAACCTACTTTATTCAAGGATAGCTCAATCAATAATCGTTGAATATAATATGAACTATATGGAGGTAGTTGAGTGATTAATATAGGATTTATCACCTTAAAGTGATTAGAGATAATGTTTCATTATTTTTATTAGTATTGATTTGAGAAATCCTGGCCAAAGTGGAATGAAACTTTGTAAAATAGTTTACAAATGTCATTGTAGAATTAATTGCTAAAGGCAAAAAATTAAAATAATTGGACTTAAATAGAGTAGATATTAATTTCATGGTATATGTCTAATAAAAAAGTATACACTGAAAGGATTGAATTATACTAAAAGATCAAATATGGAAAGGTTAGTTAAAACCACTTTGGCATTTCCAAATATTTGGGTAGTTATGATGTATTGCTAGATGTCAATAGTGATATATGAAGATAAATTATTTAATTAGAGAATTGAAGTTTAATTCATCTAATCTTAAATATGATTTAGGGTTATAATTTATATCTATTACCAATACATTTAGGAACAAAATGAGTTAT
This sequence comes from Erythroxylum plowmanianum, assembly GCA_025531925.1. Taxonomy (NCBI): domain Eukaryota; kingdom Viridiplantae; phylum Streptophyta; class Magnoliopsida; order Malpighiales; family Erythroxylaceae; genus Erythroxylum; species Erythroxylum plowmanianum. The sequence goes on from JANVCQ010000004.1 coordinate 22,107,687, forward strand.
ACATAAAGAACGAGTTAAAGAGAAAAAAAGTATTTTAATTAAGTTAAACTTGATTGAAAGTTTGAGAAACTTTAGGATTAAATATGAGATATTTAATAAATAAGTAATAATAAGTGATGTCAGATCTTACTTGTGCCTAATTAGTATTTAACCATAATTAATTGTAATTGTAATTGTAATTTTATTTTAATTAAATTACTACAAGGTCCAAACCCTATTATATATAATTTAAAGTTTTAAAGGAGGTAGTACTTCTTGCCTAACCCTCAATACTCTGTTTATAAAGTTCTCTCAAAACGCTCTCTAGATACCATCAAAGGCTAGACATGTATACAATTGTGGTAGTTGAAATGAGTCAATTTAAGAAATAGCTTAAAGGAAACGATAAGAAAATGATCAAGTTACACAATAAGGTACGAATATGAATCATGCTTTGTTATTATATAATTTAAAGTAATCTTAGCCTTTGAGCAATCAAATAAAAAGTTTTGTATCCATTCCGTTGTGTAAGAGACCAAATCATGGTTTGGTTTTTCATTAATGGTATTGAAGTTATCTTTATTTCCGTAACTTAATTAAAATTTTTTGTTTTTATTGATTATAAATTTGAAATTAAATTACAAAAAGTTTGCAAGTTAAATCTGACTATGAAAATATGAAATTTTCATTTTAAGATCCTTTAATTATAAACCCTAAAATCATATTTTGATCTGATTATTTTAAAATAAAAAAATTCATATTGAAACTCGTTCAAAATTGAATTAAATTCAAAGTTTTGAGAAATCAAAATTTTTATAAAGCTACATCGTACAAGAGAAAGAAATCTACAAATTTTGATTTATGGAATTTCAATAAGATCTGAGAACCCAAAAATTATACACTAATTTTTTGAAAACAAGTTGAGTGTCTTGGATTGAGAATGGTGGGCCTCATGATGCATTAAGCAATAGTTGAGAACTCAAAACTTCTGGGTTATATATATGATGTGTTAACTATTGGAGAAACACACTAATGGCTTGGAAAACTTAATGGACTAGATGGTGGTTACTCAAGAGATTAATGTTATCGATTAGGGTTATGCATGTGGGATATTTTGGCAATTGATGTTGAATGAGTATCAGATCCTACATCAGTTTTCCAACAAGTACGACCAAGAAAAACTAAAAGCATTTTACTACCTTTGCTTAACTCACTTCATTTTCTCAAGCATAATAAATTACCTTCTTTTTAAAAGAGTTAATACTTTTCTTAACTACATTAAAGTTCAATTGCCTTTCAAATGTACTTTTATCAATTGAAATATTTAAAAAAATAGGATAAAAGAGGCAAATTTGAGTATACATATTAATCAAGTCAAAAACAATACTCTTGAATCTAGTGTAAGTTAGACTCGATGAATGATAATATGCCACTGGTTTTTTTTAAGAGAGGACTTATTTAGAACTTTTATTCATGTGATTACTTGAAAGAGTCATTGCTATTCACAATTCAACCACAAAAAGTATTGCCAAAATATTCTTTAAACATCTATTTTTTTTCAAGAAGTAACTAGATTGATTGAATAAGCAAAGAGAAGCAACTATGAACTCCTAATTACCTTTGAGACTAAATCAGTCTCCTTAAATCACTACTCTTATTATCAATTAAACTAGCCAAAGGCATCGTATAAGGAACTGAGGGGTTTATAATTACTCGATATGGCTCTAGATGATGACTACTTAGAGATAAAAAATGCATATATGAAAGAAATAATCAATAATATGTGCAATATCCATAAAAATAGAAAAAGATTGTAACATTGGCAAATATGAGGCAAAAGCACATTAAATAATGTTAATCATTAATATCTCATATACATCTTTTAAGAAAACTTCTAAAATTTCATTAGAGAAATTTTTGGTTTTTGAGACTTTGAATAGACAGATCTAAGTATGGTGGAAAAATCATTGATGTATATAGGTCATCAACTTGATTTTGAGATTATGAACAATTTTGATGTTATCATTAATGTAAACTAAATTTGGTGGATGCCTACCAAACTAGTCTCATGTATAAAGACGAGAAAAATAACTACTTTGTGTTTGAAGGATATTATCAATATAAAGATACTTTTTGCTCAAGTTAATAAGAGTTGAGCATGTTAAGTATATAAAAAAAAAACTCTAATTGAGCTTAATAGTTTGACACCTCAAGATTTTAAGGTTTTGATGTTTATAATTTGATGGAATTTTTAGGAAATTTTCAACATTTCTAGTAAAGTTTGAGAATGAGATATGATACTTGGAAGGTGTAAGATTGACTAACTGTGGTGATAGCACTTAAAGAAGAAAGGAAGTTTTAATAAAAAGATATGTTAGTTCGCTTTGTTGTCAACACTAAGAACTATTCAATATTTTAGTCATTAGCTTCTTCTAAAAATATTGTGTTGAGGTTATTTAAAAAGGTTATGAGAAGATGCAAGTTATATGTAATCCATAAGAAAATATTGCATTAAAGTTATTTAAAAACTCTATGAAAAGATAAAATTTATATGTAATATGTAAGAAAACACCGCGAGCTAATATTAAATGAAAATAAGATGATTTGATAAAAGAAAAGGCCAAAAAAGAATTTTTGGTGTAAAATTCTATATAATCTTGAATATTGTCAGTTCTTGTACGTCTCATCAAAGTTGAAATTTTTTAGAAGTTCATTGAGGACGTTCTATTTGATAAAAAAGATTATCTTTTTTTTATTTGTCAGCTAATATTTATTTATATGTATAAAAATTCTTTTTTAACTGACATGAGCATTTAAAGTATATTTTAAGTGTGGTTTTATATAGATAGAATTTAGGAAAATTTCTAGATAGAGAAATAATCATGTTCATTAAGTTTTTTCTATTGAATTTTGTGACTTCAGTAGGTTATAAGCCTTAACCAGATGGTAAGGTTTAAGAGAGTAGGGTTTGGCATTAAGTGTTGATCCACAATAGCATGAAGAAGTTGACTTTGGCTTGAAGCTTGACAGCTAGTGATTATAACACTACAAGAAAACAAAGCATTTTGCGATATTTTTAAAACATCACAGAATATCCAAAAACGTCACAGAATGTATTCTGTGACGTTTTAAAAAACATCACAAAAAAACTATTGCAAAATGTGGTGTATGTTAAGTCAAGAAGACTTCACTTCTATTAATCTTGATGACAATCAAATAATAATAAGCTTAGAAGTGTGTGAATTATTTTTATAAGTTTGTTAAGTGCACAGAAAAATGTAAGTGACACGAAGTCATACCCAGAAGATACATAGTAAAACCCAGAAGATGCGTAGTCAACAATAAAAGATATAGAAAATCAACACCAGAAGATATAGAAAGTCAACACCAGAAGATATAGAAAGTCAACATAAATAGATAAATGTCATCATAAGAAGATACACGTCGACACCAAAAGAAGCGTGACAACAGAAGAAGCATGATACTAGTCGAAGCGACACCAAAAGAAGTATAGTACTAGATGATGCAAAAGGAAACTATTCTAGAACGTCACTCAGTTAGTTAGTTGGAGTTAGTTACAGGACTCAACTAATAACGGTTTCTAGAAGATTCAAGAAGCAGTTTCTCAAGAAGACAGTTGAAGACTTAGGTTATAAATACTAGTTTTAGTCGTAAACTAAATAACATTTTTACAAGAGAGAAAATCTGATTGTACAATACTTAGAAAAAATCTATACTTAAGTGCGAAAGAAAGAGAGTGAATACATTTGTAACGTGAAGCTCAAACAACATCTTTCCTAGAGAAAGAAAGGCGAGAGCCTGGAGAGGCTAAGAAAGCAGATAAAGAATATTTTATGAGAGAGACTTGAAGAGGCTCTGCAAGTATAAAAAGAATACTTGTAAAGTTGAAGAGTATAGTGAAATCTCAGAAAAACTCTGAGGACTGGTCGTAGCCCAAGGTTAAGGGTGAACCAGTATAAAATCGCGGTGTCTATTCTCTAACCCTTATCTTTTAATTTTCTTATTATTAGAAGAGTAGATAATAATTCTTGCGATTGCATTACCCATCGACTTTAGTAAATTGTGTTTGTGATCATCTGAATTTGTAAAGAAATTTAAGAAATTTCTAAAGATTAATATTTTTGAAGATTTTACACAATTCAATCCCCTTCTTGTGTATTTTACATATTATACGTGATTTCTATATTAACAAATGATTTACTTTAGTTGGTATTAGAGCAAGGTTTCCAAGAAATACTGTTAAAAAGTGAGGACAAAGATCATGGCTAAATCACATGTTTTTATAGCTAAAGGTGCCTCGGTCATAAGACCTCCTGCATTCAATGGTTAACATTATCATTATTGGAAGGACAAGATGTGACTCTTTATAGAATCTACATATATTGATCTTTGGGATATCATTAAGATTGGTCCATATACACCAACAGACAACGAAGGCAATAACATCTCTCGTGACAAATGGTCAGCCGATTAGAAAACTCAATTTCAGTTAAACTCAAAGGCCAAGTTCTTTTCAAGTTGTGCCCTAAGCAGAAGTGAATATGATAAGGTTCATGGATGCAAATATGCAAAGGAAATGTGGGACACATTAGCCATTTCACAGGAAGGCACAAATCAGGTGAAAGAGTCCAAGATTAGTATTCTTGTTCATCAGTATAAGCTGTTTAAGATGAAAGATGATGAGACTATTGATTAGATGTTTGGACGATTCTGAACAATTGTTAACAGGCTTAAAGCTATTGGGAGAATCTACGATAATCAAGATCATGCCAGAAAGATTCTTAGAAGTCTTCCAAAAAGATAGAGACCCAAAGTAACGACAATACAAGATGCCAAGGATTTAAGTAAGATGAAGCTAGATGAATTGCTTGGTTCACTAAAAATATATGAAGTAGAGCTTGATATAGAAGATAAACCTATAAGAGATAAATCTATCGCATTAAAGGCTGGTCAGAAGAATTAGAAGATACAGAAGAATAGAAGCCCATCTTCAAAAGCATTAAAGATTAAAGAAATCAAGAATGATGATGCTAGTGAAGATGATGATGAACTATTCTTCATTTCAAGAAAGATTAGGAGGAGGTAGAAAAAGAAAGCAAAGGAAAATAAATATTTTTCTTTTAAGAAGAATAACAAAGACGATTCAAAGAATGAGAAAAAATCTATCGTTTGCTATGAATGCAATAAACCAGGACATTACAAGTTTGAATGCCCATTGCTCAAAAGAAAACAGAAGAAAAGTAAAGAAAACAAAAAGAGCATGATAGCAACTTGGGAAGATCTAGATTCGTCTAAATCTGACTCCGACTCAGAAACATCAGAACAAGCAAATATATGCTTGGTAGCTGAAAAGGAATGTGATGATGAGGTAACTTCTAACTTTAATGATCTTTAGGATGCTTATTTAGAATTGTTAGAAGATGCATATGCTATATTAAAACAATATAGGATATTGAAAAAGAAATTTGCTGAAAGTTTGAAGAACATAGAAGTCTTAGAAAAAGAAAACGTCTGCCTTAAGTAACAAGTAGATGATATGAAAAAGAAAGTAACTGTAGATATATATGTGGAAATTAATCAACTGAAACAAAGGATTAACAGTCTCTCAACAGATTTATCAACATTTACTGAAAGTACAAAAATGATGAATGATATGATTAGAAAATATAGACATCTAAATGATAAGAGTGGTTTAGGTTTTAATAATAGTAATGTTCATCATAATAAGAGTTTTGTTTCTAACAGAAAGAAAAAGAAACAATATTCTTATTATTAGATGAATAATTATAAGGCTAACCCCAAAGGACCCAAGAAAATAGGGGTACCTAAGAAAGATATAATATATATTGCAAATCTCCTTTCTTGGAAAAAGGAACCAGCACCAATGGTATTTGGACAATAGATGCTCACGACATATGACGGAAAGAAGGTCTATGTTCCTAAACCTCCAAAATAAGCAAAGAGGATCAGTAACTTTTGAAGACAACCAGTAGGGCAAAATAGTTGGAATTGACAAAATTGGTAAAGATTCTTTTTCATCTGTTGATAATGTTCTGCTAGTTGAAGGCTTAAAGCATAATCTAATTAGTGTAAGTCAATTATGTGATTCTGGCTTTGAAGTATCCTTTAATCAAAATTCTTCTATAGTCAAAAACAAGGACGATTTCATATTCTTTTCTGCCAAGAGACGAAATAATCTCTATAAAATTAACTTTGATGATTTGAAAAATCAAAATATTTCATGTTTTTATATCAGCAGATAAGGAAAATCTGATTTGGCATAAAAAGGTAGATCATGTTAGTTTTAAAAATATTTTCAAGTTGGTTAGACATGATTTGATAAGAGGATTACCAAAGATAAGTTTTAACAAAGATTTCTTTTGTGAGGGTTTTCAAAAAGGAAAACAAGTTAAAACTTCTTTTTCCTCTAAAAATGTTGTAACTTCATCTAGACCTCTAGAGTTGTTACATATAGATTTGTTTGGTCTAACTAGAACAGTAATCTAGGCAGAAAGAAGTATGGTCTCATAATGGTTGATGACTTCACTAGATTTTGTTGGATATTGTTTTTATCACATAAAGATGAATCTCTTAAGTGCTTTAAAGTTCTATCCAAAATGTTAGAAAATGAAAAAGGAATTTCTATTGCTGGAGTTATGAGTGATTATGGTGGAGAATTTGAAAATGAAAAACTCCAAATGTTTTATGAAAAGAATAGAAATTTCCATAATTTCTTTGCTCCTAGAACTCCTCAACAGAATGGAGTTATAGAAAGAAAGAATAGGACGATTCAGGAAATGGCAAAGACTATGCTATGTGAAATGAATCTTCCTAAGTATTTCTGGGCAGAAGATGTAAATACAACTTGTTATATTCAAAATAGAGTAGTTTTGTGACCTATTTTAAATAAAACTCCATATAAGTTATGGAAAGGAAGAAAGACAAATATATCTTACTTCCATCCTTTTGGTTGCACATGCACTATATTGAATACAAAAGAAAAGTTGGATAAATTTGATTCTAAGATCAATTCAGGAATTTTTCTAAGATATTCGATTACTTCT
>JANVCQ010000004.1:22162419-22175013 GCA_025531925.1 Erythroxylum plowmanianum
TGAGACAATTGGATGGAAATATTGAACATGCTTTCGTACTTTGGTGATTTCTTGATCTAGAGAGATCCGATTGAGGTAATTTTTGGTTCTAATTAATATAGAGACATGAAATTTCATTTTAGCTTAGGAATCAGATTTAATTTTTGGCCCTAAGAAGATCACGTTTATTGAGGGAGATTAGGGTAAATTTTTCAAGATCCGTTCAGAAGTAAGTGAAATGGATTCGTGTTTAAGGTTTGACCTGGTGGGGAATTCCTCCCTCGTGGGATACGCGTCCAGATGTCACGTAGGACGTCGGACACGTGATCCACCGGGGCGGGGTTCCAACAGTATTATCCTTATATGATTAAACCAGAACACAAAACACAAACTTTCCTCTCTGCTAAGCATTTCCATGATCGTGGGAAGGAACCATACAATTCCCATGATCGTGGGATGGGTGAACCAAAACTTTCACCTTCATTTCGTTCAACTTTTCTTCCAATTTTTGACACCTTTATGATAGTGCATCAATTACGCCTCAATTATACCCTAAAAAATACTTCAATTCCTCATCAATTCATCCCTAAAACAATCTATAACCTAGGGTTTCCATACATCAAGAACAAAACCAATTCATTCATTAAGTTTCAAGAACATCTCAACATCAACCCTATATGCAATTCATCTCCAATCAATCATCATGTATGTTATGCTCACATATATCATAATAAACCAATCAAATACTTATTTATCTCAAAATCTCTTCAATTAACAAGCCTCCCAAGCATTTAAACATACTCTAAGAACAAGATGGAATGAGAAGGATTTCTAAACACAAGATGAAGGCTACAAAATTTTAGCAAAAATTCAAGGGTTATGTGAGGGTGTCGTTGGTGAAAAGAAGAAGAAGAAAACGTAAGACTAAAACATGAAAGAAGGTGGTCTTGCAAGTGTGGAGGTTGTGGGGTGTAAGTGTGTGGAGATGGGTGAGACACATGCCATTCCACTTGTCAAATAAAGAGCTATGTCATGTGTCCTCTTCTCATGCTACCAATTGTCACATAATGTTTGGTCCATTTGTAACATAATTCGTAGGCCACTTGTCACTCATGTACTTAAGCCATTTATCTCCCAATTAGCTAAGTCATTTGTCACTTATTCCTAATGTCACATGTCACCATTTCATAGGCCTAATCAACTTAAATTCTCATGTATCAATTTGTTTTGTCCCTTAACATTTTCTTAGACTAGATGCACATATCACCCTATCAATCACTCTATGTAACAATAAATTTTCATTTCACTAATTATAATACATCAAACAAAATTCAAGTCATAATCAACACACAATTACATTATAATCATTTAAGATCTCTTATATTCTGGGATATGTCAAATGAGTGCATATACTATTTTTACAATGTCTCTAAATTATGATTCATATATAGATGCAATATGATGCATGCAAATGAAATGCACTTCATGAACTCTCATATGATATAGCTCAATCTAACAATTAAATCCTTAAGTGTAGAAACGAGTTATTACCGATGTACCATATTTATATATCAATATTTATATTGAAATATAAGAATATTTAAAATTAGTTAATTATATTAAAATTGATTATATTTATAAATTATTAATAATATATTATTACTTTAATATTATAGTAAATTAAGGGTTTCTTTCAATTTTTATTTATTATGTAATTTTAATAATTAATAAATGACCAATTTATCATTATTTATAAAACATTTTATAAATAATTAATAATTAACTTAACTTTTTGCTATTACAAACAATAAGAAATAAGAAACGAAATGAAATGAATATTCGTATTATAAATTATTATAACATATCAATCATCCTATTTATTATATATTGTAATAATTTTTTAAAATATTTAATTTAGTATTCTTTTCAATTGACTAATATATTATTAGTTATAAATAAAATATGATAAATAATAAATTATTAATAGCTAATAAAAACAAATTGATGTCACATAAAAATATTTATCTATACATTTTAATATAAGAACTGATATAAATAAATAAATAAATAACTATATTGATAAACCAAAAAAAAAAAATTCTATAATTTTATTTATTAACAAAAAAGATAGGAAATTCAAATAGTAGTTATTTATAGAATATGGATCATAGGTAAAATGAAAAATTAGTCGATGTATTTATTAGTATCATTTTATAAAAATGAAAATTTAATGAAACACTTAACTTACTATCATATTAAACTAATAAATTAAATAATTTTTATAATCAGTAAATTAAATATTATTATATTTAATATAAGTAATGAGATGTAAATATAGTAAATTAGTTTATTTGACATATAACCCTCTTCTATTTGTTATCGTAATCATTGGTTGTTTGGATTGAATGTCTAGGAATTTATAGTTAGAGGTAAAGAGAAAACATAAATTAATCATTTAATACTTGAAAATAAATGAACTTGAAAATATTTTAAATAAAATGAACTTAAGGTAAAAGAAAGAGTTTAATAAAAATAATAATTAGTTTAACGCCGACATGTGTCGTGCCACGTGTCCGCGTGTGCAACGCACGCGTCATCAAATAAAAATGCGTGGGTGCGCATTTGGCACGCACCATTCACTATTAAGACGCGTCACTGGGGGATGCACGTACTGCATGCTCCACATTCTCCACTGGCGGTTGATGTCATAAATAATGTTAGCAGAGGATGTCATAGATGACATCAGCGGATGACATCAACGCTAAAGTGAGCTGACGCAGTGCTGATGTCATGCTAACATTAGTCATACATAATTTCTACAATATTAAAAAACAAAAATTTTAGATTTTTCGTGAGGGTATCCTGGGGTTTTTTGGGTTAGTTTACGAGTTCAAAAAATTCACAAAGTGATTTTTCTATTTTTTGGGATTTATTAAATTAGTAATAAATTAAAGTTTAACTCCAAAAAAGCAATTAAGGTATTTTGAATCCGATTTCAAGTGAATTTTCATGCTTCGAACATCACATGAGGGAGATACTTCAAGTTTTTATGTCTCAGGTCTCATGTTAAGTGTTTGGGATTGCATGATAGTCACTCAGAAAAGGAATTAAGACATTCTGAAGCCATTTTTCAGTGAATTTTTGTGCAACAAACTTGCCATAAGAGAGATACATGAGGTTCTCATGTCTTAGGTAGTTGGTTCAATGTCTGGTGACACACGATAGTTGCTCTAATAAGATTTTTCCTTTACAAAAGTCTCAAATGAAGTTTTCAAAGAATGTCTTCAACACGAGTGTATAACAATGAGACTGGGCATTTGGATTTTTGCATTTATTGATGTTACATTGTCACATATGTTATGCCTATAAAAACTGTGAGGATAACATAAAGATGTATCTCTTGTGTTTGTGGACTTTTTTAGTGCTGATGAGGATGTAGTCACCACAGTGGCCTTTCGAGTCAATTTTTTGAATTGTTCTGCTTAAACATTAAGGAATGTCTCTGATCTTATGTTTGGTTATTCTGTCCACAGGTGTTGGCCTTACATAAGATTTTGAGATGTGCATAAAGGCATTGGATAGAGGAAAGTCATTGCTTGAATGATCTATTCGCCCACAGGTGGTAGTGTCATGAGAGTTAATGGTTTGTACTTTGATTGCTTTTATATGGAGGTCTAGTTACATATATTATGTATTCAGCCCATAAGTGTTTCATAATATATGTGACCAGATTTTCAATAAAGATACTATTTAATAGCTTTGAATATAGCTGTTGTCCTACATTTGTGCTGATTTAAACATTATCATTTTGAAGTCACCTTTTCAGGCAACAAAATCAATGTCACCATTGAAACCCTGACTGGTTTCAATATGAAGAAGTGGACAAAGGATGTATTGGATGCTATAGAGATAGTTGTGGTTGATATGGCCATATAGATGGATAGTCCTTCTTTACCTACATCCATAAGCTTGAGAACTCATAAAGCAACCAATGAAACCTGGGATCGGTCTAAGAAATTATATCTAATGACCATTAAGGGATCCATACTTGCTTATATGCTAAATGGACTTCTATACACATACATGATGAAGGAGTTTCTTGATAATGTCTCCTAGAAGTACACAGTCTCACCTAATATTGAGACAAGTGCCTTAATGAAAGAATTATTCTCCATGAGATATACAGGAGAAGGGGGAGTAATGGAGAACATATCGAGAATGATTCATCTTTACAGTAGATTGAAGATGTTGAATATTCCTCTTCCTGATGTCTTCATTGTTCACCAGACTCTGAATACACTCCCTCCAAAGTTAAGTAATCTGGTGATAACATATTACTCCCTGGATGAGGAATGGGACTTCAATGCTTTGATAGCCCATTGTATTGCTGATGAGGAGAAACTCAAGTTTGCTACTCCTACAGTCTCGAAGCAACTAAAAGGAAGATAAAGATGAAGCCCGCTAAGTCCAAAGGTAGAAAGTTCAAATCTTCTCTATATGCTGACACTGGTCAATCCAGTGCTGGTAAAGGTCAAAGGGACATAAAGAAACTAGTAGTATGAGGTTTAAAAGGAAAGACTGAGGCCATCAGGTAACTCCTTGGCTTGTCAATTTATGAATCTAATTTACGATAGCCACATTAAGTATTTGGTGGCTATATAGTGGAACATCTAATCAAGGTGATTCCACGATACAGTGATTCATATCCAAGATAAAACTAAATTAAAGGAAAGGAGAAACTGATGGTTGATAGCAATGAAGAAGTAGATGTAATATCTATGGTGAATGTACGTACTAAACCTTGTAGTAAGGTTCATTTTGGTTTTTATACGACACATTTTATATGTGATCTTTTGATTAATTTTGGACAAAGAGGTTTAATGTTTTGTATTCAATATCTCTATTGTACAGTTGTTGTTTAATGCAAAACATAATGGTATAACTTTCTTGTCATATGGTTTGTATAGAATGTGTCTTACCTTGAATTAGATACATGCTTCTTCGTATCTTGCTAAACAATTTATAAAATAAAGGACCTTAATGAATAAGAAGTCATACATAGTGTGATATAAAAGTTTAAGCCATATATCCAGAGTTAGGGTTGAGAGATTGATCAAAGAAAGCATTTCTCAATTCTAGGTTATGATGACCTAGAACATGTGTTGACTGTTGCAGGAGTAAGTTGACTAATAAGGATATTGAGGTCAACTCATGTTTTGACTTTGTTGAGTCTGATACATAAAGATATTGGTAGACCTTATATAGTTGCATTGTGTAATTCAAAATTTCTTTTGACATTTGTTGATTTTTATTTCCCTTACAATTATATATTCTTGCTTAAAGACTGAAGGTTGAGAACCAATTCGAAAAATTCTTTATGATAATCAGATTTGACCATAGAGGAGAATATCATAACTAACATGATGTTTCTAGACTTTAAAAGGTCTACTTGCCAGATATTTGGAATAAGTTAGAATAGTGACTTAATTCACTATATCGAGTAGTTCTAAAAAATATGATGTGTTACCGAAAGGCATAGCTGCACCTTAAAGGACTTGAAGAAATCGATGCAGAACAAGGCTATTCTACTTGATTATCTGGAAGTTTAGAAACTCAACCTTGTACACATTCATTTATAGGGCTGCCCTATTAAGGTAGTATAATCCTTATAAAGAAAAATTGAATGCTGATTCTGCTCATTGCTATTTAGTAAGATATCTCAACCCTTTTAAGACTATAACTTTTACTGTTGAGAAAGAAGGACCGAAATAGTGGAATCACAAATAGTTAAGTTTCTAGAATATGATGTCTATGATGATGGTGGGCCCTTTAACCCTTCGGATGATAGCAGGGCAGATACTACAGTTATCATGTACTCGCTACTCATACAGATAAATTCAGTGGATCTAAGTCTTTGTACCATGCCTGTACAGCAACCATATCTGTACACACAGAGATTCTTGGGGGTACAAGATCTAATATAGTTAAGTAAATCCACCAGAGTGAGACGACCTATTATCCTATCTGATTACATAGTCTGTCAAGTGTACAAGACTATGTTATTAGATATGTTATGAATCCAATTACTTTTACAGAAGTTATTTCTGGACCTAATGCAAATTTGTAGTAGGATGCAATGACTAATGAGATGCAAGCCATGAAGTATACTAAGGTCTAGAAGCTAGTTGATTTGCATCGAAACTGTAAACTCATCAGTTGTAAGTGAAGTTTTAAGACCTAAAGGATTTCATGATAAAGTTTAGCACTTTATGGGCTCACTCAGCTGCCTAATAGTTCACTCAGAGAGAAAGGTTAAATTTATGTTATCTTTTCTCTCGTATCCTTGTAGGATACATTTTGAGTGATTAAGGCAATTGTAGCTTATGATGATATATAGTTACATCAGATGGTTGTCAAAACTACTTTCCTGAGTACAAACCTTTATAAAATGATCTATATGGTACAACCTGAAGGATTTCAGGATCTAGATCGAACTGACACGGTTTACACGTTAAATAGATCAATATATAGTTTATAGCAAACCTCCTAAAAGTGATAACTTACATTTGATAAGGCCTGTCCTCTTTCAGCTTCATGAAAAATAAAATTAAAAAGATGCTTGAACTATGAGGTTAGGGGAAGCAAAGTTATCTTTCTATTACTGCATGTGGATGATATATTGCTCACGTCAAATTATTTGACCATGTTGTATGAGGTTAAGCAATTTTTGGTTAAGAAATTTGACATGAAGGACATCCGTGCAACATCTTCATCCTAAGTATTCAAATTCACCGGGGTAGATCTCAACACTCTTCAGACCTCCCATAGAATGCTCTATTGAGTATGTGTTACAAATGTTTAACACAATTGATAGTAAACTTGTCGTAGCACCAATCTCTCATAGTGAGAGATAAATCTTTGGCATAGTATCCAAAGAATAAAGTAAAGAGAGAGGTTATGAGGAATGTTCCATATTCTAGTACGGTTGATATCCTGATGTATGCTTGGCTATGTACTAGGCAGGACATTGCATTCACTATTTGACTATTTGGTCAATATCTAGTTAACCCAGGTGTAGACCATTGAAATGTAGTTAAACGAGTGTTGAGATACTAAAGAGAATTAAGGATTATATGTGTCTGGATTATTAAAAGTCCACTTAAGGTTACATTGTTAAGTTTGTAAATAGTACAATGTCATGGAAATGTGTTAAGCAAACATGGGTAACTTCCTCAACTATGCATGTAAAGTGTATGCTATGGGGCTGTTTTACAAACAGTATAGCTCAGAAACTTGATTTCTGAGTTGTTTGTGGTTGATTCAATGGCTAGACCCATTTGGTTGTACTATGGTAATCTTCTTATTATGTTGTTTAATAACAACAAAGAATATCACAGGGTCTTAGCGTTTAAAGGTTAATTATTTGGTCATAAAGGTGTTGATACGAAAAAGTGACATTAAGGTTTGGAGCATTTAAAGACTGAGGAAAAGTTAGTCAATCCTTTAACTAAAAGGCTTTGTCCACTTGTGTTTGTGAAACAAGTATATAGTATGGTTGTTTTGACATCTTTAGATACTATTAGTTAGGAGAATGTTATGTTTACTCCATGTACAATTGTACATTTTGATGTATTATGACAGTATGATGGTTTATCAATAGATATGATCATCATTTATCCTCAGTAATACATGTTATCATACATTGTCATAATAGTATAAAAGTCTTAAGATTTGTGTCGATCTTAAGTATTTAAAGGTCATTGGGCATATATACAAATTGACCTTGTACCTATGCCATTTAGATGCATACAATTTTAAATAGATATCCATGAAGTTTGACATGACATAGGGGGATATAAGTTTTTAATCCCATAAAGACTCTCTAATGTAGTTTAACATTTAGTTAGAAAATAAAGGTTTCTCTAATTCTATTTAGCATTCAATGAGAGAAAACAAGTTTTCTCTAATGCTGTTTAGCATTCGGTGAGCGAAAACAGGATTTTTTAATGCAGTTTAGCATAAAGTAGGAGAAATCGAGACCTATAAACAATGATGATATAATTTAAATCATAAAGATATCATCCTAGTTTGCCACATTTCATTTTCCCATTCATGTTAGTGAGGTACTAGGTATACGTGATTGTATTTCCTATTCATGTTAGTGAGGTATTAGGTATACGTGATTGTATTGATTCTGTGTTACACATAACACATGCATTTGATACTTTTCAGTATCGAAAGCCTTCCAGGATGGAATGATGGACTTTAGTTATCTTTGGATCAAATGTTTTGTTTTTAAAACTTAGTCGACTAATACAGTAGCGTGACTTAATTGAGTTTTTAAACTAGAGTCAAAACTGCAATTAATTGCAATTAATGCTTGTCTAAAGGGGAGAATATTGGAAAATTTTGTCCTTTCTCATAAAGTTGGACAACTATTAATTGCATTTTTTGATTTTCAATAACTTATCAATTAAGTTACATAATTTGATCCAGATAAAGATAATAAAATAGCCTAATAAATGATCTAAATCATTAGGTCAAAGTTCGAGTGGTAAATGGATCCCAATCAGTGTAGTCCGGACCCATATCGGTCAGTGTTTCCTACAGTTGCTCATATAATCAATTGTAAGCATAAGGATTCTCTGACTTGTTAAGAGAGTTTACGTTTTGAGAAAACTGTATAAAGACCTTTACCCGCATCCCGGAGAGTAGTTCTCGTGAAAACGACAGTAGATTCGCTGTCGTTTCGGCTTTGGAAGGCTCATTTGAAGTTACAAAAGCTAAATTTAGGTATTTTCTGCATTTCTTTGTTTCTTGCCTTTTCACATTCAATCTAGGATACGTAACTAAGGAACTGTTACGTATTATAGTGTTTTGAAACCAATAATATGTTTAAAAGATCAATGTTCTTTCTCTTTCCTAAAAACCATCACAAAAGTAATTTACGCATCTAAAAACCAATCAAGGAAGCAATAAATTGGAAGACAGAGCACATGGGCATTGTGTATGAGTGTGATATGAGGCAGAGACATACATCCATCCTTGAGATTCTCTTTTCTGAACTGCTTAGGAATATAGTCCTAAGAGTTTCTAGAAGTAGATGGAGACTTGTAGCTATACCATCTCCTTTGAACTCTGGGCACCTTTATCCGATTGGTAAAGGTAGTGGTAGGAAGAAAATAAAATTTTGGGAAGCCAACAGAGAGTGGTTTTGTCGTTGGAGTAGAGACTGGAGAGAGCAAAGAAGTTGTCGTTCAAAGAGACTTGGGATATGTAAATTATTTGTACCATTATAGTAGCAAGATACTTGGGAAACAATAGCTCATTACTTTTATGAGCAACAATACATCATAAGATCAATCCTTCTATTTATCAGGAAGCACTTTAATATGGACATGACCGATGAGCATAAGTAATAGATTATATCATAGACGGAAAAAAAGAGACTAATTATAGCAATTTAATACCATCCATTAGTGTCGTTGGATAAAGATGAAAACATTAAATGCTTATAACTCCATTTATTATGTCAGAACAAAGAAATTGAGAGTGCAATGTGTCTTTACTTTCGCAGCTATGGAGTATTTGCAAAACTTATTTATTTTCATATGCTAATCTTATTTTTGGTCGGTACTTATTAGAATATTAAGAATAAGTAGATATAACATTGAAGATAAATCGATAGCTATGCTCACAAAAAAGTTATTATTAACTATAGCAAGGCTATGTCAACATTATAATGAGTTCACAAAATAGTACATATTACAAGAACATATGAAAATATTACATCAGGAGTTACAAATTCCATCTAGTTCTCATTTTTGTAGATAGTGCATGTTGATAAAATTAGCTATCATAATGATTCTAATCCAATTGATGATATCTACAGCTAATTGATGCTTGTTTATTTCCTCTCCCTTATAGATCCTTTTATTTCTTTCTTTCCATAGGGGGTAAATTGTTACTGTAAAGGATGTTTTATACATTGTTCCTTCCTACATCTTTTTGTTGGACCCCGCTTTCAGAACCCAACATTAGGAATCATAAAACATGAGCAAACACCTTTCTTCAACTTCATAACAAATTTTGGGAAACCTCAAAATGGAATCACAATTTGACTTATTCAAAACATTTGTTTCCCCTTTGCCTTAAGTTTCTAATGAATACCCCACTTCCATCTAGAAATTTAAAAGTCTTAGGGACTGAACTAAAATTCTATTCCTTTAGATAATTTGAAGCTCCATGTTTCTAGTTTATTTAGAAATAAAAAACATCTCATTCGGAGCTCTACAAATCAAGATGCCATCAAAATACCGAAATATGTTTGGTAAAATATCCAATTCATAATCTTCCATCTGATACCCTTAAATTGATTCAATCAATATTTTTCAATTTGGTATCAAAGGGTACAAACTTTTAAATGTGTTAGGAATCTATTGGTCTAAGAATCACTTCATTTGGAGGTCGGATAACAAAGTTATGGTCGAAAGAATCAAACAAGGTTTTGCCCTCAATCATATTGAACCTATTTTGGGACAATTGGCATAACTTTCTGCATAGATGTAAAATAAAGGTTATCTTTTGAAAATTTCAAAGAGGACTTCGCGATCTACAACTTTCATGAAGACATCAAATTGAGATTTTGTTATCTACAAGGACAAAATTAGACCAGACGATAGGGTTAGATGAAACTAGACGAAAGGGTCAGAAGAATTGGAACAATTATCATAACTTTCTCTAGACATACCAGAATAAGGTCATTCTTAAATGAATCGAAAGAGAACTGCAACGTCTATGAAGACCTTGAATATAGATTTGGACATCTATAGGCTCAAAAATTGGACCAGACGATAGGGTTAGATGAAACCAGACAAATGGTCAGATGAATCGAAACAATTGTCATAACTTTCTTTAGGCATATCGGATTAAGGTTGTTCTTGGATGGTTCGAAAGAGAACTTCAAGATCTACAACTTTTATGAAGATCTTAAAGATAGATTCTATTATCTATAGGGTCCCAAATTGGATTAGATGATAGGATCAGATGAAACCAGAAGAAGGGTCAGATGAATTGGAACAATTGTCATAACTTTCTCTAGAGATATCATATTAAGGTGTTCTTTGGATGGTTTGCAAGAGAACTTCAAGATCTACAACTTTCATGAAAATATTGAGACAGATTCTATCATCTATAGGGTCAAAATTGGACTAGAAGGTGTAAGATGAACAGTGCACAAAAGATACATGTCATCACCAGGCGACACGTCCTCACTAGACGATACGGTCTATACTCCTGAGCATCATCATTTATAAGGATCATAACTTTCCACTCCAATGTCCAAAAATTTTATACTATATACCGTTGGAAAGCTAGAAAGATAAGATACAATTTTCTAGAAGACCACTTTGTCAAATTTAGCCTAGATCAATACAGATTTTCCCCTGAGGTCAGAATATGAATTTTACCCCTATGGAAGACTTTAAATTTTTGCATTGTGTAAACTTGGAATATCCTGAGCATAACCATTTAGCTACCAAATTGACTTCATTAAACTCTCAAGTATCAACTCATTTGTCTCATAACATTCAACTACATCTAATCAATCGTAATTCCTATCTTTCCTTTCCATAACATCTCACTTATGTATAAGTGTGTGTGTGTGTGTGTGTGTGTGTGTGTGTGTGTGTGTGTGTGTGTGTGTGTATATATATATACATATATACACATAACATCTCACTTATATATATCAAAATCATCAACTCAAGTTGATAACTTCTTCACATATATCTAATTTCAACTCACATCATCTTTACTAGCATTCCAAGCCACATTACATCATCGTCTCAAAATATCAAATTACAAAAGATTCTTGAAATGCGACTAAAACATTGCGCTTTCCCAAAACCAACTCAAAATACAAATTAAGCAATTTGAAGAAATTCCTTTAAGCTCTTGATCTCTTAGCTATCACCTAAAGATGGGATGAAAAAGGGGTGAACTTAAAAACTCATGAGTAACAGTTTATAACCAAAAAATAAGCAAAACCTTTGAAAAACATTCACTTGTCATAGAAAATGCTCATTGAGTTCATAAAACACTTATTTCTCAAATTCTCATCATGTAGTCAAATTCTCAAACTACAAAACATGAATGCATCAAACTTGTTCATATATCATAAGCACATAAGTACATCAAAATGGTTTGGATAGATCTAAAATAGAACGTACTACACATTTCCATATAATGGTCTTGTGTAGCCGTGAACAGAACGTACTATTGCAATTCTTCTTAATCACCTTGCACAGCTGTGAACTTTTGGGAGTCCATGAAGGAGCTCCATGCCACTAGCAGGCATGTGGGAGAAGCCTTTGATCAAAGTGTATTTGTTGGGTCCGAACAGAACGTACTACCCTTAGGCAGCCGTGATGGAACGTACTCCACCGCCCCTCACAGGGGTCAGTGGAGCCGTGAACTTCTGCCCAACACTAATAAGTATTGTCCTCTTTGGTCGCGAATCGAACTCGCGACCTCAAGGTTTTGTTGCATTTACATGAACGCCTCTCACCATTGAGCTACGTAGCTCAATGGTGAGAGGCGTGCATGTAAATGCAA
>JANVCQ010000004.1:22199088-22222636 GCA_025531925.1 Erythroxylum plowmanianum
TATGCATGAATTGGGTGAACCATCGATGATGGTTTCTCATTGAGTTCGCAAACTCACCCAAAATTGCAACTATTTTTCAGGTCTTGAAGAATACCCCGTTTGACACGGGAGTATGTCTACTGTATGCAAGTGAAGATAGAGGTCGGGATCAGTTCGCGTCTGCATTAGTGTCTCATAATTGTATTTCAAAATCTCTGTAAAAGAATGCTCTGTATTTGTAGTGAGCCCAATATGCTTAAGGCTTTTTGTTCATTAAATGGCTATTGTAATTATTGTTGACTGTCTGTAAGGACTGAAAATGTTTATTTATGAACGTGGGCTCAGATTGTTTACTGTCTATTCCGCGCACATGAGTGTAATAAAAAAAAAATTCATACTGAGTTTCAACTGACTGATGTAGCACACCACCCTCGCGGGGCACGGACTCGGATATCATCAACGATGTCGGGTTCGAGTCACGCGGGAGTGGGGTGTTACATTGAAGTTCCTCTAAGCAGAAAGGAAGGAATTCCCATCACCCTCTTTTAGCCAATGTACATGGGGCTTCTACTTAAGAAGTGAGTGACGAATGTCCAATAACTGGGAATACTCCAATAGAGATTCCTTCTCCTCCTTTTATAAAGAGGGATCAGTAGGGTTAAAATGTAGTTTGGCTTGAATTTCCTTTAATTTGCTAAAAACAACAAAGATGGAACTGTTTCCCAATTTTTGGCTGCGCTTTTAAGCTCAAACTTGACTTTATTCAACTTTATCATATAGATGAAAGCATAGCTCTCTCTAAAATTATGGCCTATTCCAAATGTTATAGCTTCCTCAAATCCTTTTATATTAGCTAGGTAGTTATTAAATGTAAAAGGGGCTTTTATAAGGGTGGGATAAGTGAAGTTTTACAAAGGAAAGTGTAGTGGTCTATAAAAAAGGGGTTCGAGAATAATGCTAAGTTAATGGAAATTTCTACTGCTAATCTAGATTTCATAAAAGCTATGTTAAGTTTCTTCCTTATGTACTATTAGCCCTTTTATTTATTGCTCCAGGTGTAATAATTCCCTTCAACCTTAAGATTTGTCACTTTTATCTCCCTAATGTAGTTACTAAAGTTTGCATTGAGATTGTTCACACATAGTTTCCCTTCTAAATCTAAATAGTTGAAGATGCTATTAAAATTAACTATAATTATAAAATGGAGAATTTGTTGAGTTGTGGATGCTTCTTAGCTTACTTTATAGCTCAATTATCTTAAAGGCTAGGTTTCCTTTATAAAGAAAGGAGATTGCACAGTTAACCTATTCAGTAAGTAAAGTAGCAATTGGGTGCATAATCTAATTTCTAAAAAATAGGGAGGTAATTCAAAATTCTATTAGGATCATAGGCAGACAGAATCCTTTCAAAATGATGATGGATGATATATAATGATGCACTCATGATCATTAGGAATTTGAGTTTCTTCCTTTAGCTTGGTTTCTAATAAGCTTGTGAGCAAGGGCTTTATTTTCTTTAATTGATTTTAAAGAATTAACTACTTATGGTAGTTGATACCCCTTAAGTTCTATGTTATAATATACATTTAAACATTAAGGCTCTTTAAGCCTTTTTGCTCTCACCTTTTCTTTTCACTCTTGCAAGTTCTAGGTTTGAAACCATTTCGCTCTGTTGAATACTCATTGTTAAATTGGTGAATGATTAAAAAGCAATCTTGTGGTTCTAAAACTACATTGATTTCAAGGTTAGCTACTTCCCGTTTTTTTTAGACTCCCTACTTTGTCTTGGTCTTTTCAATAGGAATTGGAGATGCTTTCCTTTCATAATGGACCAGTGTGCAATATTTTGGTTTTTATGTTCTAGCTTAGTTTAGTTGTCAAGAGTAATGATATTGGAGGAATTAGCTCTTGTAAAGTTATATTCTTCTAAAGATTGCTTCCCTTGACATCTCTTGATATGCGGGATCTTCTTTATCCTTCTTAGTTTCTTATTTTTTAGTGGGATTTCCATGTTTAGAAGATCATCATAACCTCCTATTTTAAATATCTTTCTAGTTGGTTTTCACATTTTACCTAGCTTAGCCAAGGATGGTCTCTATTGGTAAGAGACCTTCTTAAAA
Source organism: Erythroxylum plowmanianum (assembly GCA_025531925.1). Classification (NCBI taxonomy): domain Eukaryota; kingdom Viridiplantae; phylum Streptophyta; class Magnoliopsida; order Malpighiales; family Erythroxylaceae; genus Erythroxylum; species Erythroxylum plowmanianum. The sequence continues at coordinate 22,201,187 of JANVCQ010000004.1, forward strand.
TCAATATATAGAGAATTGTTATCTCCTAGTATGAGTAATGGCATTTCATTTTGAAGTTCTTTACGTAAATCTAGCACTACATATAAGTAAGTATAACATATTCTTTTAAGTGAAGTTGTTTGTTCATCTGTAGCAATTAGTGAGCCTATATAGCTAGCTAAGTAAATTAACCCTTTGGTTGATTAGTATTTAAGAGATATGTTATAACTATTAACCCAAAGTGGAAGTTGTTTGACCATTATAGATTCAACCTTCATTTTAGGATTCCAAGTTGGAGTTGGATTTGCCTACTATAAAGATACTATGGCCCTTTGTCCAGGACCTTTTGTGCAACCTCCTTCAAAGTGAAGTTGAAGAAAAGCAATTTTTCTTCCAAAATAAAGGTTTCTTTCAATCACATTTGCTTCGATTTAGCTAATGCCTAGGTATGAAGAATGGGAAATGCTAGTCTTTTCTTTGAAATATCTGACTAGTATAACATTCCCCTTAATAACTCCCTTTTTAAGGACTTCATGAGGGGGAGTTATAATTACATGTTCTTCAATTAAGTCTTGTGGAAAAAGCTGAAGCTTGGTGGGGACGGACTCTTTTATCTTCTACCTCTAACTTAACCTTATAGTGCCTATATTACTATATTTATTCGAGAGAGAGTTAGGTTCTCTATAGAAGAGGAGTTAACATATGTTTTTTAGGTAAGGGTCTTTAGTAGCACATATGGGTTAAAGATCATAGTATTTAGGGCTCTCTTAGGTTAGATGTCAAAGGGGAGGTATTGGAGGGAGCTGAGGGTAGTGATGGGAAATCAGTAGAGGTCAAGGTGGTTACCAAGGAGGAAGTTTGCTGATGATGTGACATAATACTAGAATAGGAAAAATCTTCAAAATGTTAAGTAGGATTTAAAAAAATCATTGCCTAAAATGATAAATTAAACTAGTAGGAAATGAAAAAAAGAAAAAAATGTCCCTTATAAGAATAAAAACTAAGAATCAGTAAACTCAAGACAAGAGGAAGCTTGTCTAGGCAGAAGAAGATTGGGAAAAAGCTTTAAAAGAAATGGATGAACACCAGAGGCATAAGTTGATGATTTATTAAACTACAATTTGAAAAGAGGAGATGCAAGAAGGAGCAATAAACAACCTTAAGTTAGAAAGAAGCTAGAGCTTTTTCCACTATTGAACTAAGAAATATTTTGAATAATTTAAATTTTTTATGTTACAATTTCAAAACTCTTCAAATTTTCTCTTTAAGCTCATGTATGCCTTCCTTTGCATCCTTAATTATAAAATCACAAAGAAAAACACATAAAACACAAAATACAAACAACTATAGAACATATAGATCGATTTAATAAATCTAATTAAAATATGTCTCCATCAAATGCAAACTAATTACGTAAATTAATTGGTCCGTAATACCAATCTAAATAAACTTAAAGTTCTTAAACTTGTGATTGTATTGTCCCTCAACAAGTGCTTCTTTATGAGTCTTTTAAATGGAATCCTTTCTCAAACTTGATTAAATTTCAAAGCAATACAGTTACTTCCTATTTTATGATAATCATGAGAAGTGTCTTTTAGAGTATCCTCACCTCTCAACTTAACTATCTCCTTTACTTTTTCCTTCATTCTCACATTTTTTGGAACTTTGACTTCATTCGATGTGGCTTCCCATAGAATATTAGAACAATAATATTGTTCCTAATCTTTAATAAACATAAATAACATTTTATTATTTGAAAATAAGAGTTCTTCATCTCTAATCCTAAGTATGAGTTCACCTATTATAACATTGATTATTAGACTTGATATAATTACTAAGGTTTTAGCTAAATTTATTTATTTTTCATATCCTTTTAAATATCCAGAATATAAAAGTATGTTGGGAATGTGAACCTACTAATTTTTATCATCATGCTTTCTTTAAAATCCTTGGGAATTTTTATTAAATTATCAGAAAGATACATTATCTTCTTAATGGGTCCTAGTTCATCAAATGCTATCTTTTAAGTATAGAATGAGACATTAAATTTACACTTTCTTCTAAATCTACTAATGCCTTATTGATATAAGCACCACAAATTATGCAAGAAATATTAAAACTACCTAGATTACCCATCATTGATAATAAGGTGTCTTAAAGGACTTCGATATCGCCTTAATTTGATTTTGTCTTTGTAATTTCCTCCTCAGGGTCCTCATCTTTTGGATATTTTACTTTTGTATCTCCTTTATAGTTCTCTTGAGTGCTATTCTTTTCCTTCTTGATTGCTTCATATTCTTTTTGTGTATAAATCTCTTCCTTCTTAATTACTTATTCTGATCCTGCATAATAAAGAATTGTTAGCAAATACTCCATCATTGGTGTCTTTACCTTGCTTTATTCTTCCTTGTTTTTGTTAGTTATTGGATTTTCTAAAACTAACTTCTTCCCCAAAAAAGACACCAAAAACTAATTTCATGATTGGTAAAGTTGTCACTCATGATTTTATATGGTTATTAGGTATGGTCTATAAAGAATTAAGTATGTGAGAAAGATAGTGATAAGTATGAAATGGAAATGTAAAAAGAAAAATTCACTACAATGGAAAAAAAAGAGAAAAATAAAAATAAAAAGAAAAAGAAAAGATATGTAAATTAAATAAGAAAAGTGTTAAAAATTGACTGGAATAATTTTATTGCATTTAAAAACAGCGAAAGAAGATAAGATTTATTTTTAAGATATGAAGTAGGGAATATTTTTGTTTATCAATTTCTTGATTTTTTGCTCTAGTAATTGGAAATATATTTACTTTTCCTATTCCTTTCTTTTGTTTTTTTCCCTTTTATCCTTATTACAGCCTTCATGAAAGACTTTTTAATTTTTACTTGTATATATCAATTTTTTAGTTAAGATTAGATCTTTTAAGGCTATGGTAACTTTAATTTCACATGAAGATGACTAGTGGACCTTACCTAAATTTCGAAAATTGATATGAATGAGTGATACCTTATGAGAAATTTTTTTAAGTTAAAATATTTGAACTTGATAACGGATGCAGAATAGTGTTTACTTTGTCTTGTTTTTATGCTTAAGAGGTATTATAAGTTTAAGTTTTATAATTCAGTTGATAGTTGGGATTTATATATCTTATGTTATTAACTGTGAAGTTAACTAATTTATTTGGTTTACGTTTATAGATATCATTCTAGTAATTCCTTAAGAGACTATAACTCGTCTATCAGGGACACCTAGAGATTCAAAGACTTATATCATATGTTAATTTCACCATAAACCTATAAAACTAGAATTAATTCTTGCTTAATTTAGGAGTGTTTAGTTGGTTAGGGTGCCAAATTATTAATTGTTTGAGGACAAGCAATAAGTAAAGTATGGAGGAAATTGATAGGTATATATTTCACATGTTATTAATGGTTAAACTTATTGTAATTTAGTAATTTTATGACATATTTTCTGACAAATTATATGATATCCTCTTATGTTTGATTCAATTAATTGCAAGCGATTATTTGTATCTGGGTCTATCAGAAGCAACTTCTCTATTAGAGAAGGGTAAGGTTGCATACTATCGGATTTCTCCAAACTCGCGCCTTAGCAGAACTTCAATTGAGTGTTGATGATGACGACGATGATAACTTGTAGGTGATTATTTAATGAAAAAATATGGGTTTGAATATAACTTTCTCCATAGTTGTCCAATCAAGGTGAAACCAGAGTCATATGAAAGTTAACACGAAGGGAAATAACTTAATAAAAGACATTAAAGATCAATTCCAATTAGAACATGTTGAAGAATTTGTAAAAAAGGGAGTAGTGTTTAAGTATAAAACCAAAACCAACATAGGCATATGTTTGTTATTGATCATATTATTTGTCTAAAATATAACCAATTTCAAACATGAAGTGGAATTAGCACTAGAATCATCATATTTGCACTTCTAAAGTTCTAGAACAAAATCGACACTATTATAAAAGTGTAGCAAGTGTCAGAATCATAATTTACACTCTAAAGATGCGTGAATTTTCAAGTTTGATCTCTTTAGAACTCTTCTATGTAACTCTAGCTTATAAATACTCTAGTTAAGTATCTTTTTAAGGGAATTTGGAGATTGGTGACAACCTCCTTTATAATGTTTTTTGGGTTTCTTAATGTCAAGTAGGATTTTGAACAAGATTAGAGGAGACTTTTATAACTTCCCCATTTATTTCTTTTGCCTTTCTTTGATGTTAAGATTTATTACTTTTTATTTTTTTTTCATTATATTTAATGGATAAAATCCCTAGTTAGTATTAATGATGTAGCTTGAAGGATTCGTGATTTATCAATGTATGATTTGATTATGTATTGGTTGAATTTATTATCTTGTTCTTAATTATTAGGTTTATGATTGGTCATCAAAGATTCTATCTTAGGGATTGTATGAAAGATAGAGATGTGAATTAAAATCCATTCATTAGGACAATAAGCACCTTAAATCTAGAGAACAAAAGTATTAGCTAGGCTTAATAAGTTTTATTAGGTTGAACTACGCATCAAGTGGTGGTAGTTACCTAATTGAATATACCTAAGTGCCTTAAGAGAGGGTAGAGATACTTTAGGTTAATTGTTATTTCAAACTAAATAATCAATCTTGCATAATAATTGAAATTCCATATAATTGAATCCCTAAAACTAACATTTATCTTATTAATTTCTTTTCATTAGTTCAATTTATTATTTTCATTAGTTTAGTAATTCAATTTTCTTTCACAAGTTCTTATGTTATTTAATTTTTTATTTAACTAAGATTAATGGATATAGCGATATAATCCTTATGAGATCGATACTCTAGAGTACTTTAGTTTTAGTTACTTATTACGGTTGATTTTGTACACTTGTAGATTCAATCAAGTCCATATAGCATGTATGAAACAATGAATTCAACAGACAAAAATATATATGTCATTATAAAAATAAATCTATATGAACTCCTAATTCTATTGACCATTTAATATCTTGATCTTCTGATAAAAAAATCTTTAAATTAACTTTTTGAGATTTTTGGAAGCCTTCTAATGGCTAATCTTATCTTTTGGAGAGAGAAAGATGTCTTTAGTGTTTTTTTTTTCACTAAAAGTCTACTAAAGTCCCATAAAAATATAGTTTTTATACTTAAATATATTTTGCTCAACCTAGGACATATTCTAGGTATAGTTATGGCCTAGTAGACCTCTAGTACAATTATGCCACTAAACTATAGTTCTCATTATCTTCTTTGAAATTAGTACACAACCTATCTCATGATCATGTCATTAAACCCTTATTCTTCCTATTTCTCCTCTTACTAACATATAATCTCATACATAGCTATGACTCATGTTGTGCCACTTACTTCAACTGATCCGTCTAGGATATGGGTTGGCTCATACATGTAGGGCACGACCGTTTTCCTCTAAAATTAAGATTTTGCTTATAATGGCCTCTAATTCTTGAATAATATTATTTTAAGGTTTAATTTGTACAGTCACTTGGAAAGATATAAAATACTAACTAAAACAAAGTAATTCATCATTAAAATAAAGCAAAATACTTAAAAAGATTTGTATATTTTCATGCATAATAGCTTCATTAAAATATTGAGATCAACTCTAAAACTCTTTACATTTTTTATTTATTTTATCTCTTTGCTCCATTATTTGGTTTAAACATGATGAATGACTCATTATTTCATATGTCTAGATACAAGGGAACCGTAGTATTATCTTTTATGGATCAATTTAACGTTAATTATTATATGATGTTTTATTTATGAGGAATATCTTTAAATGTTCTTAACTTTGATTTAATTAATCAGGTGATTAGATTTGTTATTAATTTACTTCTGAATGATTCAAGAGAACCTACACTTGAATGGATTATAGCTTAGATGAATGGGATACTAGAGATGAGCTTATATAAATACTTTGATATCAGGGTCAAGCCTTTCAATAAATTCTATGGAACTTAGTGCACTCTACAAACAGTTAAGAAGTGAAGAAAGTATCAGCAACATTTAAGAAGGTGCTAGGATTAGAGATTAATTTTGTTAAGTCCTTGGTCTTCTTTAATAGGAACTTGACGTACCAGTAAAGATAATTATTGATAAAGTTACCTCCAATTCCAAACTACAAGGATTGAATCAAGATCCAATGGTGAATGAACTAAATTTTGACACTAAATAGTGAAAGTCTAAAATGATTCCTGATACTTCCAACTAATACTTTTTACGATGCCACAACAAACAACTTTTTACCTTAGAGCTATACTAAAGATGAGAACTTGTTAAGAAATGGGTTAGGAATGGCAATAGATAGGGTTCAGTTCGGGTATTACTCTACCCATATCCATATCTATTTTTTATGACTCAATCCATTATTCATTTAAAGTTCATCGATTTTTATGATTTACTACCCATATCCAAATTCATTGGATTGTTCGGGTTTTTAAATGTCCATCGGATTATATAGCACATAAAAATATAACTTCTAAATAGAAAATATAAAGAGCATATTTTTAAGAACGCTCCAAATCAAAATTACTTTAATAATAATAAGTCAAGATTTTGTTTTGTATGTCTTAAAAAATCATAAAATTGAAATAATAAAAACCATAACTTTTAGTGTAAAGACAACATATATTTTTCACAATCAAGAACTGGAACAAAACAGAAATATCCAAAGCTTCAAATTGCCTTTACGTGAACTCCATAACATTCAAAACTCCATCTCCATATCATTTGCATTATTATCATCCTATAAAAAAATAAAATATGATGAAAAAGGTGAGGACTGAGGAGTAAAGTGAGAATTTTAAAGTTGTTTCTCCTCATAAAATATTAATATTTTATTATATTTAACCATAAATGTTCAAGAAAAATAGAAAAATAAAGTTAACAAAGAAACGAGTCAGGTATGGGATCCATCGGTTCGAGTAATCACTGGACTCATATCTAAATCCATATCCACATCCATTTTTCAGCATCCATTTAAAATCTATTTTTAACCTCCATGTCTATTTTTTCATGTCTGGTGGTGTAGATACTAATCAGGTTAAAAACCCACTTCCATTCCTAAAAGGGATAGATAGGGTGGAGAGCAAATTTGTGGGCTTTGTATCGTATCAATCAAAATGCATTCCAATTTCCACCTATTAGAAGAATAAAAATACAATATATTGTATCAGGTAACTATATTAGACTGTACTAACCAATATAATAAATACTGGGGGAAAAGAAATAAACTAATAAAATTTTTAATGCGAATAAAATAATTTATCTTATCCCTCCCTACCCCGTCCTCTTTATCTCAGCTGAGTCCTAAAAAGCTCTCACCTTAAGCTCATTATTACTCTTCCTTACAAGCACTCTCCTCTCACATGTCACTGTCTTTTAAAATTTTCATTGGTCGCTATTAGCTTGTCACTACTACCAAGTTTAGCTAATCTTTCATTGTTAAAGCCATCACTTGCCATTCATTTTTCCTCCTTGCTTGTTCTCTATCATCGTAATTGGTAAATATTAAAGAGTTGTCATTCCAAATTACTACACCATTTAAATCATCAGAAGATGGTGAAATTGCCTGCATTTTTCAATTTGATTAACAAACGTGTCTTATTATAATTTGGTCTTTATTTCTAAGCTTAGTTGGGGTTAGATTTGATCCTAATACTAATAATAAGCTCCTAGAAGCTATATAGTTGGATTACTGTCCAACCCTCATCTGCTTCTCATTATGGAATGTAGACTTGTGTCATAAAAAATGGTCATAATCTATCTTTGTAAGATCGTCGTTTATTGATAAAACAAACTCATATATTATATAATTTCTTGATATGCTAGTCTTGTAACATCTTGTTTCCATATTAAGGGTTAGAAGCCTAGATTTCTATAATTAAGAAATAGCAATGAGATATAAGAAAATGCATTTCATGCTCATGCATAATGTTAGCATACACACACATGAATTTGATTAGTGCACTCATTACAATGAATTGTTCACGCACTCATTTAACATTTTCGGGCATAAATGATTGTTTTAATGTGATTATAATGCGAACTATAGATTATGTGTCTTAAAAATTGAGTTGGAGTGTATAAGTAGTGACTTAGAATTTTTGGTGAAATATGAGAATTTTCTGGAATTAAGGGTATTTTTGGACTAGGAAAAATACCAAATGGCAAAACAATTAATAAATAATAGTAGAAATACGAGTCAAATGGTAGTAGAAATTTTTATAAATGACATCAGGGTTTAATGACAAGTGTCATGGAAAATCGGGAGACAATTAGATTAGAAATAGGGAAACAAATGGACTAGTTGTTTAAAAGACCAAGTGAAGACTATAAGGTGGTGACATGTGGCAAGTCACAGCTGTCACTTGCCTTGCCACACACCTCACTTTCATATAGCCTAAATGAAAGATAGCCATTTGGTCTTTCATTTTATTTCTTTGGCTGAATGCTCTCTCTTGATTTTCATTCTTCATCTTCTTCATCTTCTTCATCTTCCTCTCCTTCTCACAATAATCTCTTCTTTTAGCATCAAAGTTGAACCTTTCCATTACTAGGTTCTTTCTATCTTTTCTTCTTGATAAAATAAACAAGTAAGTATAAAGCATTACTCTTCTTTATTTGTTGAATGAAACATGTTTTGATGATAGTTAAGAGTTAAATGATCATAAAATGAGGATGGGTATATGCTAAAACATGAATGAGAAATGTGGTAGATTCATGTCTTGTTTTTGTGTTTATGATGATCAATATTTCATAAGTTGTTGAGATGATTTGAGTTAGAATGATCATTAAAGATGGTGTAGGAAAAAGTGCACAAAAAGTTCTCGATGTATTAATGTGGATCTCTTTGGGTGTTTTGGAGATTAACTAAAATGAGTCAAGAGCTAAAAAAAATGAGTAATGTGGTGTCTTGAAATGGAAAGAATTAAGGGGATAGTCAAAAGTGAAATGAAAGTGGAAATGAAGTTGAACATGTGCAGAAAGTTAATGATGAATGTATACATATATATGTTTTGTTTTTAATGTTCATGATCATTGATGGACTATAATTTGTTTATAGATGATATTTAGTGGAAATGGAGTTAAGAATGATGAGGAAATGATGAGTAATTGAACTAGAAATGATAGACCAAGCATAAGGTGTTGAATGTAGTAAGTAAAGAGTTATAAATTTGGAAAATACGGATAATATTGGATAGATTTTAGGGAAAGAGGCATAACTTTTTCTATGGAGGTCGGATTGAGGTCATTTAAATATTTTTTCGAAGAGGAATTTGATTTCTACAACTTCTATTAAGACCCGAGGAGAGATTTTATTGCCTAAAGGGTCAAATTTTCACATTTCTATAAGTGACCTATGAAGGTCTACCTAACGGACATGATGTCCCTTCAAACAAACATGGGCAGAGCTAGAAAGCTAGAAAACCCGAGAGGTCTAACTAATGGACATGAAATTCACCCACTGGAAATTCACTGGCTATTTGGAATTAATTTAGGTTTGAATGGAGCTTGAATTGATCCTAGAATAATTCTTGGATGAAGTTACTAAATATGTGATATGTATGAAGTGATAATGGAGGTTATAACTTAGTGAATGAATTATTGTTACCAAAGTACCAAAGGCATGTGTATAATGGGAATGAAGATGTTCAAATGATAAGAGTTATGATTCTAAAGGGTTGAGTAATATGTGATAATATGGGCCCCAAGTGGCTACTGAATTTCTGATGATACATATAATGATTGTAATACTGCGATTGAAAATGTTTATGAATAAAATGTATCGAAAGTTCCATTATTGATTTTCCACATACACATGTGATATTCTTGAAAATTTTGTAATGATTTTGATTGATTGATTGTTCTAGCATACCACCCTTATAGAGTATGTTCTCAAATACCATCGGTATGTTAGGGGATATGCACTATGAGAGTGGCGTGCTACAATTGGTATCAGAGCCTAGATTTAGTATCTTATATGGGCATTTTTCTAAATATGTGTCAAGTTACATGCATTTTATACATGTCTTAGCATGTAGTGGCAATTGATCCCTAGTCTGAGTCGCATTCATATGACTCACACGCATGAACATTCATTAAGAGCCTGAGTAAGTAGAAATGGTTGTTTGATTAATGTGACAAGAGTTATGATCCACTAAAAATATATATATATCAGTGGAATTGAGATCAGAATTCCATGATGATTATACATCTATAATTCTGAATTGATTAAGGATATACATATGGAAGATGAAATAAGTGACAATGGGAAGATGAAATTGAAATGAGGAAAGAATAAAAGTGGAATGAAGTAGACACAAATGACTTTACATAAAATGAATGATGTGTAGTAAGGAGAAAGTTAGAAATGTATATAAGATAAGATTTTATGTACAAATGAGATTAAGAAAAAGATGATGAATCAAATGAGAAGAGTTAATGCATCCAATATGGTAGTTGAATTATTATGAAATAATGTAGCATTAGAAGAGGTAAATTCTGGAAAACTGGAGTAGAATTGATGTTAGTATGTGTGTTAATGCGAGGAAGAAATAAGGAAGAAAGTGCATGGCATGATAGTGGCTTGACAAAAGTAGGCTTCTGTCAAGATCGTGGTAAGGATACCCCAATCGTGTGAAGGAATAAAGAGAGGAATGTTGTCTTGAATGTATTACCAACTCAGGAAGTTAAGATTGTAAATAAATTGAAATGTGTGGAGAAGCTAGTATGAATGGACAGACTTTAGAATAAGTCAATGAGAAATTAGAGGAAATTGAATGAATGGAGAAAATCATTCGAGAAAAGAAGTCAATAAGAAAACTGAAAATAACATGAGATAATATTACCTCATTTGAGGAATTAGTTACTTAAGGAATTATGAGAACTAATCATGGGCACATTAAGTGTTGGCAATATCTATTTCAATTAAAAAATGCCCTCGATAGGATTATGGTATTGAAGAATAAACTGTCCCAATTTTTCTTGGATCAATTAGTGACTATGATCATAGATGATATATTAAATGTATTTGAAAAGCTGAGAAGATATTTTGAATACTTGAAGTACATCTTACATATCATGAAGGTAGAAATAATTATATTCCAAGTTTAATAAGAGTGAATCTTAGCTTGATTAAATAAAATGTTGGTTCATATAGTATTCGAACAAGGCATATTAGAAGACCCAAAGAAAATAGACGTAATAAAGAAGTGAGAAATTTCAAGGAATGGAGTTTTCTAGAATTAGTTGGAAATTAGACACTAATAGAGGTTGTCGAAGGTTTTTTTATTGATCTTATCCCTTTAACAAAACTTCTGAGGAAAAATGCATCATTCAGATAGTCTGAAGTATGTAAAAAGAATTTTAAGGAATTAAAATACCGATTGATTATGACACCGATGTTAATTATATCATTTGAATTTGGAGATTTTGTAGTATACAATGATGTTTCATACCAGAGATTAAGATGTAATTTATTGTAGCATAATAAAGTGATTTTGTATACATAGAGACAATTAAAGTCCCATGAATTGATTATTTGATACATGATTTAGAACTTTCTAAAATAGTAATTGCTTTGAAAGCTTCAAGACATTATATGTACAATGAAACGATTTGGATATATATAAATATCAAATCATTTAAGTTTGACGTAATTATTTAGTTTGAAACGATTGAATATAAGACCGAGATAATAGATAGAATTACTGAAAGATTATAATTGTACAAATGAGTAATATCCTCATAAAGCTAGTGTTTATATGATGCATTGAACAGAAATTTCAATAACGGAATAGCATAAATCTAGATATTGAGATTACCAAACCTAGCGAAATAAAGAGCATAGAATGTTAAGTTGAATTTGGGCAAAATGAAGTATTATTAACTGGATTGAAATTTAAAATCAGTTTTACATAAAAGGACAAGTAAAGCCTAAATTGAGGATTCAGAAATTGTGAATTTTATTTTAAAATGAATCCAAATTTTTAGTTTGAATTGGAAAATGATATTTTTTGATTGAAATAAGAAGTATGTGTACTCGATAAAGATAATTGAGCAAAGAGATTACTAGAGAAAGCATAAATAATAATATATGCTATACATCCTAGTAGCAATACGTCAAAATAGCATTTAATGGATAAAGATGTAGAAGCAAGTGACTGCATGTATGAGTTGCCAGTAGTCCTAACTATTGAAGATATGCTTCAAGCTTATATTTTGGAGTTTATAGGAACACAAGGTCAATGTACATCTTTGATTGACTTTAAGTATAATAATCATTATCACAGTGATATTGTTAGAATATCGTATATGGCATTATACAACAGAAAGATTCGTGCACCTTTATATTGGGATGAATAAGGCCTAAAATCGTTGAAGGCCAGGACTGATTCGAGACACTGTTGATAAATGAAACTGATCTGTTTTAAAAATTAAGTGATTCAAGAAAGATAAACAGGTTAGGTGGATCAGCACCGAAGATATGAAATGTAGTGAGATAGACATAAGAGTTAAGTGTATTAACACTAAAGAGATGTGAAATGTCAAATGAAAGATGAATTATTTCTGAAAGTATCACCTTGGCAAGGTGTGCTTAGATTAAGAAAGAGGGAGCTAAGCCCAACATAAATTGATCCCTATGAAATTATTATGAGAATAGGACCACTGACTTATGAGTTAGTATTACCAATAGAAGATGTTCCATATTCACACAGTGTTACATGGATATGTTTAGGAAATATCGTTATGATTTGATATATGTGTTATTAATACTAGAAGTGAAATTATGAGTAATCTAAAATAGATTGAGGAAACAATTAAAATGGTGTGATATCAAAATAATTATTTGAGAGACCGAGTAATTCCATTGACTATAGTCCAGTGGAAGGAATTATTCGAGTGATGAAGCTAAATGGAAAACGGAGGAGAATATGAGGAAATAATACCCCTGCCTTTTTTATTAATCAGATAGGAATTTTGAGGATGAAATTTATTAAGGGGAGAAATGTAACATCCCGTTTCTATACTAAGGGTTAGAACCCTAGGTTTCTATAATTAAGAAATAGCAATAATCGATTAAAAAAAGGCATTTCTTACTCATACATAATGTTAGCATACACACACATGAATTTAATTATTGCACACATTACAATGAATTGTTCATGCACTCATTTGACATTTTTCAGGTATAAGTGATTGTTTTAATGTGATTATACGGCGAATTATGGATTATGTGTCTTAAAAATTGAGTTGGAGTGTATAAGTAGTGAATTAGAATTTTTGGTCAAATATGAGAATTTTCTAGAATTAAGGGTATTTTTAGACAAGGAAAAACGTCAAATGGTAGAACAATTGATAGATAGTAGTTGAAATAAGAGTTAAATGGTAGTGAAAATTTTTATAAATGACATTGGGATTTAATGATAAGTGTCATGGAAAATTGGGAGACAATTGGATTAGAAATAGGGAAACAAATGGACTAGTAGTTTAAAAGACCAAGTGAAGACCATAAGGTGGTGACATATGGCAAGTGACAAGTGTCACTTCCCTTGTAGCCTAAATGAAAGACAACCATTTGGTCTTTCATTTTATTTCTTTGACTAAATGCTTTCTCTTGATTTTTTGTTCTTTATCTTCTTCATTTTCTTCATCTTCCTCTCCTTCTCAGGACAGTCTCTTCTCTAAGCATCAAAGTTGAACCTTTCCATCACTAGGTTCTTGCAATCTTTTCTTCTTAATAAAAAAACCCACCTATTCTACTTTGGGCAATATTTTCTTCTTAATAAAAAAAACCCACCTATTCTACTTTGGCAAGATGATGATTGTGGGATGCATGGGAGAAGCTAGGGTTAAGTGTTATTTGAAGATATTGAAGTAAACAAGTGAGTACAAAATATTACTCTTCTTTATTTGTTGAATGAAACATGTTTTGATGATAGTTAAGAGTTAAATGATCATAAAATGAGGATGGGTACATGCTAAAACGTGAATGAAAAATATGGGTAGATTCATGTCTTATTTTTGTGTTTATGATGATCAATATTTCATAAGTTGTTGTTGAGATGATTTGAGTTAGAATGATCATTAAAGATGGTGTAGGAAAAAATGCATAAAAAATTAATAGATAATGGGTTTTATGCTATGTTTTCTTATTGTATTAATGTGGATCTCTTTGGGTATTTTGGAGATTAACAAAAATGAGTCTAGAGTTAAAGAAATCAAGTAATGCAGTGTCTTTAAATGGGAAGAATTAATGTGATAGTTAGAAGGGAAATCAAAGTGAAAAAGAAGTTGAGCATGTGCAAAAAGTTGATGATGAATGTATATATGTATATGTTCTGTTTTTAGTGTTCATGATCAATCATGGACTATAATTTGTTTATGGATGATATTAAGAGGAAATGGAGTTAAGAGTGATGAGAAAGTGATGAGTAATTGAACTAGAAATGATAGACCAAGCATAAGTTGTTGAATATAGTAAGTAAAAAGTTAGAAATCTAGAAAATATTGATGCAATTAGATAAATTTTTTGGCAAGAGGCATAACTTTTTCTATGGAGGTCAGATTGAGGTCATTTTTGTATGCTTTCGAATAAGAGTTTGATTTTTACAACTTCTATGAAGACCTTGAGGAGAGATTTTGCTGTCTAAAAGGTCAAATTTTCATATTTCTTTAAGTAACCCGTGAAGGTCCGCCCAACGGACATGATGTCCCTTCAAACGGACATGGGCAGAGTTGGAAAGCTAGAAAACCCAAGAAGGTCCACCCAGTGGACATGAAGTCCACCCAATAGACATTCACTAGCTATTTGGACTTAATTTAGCTCCTGTGACTAAATGTGTGATATGTATGAAGTGATAATGGAAGTTATAACTTAGTGAATGAATTGTTGATATCAAAGAACCAAAGGCATATGTATAATGGGAATGAAGATATTCATATGATAGGAGTTATGATTCAAAACAGTTGAGTAATATGTGATAAGTAAAGGTGAATGAGAATTAGGTATTATGAGAGCATATACTGCTAGAAATGAAATGATGAGTAATTGAACTATAACATTAGAATAACCAAGTGTTCTTGAGGTATAAACCTAATAATAAGTTAGACACATACAAATGATAAGGTTTGATTGATCAAGAGACGTGATTAAGGAAACATACTCGAAATAGTCAAATTCAGCATGCATTATACATGACACATATACATTTGTGTACAATTGAATGTTTATATAATTATGCAATTAATAAGATGTGTGCAATATGTGTATTGCATAATGCTGATGTGTAGAATAAAACGTCTGCATCCGGACGTTTCCAGATCATGGAAGCTAATGCTAATATGGAGCGTATAATGAGTTAACCTAGATGGTCTTATTTTAAATGATTGTCTGTTTAAATTCTGTATTGAATTATTACGCGAATGTGATTGTGTTGATTCCGTGCATTGACTGTCCGAGGTATTTGATGCATCAAATATGTATTGGAAGTGCTCATTGAATGTGAATTTGTCGAATAAGTGATTACTCAACATTTTTGTTGAATGATAGACTAAGATCCGATGATAAATGTGAATGTGAATGTGCAACTGAAATCATATGACTGATTGAAAATCTGTGAATATGTTGCGTTCCATTATATGAATGCATGACAACTTAAAGGCTGTTGTGACCGGAGTAGCCACCAAAAAAGAGTTTAATGCTCAGAATGTGATAAGAGCCTCTGGCTCAGTTGTTAAATGTACCCGATATCTATAAGGGATATAGGACATTATCTAAAACAAACCCAGTATCCATAAGGGATAAGGGCCAATAGAAAGGAATTTGGTCACAATAATAAAAATTAAAGTGAGTCTCATGAGCATTGCATATGCATTTTATATGTATGATTTAAATGGTTAAAATAAATAGTTTGAAAGATTTTTGAATATGATATATCATTTAAGTGAACATGAAATGTATGTGACTCAACATATTGAATTGATGAAGTGATGTGAATTATGTGATTATATGAACTAACGTGTTATATGAATAAGTGAGCCATCGAGGAGGGTCCACTCATAAAGTTCGCAAAACTTACCCCAAAATTGCAACATTATTTTTCAGTCTTAGAGAAGATCTCTAATTAGACAAATTGGAGTCTAGCCACTATATTCGAGTAAGAGATAGAGGTCGGGATCAGTTCGTGTCTGCATATGTATTTAATTATTTTGTATTAAAATATGTATTCACAAGTGTTGCACAATGTGTATGTGAATGATCTTGTAATGTAATGACATTATGAATTAAAGTGTTTCGCATTTGTAATGGGTCTAAGTGGCTACTAAACTGCTAATGGTATGTATAATAGTTGTAACACTATGATTGAAAATGTTGAATTAAATGGGTCAAAAGTTCCATTATTGATTTTTCGCATATGCACATGATATTTTTGAAAATTTTGTAATGAGTTTGATTGACTGACTGTTCTAGCATGCCACCCTTGCAGAATATGTTCTTGAATACCGTCGGTATGTTCGGGGATATGCACTATGAGAGTGGGGTGCTACAAGTCTCAAGATGGTAACCGAAGATAGGTGAATTATGCTTGTTCACTTATTTCTCGATTTGAAAATTAGTGAATGAATTATTTGATGTAATAAATAGTTATGGTAAACTTATGTATGATAATCGTAAAGCAACCTTATTAATAATTAAAGGGAGTAAGAAAAGAAAGAATAAACTAATTTCTAATGGTTCAGCCAAATAATCCTTGACCCACATCCACTCACCAAACTTCACTTAGAAATTCGCTATCTTCTTTTGTCAACAGGTGAAGAGAAACCCTCCATACCATATCTTCTTTGTTATAAGTAAAGAGTAACCCTATAAAAATCTTATTTAAAGTCAAGAGGAACCCTCACAATTTTGTATCTTTAGTAATTTTATCGATTAAAGTAGCTGCATAACAATTTAACTCAAAACATCCCTCTCTTACACACATTAATGAACCAAGGTTCAATATCTGTTATATGCATGATATAACATAAATTGGATGCATTCTTTAGCCTTTCAAAGTTCTTATTAACTCTCTAGTTTACCTAATATTCCTCCAATAATTAACATATGGTCTATTTATACTCAAGATGATATAAAATAATTGTTACAAACAAAAACTAGTCATTACAACAACTAGTAACTATATTATTTATCTACCAATATGCTATATTAGTTGAATAGTATGGTCATAAACTTATTGTACTTGTTATCAAATTGCATTGGTTAACCACTCATATATATTGATTGATCAATATACCCAAAAACCTAATACTAGACTAGTTAACCAATATACATTAAAAAAAAAGTTCTTTTAACAATTAGAACACACACATTTGACAAAAGAATTCATCCAAGATGATTTTAAAAGTTCACACAATGTTTTTGTAAATGATCAAGAGATTGTTCTAAATATTAAATTAAATATAATCTTCATTATAAAAAGATTTATTCATTAAGATCAATGTGCAGATGATTATGCAATGAGCTCTTAATTTATTGAAATAACCAAGATGAGGTTAAAAGAAAGATCACAGTGATTTGTTTAAATCTTGATATGCTTGATTCCTTTTTATTCATTTAAATTCACTTAAAGTTATATTAAGCTACATATTGAGGACAATAAATGATGTTGACTAAGTTATCCTTATAATTAAGTAATATTTAATGCATACCCCTTAATTTATACATCATGAAATCATCAAGTTTCAATATCACCATTCGCTTCTCCTTTTACAACACTAAAAAGGTAATAATACGTAAATCTATTATAATTAATATGAAAAATAAACAAAGAGTATATGTAAAGCATTTCTAAAATTAAAAGGCAAATTTTATAATTCTAATTTATCAATTTCAAATATCAGTATATCTTTCTCCCATATATATAAGAAACAATACCTTCTCCCACTCAATATATATGCTAAGTCAATATGCTTAAATGTTATCAATATGAAAGTAAGTGGATAACTTCTTCTATATACCACCAATGGTTACCTCCTTTTCTTCCTCATTTGGCTTAACAAGTGGTCTTCTAATACCAACATCCTTCAATGGATTATATAAAGGCTCTTAGTTACTTTTATTTTAAAATAAATTATTAGAGATTATGTTATTTTCCTCATTTTATATCAATGGAGGTGATACCAATTGTTGGTATTCATTTGATGAAACTCAATATTCACCTAAAAGGTAAAGAAACCAATATATTTTAGGTACCTACATAAACTTAGGTCTTTAGGAATTTGTTCTTAAACTTTTTTCAACCTATATCATTTTTGGTTTACTTAACAAACATTTATTAGAATAATTTATATGAATATGTCTATAATCACAAAAAAGTTACATCTTATATAAGACGATTTAGAACTATATGAAAATGAAGAATTAAGTGAAAAACTGGGAAAAGGATACCAGGACCCAGGCATCCTTAGATCTTTCATTTGGACCAAGGAAGAAAGAAGAGAGTCTAGGCAAGGCACGAATGTGTCCATCCATTAGCCGTAATGTGAACAAGTAGCCTTATAAAGTACCGCATAAGTCAAGTAGCATGGCCTTCGGGAACAGGATTTGGATCTCCAAAGAAAAGTTTTATTCATTTTCCGTGCATGCACACTAATCAAGTTAAAATGTAAATTATATTTCTACTTCATCCATTCCCTAACAACCAACCTTGGTGTAGGTAGTTCTCATTAGGAACCAGTGTAACGAAGTAAATAGACCACATTTTTGGGGGCCATTGGAGCTACTTTGGTGCTAAATAGATTCAATTGGAATAATAATGGGAGCTATTTTAGGTCATGTGGCGAGGTGTTTGAGTGTGTTTATAGATGGTTTTTAGATGATTATTATACGTATAGTTTATAATTATGTTAATGTGTGTGTATCAAGACATAAGAGAAATACCCAGAGTTGCAATTGTGACTTCATATGCACGATCATGATAGAGAGCAATTTGACTGAATCATGATTGTAACATCAGATGCACGAAAGTGACAGTGGCTTCTCGAGTGTGACTTTTTCCATTTGTTTTTGGGTTCGGGGGCATTTTTGAAACCAAACAAAGGGCAAAAACCCTAGTTACACCCCTAAAACCTTATGAGAATATTAAAGATAAAAAAATACTCCAAAAAATTGGCCAACATCCTACAAAATTGGATCAAACAAGGAGGATCGATAAGAACATCGAAGATTTCAAGATTTTCAGACCAAGTTTCAAAGCAGGTTTTTCTTTCTTTCCTTTTGTTATTTTCATTAAACTTGATGTGTAAACTAAATTATAAGATGTTATTTATGTTTATGATGCTCTAAATTTCCTGATTAGGGTTTGTTCTTAATTTTTTGTGACTCTAATCTTTATTGATTCAATAAAATTTATGTATTGTGTTAATGGTGAATGTTTGTACATTAGCAATAAATCGAGAGAGTGAGTCAAAAGTAATCTGATTAATTTGTGCAATGAGAGTTAGTGAATTAATATATTACACAATTAACAAATAAATTATCATTAAAGAGAGATCTTATGTGAGAACATGGTTATTCAATAGATAACTTTAGAACTAATTGAAAATTGGGAAAAGTTGTGCATTGACAGATTGTAATTATGGAATTTTCAAATTCAATTAGGGTTAATTGGATAGACCTTGAGAGAGAATAATCAAATCCTTCGAGAATCTAAGATTGACATATAATTCAATTAGTAATCATTATGGGAGCAAAATAATGAAAGAATAAATCCTAAGCCTTTATCACTGATCATCCCTACATAATTGTGACAACTCAATTATTAGTTGATTATTTACTTAATTTTATTTGATTGCTTTATTTTATGTTATTTATTTTTATTCAATTCATATTTCACTACCTTAGATAAAGTTAGGTTCACTTACTTTTAAGTATTTTCTCGTGGGATCAACACCTTCAATACTACAAGTTTACTATCCGTATACTTAAGCATATTAGGAATTTTATTAGAGGTAAAACTTGCTAAACAAGTTTTTGGCATCATTGCTGGGGAAGTAGTTTAGGACTATTTGAATTCCTTTATTCTAAGGAAATTTTCTCCTTTCTTATGTTCGTACGACTGCATAAACACAAGAGTTACCCACAGTTCAAGCAAGATTAAGGAAAATCCAACACTTGATATAATGAGAACAGAACGTGCAAATCGAAGAGTGAGACGTCAAGAGGAGATCAATCGAACAATGGCGGAAGAATTCAATCAAAGAGACCAACAGTGACCTTATGGATTTCATAAGGCTAAGGTTTAACACTACACAACAAGGAATCACTCGACCACTGGTGCAAACCTCATTTGAAATAAAACCAACATTGTTGAATATGCTATAGACAAATGTGAAATTCTACAGGTTAGTGAACAAGGATCCTAACACACATTTAGTAAACTTCTTAAAGATATGCGATACCTTCTGATATAATAATATACTTGCAATTCTACAAGTTAAAGAACGAGGATCCTAATGCACATTTAGTAAACTTTTTAGAGATACGCGATACCTTCTGATATAATAATATATCAGAAGATACTGTTAGGATGAGGCTCTTTCCTTTTACCCTAAAGGATAGAGCCAAAGCATGGCATCATTCCTTAAACCTGACGAACATCACAATATGGGAATAGCTAGTGCGTGCCATTTTAAACAAGTATCCCTATGTCAAAGACAATAAGGTTGATAAAGGAGATTATGAATTTCCACCAAAAAGATAGGGAGTCACTATACAAAGCATGGGAGCATTACAAGGATTTGAAAAGGTGATGTCCTCACCATAATCTACTAAAGGAATTTCTCTTGCAAGCATTTTATCATAGAGTTAATCCACCTAGGAAGTGCACCATAGATGAAGCTTCTGTAGGATCTCTTATGTGGAAGATAGTTGAGGAAGCGAAGGACTTACTAGAAGAGATGGTAAGCAACAACTGTCTTTGGATGTCAGACATAAGTCAACTTTTTGAGATCATAAGGGAGTCGTTGTTGTAGATTCAATAACCATAATGCAGGCTGGGATCAATAACTTAACAAGACAGTTGAACAGCCTACAAACCTCTTCATCCGCTCCAGTTAGAGTAATTCAGCATGGATGCAAGTTATGTGGACACGTTAATCATGTTAGTGTAGATTGTTTTTTAATGCAAAGTAACAAGAGGGAGCAACACAACTATATGGACACACAATTTGGTCAAGAAGGAGGAAACAAACTTTATCTTAACACTTACAACCTTAGGTGGAGGAACCACCCAAATTTTTCTTAGTTAAACATGTTGGACCCCGGATTTTAAGTGGAATTTAGAAATTTAGAAATATTAAGTGAAATTAAATGAGTGGTTTTATATATGTATTGTGAAATAAAAGTATTTATGCTTTGAGGAAA
>JANVCQ010000004.1:22222736-22233778 GCA_025531925.1 Erythroxylum plowmanianum
GATTTTTGAAAGCATGGTTGATGTAAACAGTAAACTAGTAAAGTATACAGTACAACTGTATAATATACCAATATGGATTATTTTGCAATTTTTAAAAATTTTAGGGACTATTTTATAAATTTAAAAAATTTTCCGAAACGGTACCCAGTACTAACCGGTACCGGTACAGTTCTGTTTCATAACTCAATCCGGCACCGAGCCCTGTACGGTATTGGTACCGGTACAGTTCTGTTCTATAACTCAATCCGGCACCGAGCCCGATACGATATTCATAACATTGCTTTGTTCTCCATACAAGCTAAAAACAAGAAAATGACATGAAAATATTTGTGAGGTGCTTTGTTCTATAGCTAGCTAGAAAGAAAATGAGAGAAAGAGAGACCTGCTAGGGTATCAAGAATTGTGGATTTCCTCGAATGGATTAGTCTCCAAGTAACATCAGCTCATCAAATGGCTATGGAAAAAGAAGCTAAAGTTGACTTTGCAAAGTGAGTAAACATAAATATAACAATCCCTGTCAACTACTTCCATATAGTTCATGTTATGTTCAATAACTACCGAATGAGCTATTCATGATTGGAATAGGTCATAACTAGTACCAAAATATAACAATCCCTGTATAAGATAACTTTCGAAACCTCAAATCAAAGAATCACTTATACATTATCAAAATGAGAATTTTCATAGACATATAAGTAATGTTTTAACTGAATTTCTTATATTGGGTCAGTTCAGTAAATTTTTTCTCTAATAAACACTCACACGTTTGTTTAAGTTTCTTTATACTTTAGTTTATGAGATCGATTATCTCCTTCATAAGGAAAAACATAATGTGTGCTAGTCTTTTTTACATTATATTAATGTTCAGTCTTAATAAAACAATGACTAGGAACAATTTAGAAATAATACATAAATGTAATATGAATATCATAATTATAATTTCATTATAACTTTATTTGTAATGTATAATTATCTCATGGATTTTATCATATATATCTAAACATATACAAGATAAAGAATATTTTTAAATAATCATCACAAAACTATAACAAAATTGATTGACTAAAGGGTGATAGGCATAGTTTAGACTATGTTTTGATAGGTATTCGAGTGTGTTTATAAATGGATGATTGTTGCATGTATAAGCTTAGAATTATGTTAATGTGTGTGCTTATATATATTCTAAGTGTTTGCATGATTTAGAACATGTTTTCATTTTTAATTATATATTTCTTGAGGTGTTTGATATGTTTGTTAGTTTTGGAACTCATATAGGTGAAGAATAAAAGATTGGGATGTGCATAGAGCTACATAAGCAAGGTCGTGACCGTGACTCCCATGTCACAGTCGTGACAAAAGAGAAATAACCAATGTCACCATCGTGACCTCATATGTATGATTGTGATAGAGAGCAATTTTATAGAGTCATGATCGTGACGCTAGATGCATGATTGTGAAAGAACCTTCCCAAATGCGACTTTTTCCATTTATTTTAGGGTTCAAGGGCATTTTTGGAACTGAACATAGGGTAAAAATGCTAGTTACACCTCCAATAGCCTCTGGGACTATTTAAGAATGTTAAATCACTCCAGAAAGGTAAGCACCATCTTGGAAAATTGGATCAAACAAAGAGGATTAGAAGAACATAGAAGATTTCCAAATTTCCATATCAAGTTCCAAATTAAGTTTTTCTTTCTTTCCTTTTGCAATTTTCTTTAGCTTGATGTGTAAACTGGATTCTATGATGTTATTTATGCTTATGATGTTCTAAATTTTCAAATTAGGATTTGTTCTTTAGTTGTTTTGTGACTTGATTATTATTGAATTCAATACAATATTTTGGCGAGGTGATAATTGTGCATGTTAATACTTCTACAATAAATCGAGAGAGTGAATTCAAAGTAATCAGATTAGGTTGTGTAACCAGAGTTGGAAATTTAATAAGTCATGTAATTATCATATTGATATTCATATGAAGAAAGATATTATGTAAGAACTCAATTATTCAATAGACCATTTAAGAATTCGTTGAAAATGTTAGAAAGTTTTTGTAAATCGAGAGATTGCAAAATTTAAAACTTTGTAATCAATTAAATTAATTAGGTCTTGAGAGAGGGAGTAATCAATCCCTTAAAAAATCTAGGATCATTACGAATCAATAGTGGTTAAGGGAACAAAACACTGAAAGAATAAATCTTGAGTCTTTATCATTAATCATCCTTACATAATTATGGTAGCTCAATTGTTAGTCAATTATTTATTTAATTTTATTTGATTTCTTTAGTTTCATTTATTGACTTTCATTCAATTCATATTTCACTACCTTATACAAAGTTTCACTTAGTTTTAACTATTTCCTTGTGGGATCAACACCTTTAATACTACAAGTTTATGATCCATATACTTGCAAATATTAGGAGTTTTATTATAGGTAAAACTTGCTCAACAAGTTTTTGGTGCTATTGCCAGAGAAGCAGCTTAGGACTAGTTGAATTCCTTTGTTTTAATGAATTTTTTGCCTTTCTTGTGTCTGTGCAACTGTACGAACACAAGAGTTACTCGGAGTTCAACTAAGATCGAAGAAACTCTAATAATTGATATAATGAGACAAGAACGTGCAATTTGAAGAGCAAGACGTCAAGAGGAGATCAATTGAACAATGACATAAGAATTCAATCAAAGAGGCCAACAACAAATCCTTATCGACTTTATGAGGCTAGGGTTTAACGTTGCACATCAAGGCATCACTCGACTATTAGTGCCAACCTCATTTGAAATAAAACCAATGTTGTTGAATATGCTACATACCAATGTGCAATTCTATAGGTTAGTGAACGAGGATCCTAACGCACAGTTTTCCTAATGCACAGTTAGTAAACTTCTTAAAGATATATGATATCTTCCAATATAATAATATGTCAAAAGATACTATTAGGATGAGGCTCTTTCCTTCTACCCTAAGGGATAAAGCCAAAGCATGGTATTATTCCTTAAACCTGACTAAAATCAGGACATTGGAGCAGCTAGTGCATGCATTTTTTAGATAAGTGCTTCCCGTTGATAACAGATGACCAAATTAATAAAGGAGATCACAAATTTTTAACAGAATGATGGG
This sequence comes from Erythroxylum plowmanianum, assembly GCA_025531925.1. Classification (NCBI taxonomy): domain Eukaryota; kingdom Viridiplantae; phylum Streptophyta; class Magnoliopsida; order Malpighiales; family Erythroxylaceae; genus Erythroxylum; species Erythroxylum plowmanianum. The sequence goes on from JANVCQ010000004.1 coordinate 22,225,852, forward strand.
GAGTCGCTTTATGAAGTGTAAGAGCATTACAAGGACTTGTAAAGGAGTTGTCCGCACCATAATCTGCCAAAATAATTTCTCTTGCAAACATTCTATCATAAAGTTAATATCACCCATGAGGAGCATTATATAAGTAGTTTTTGGAGGATCTATTATGTGGAAGACAATTGAGGATGCTGGGGAACTGCTAGAAGAGATGACGAATAACAATTGTCCTTAGATGTTGGACAAAAGTGGACAGTAGTCGATTTTCCTAAATCAGAAGGGATTCATCGTTATAGATTCAATGACAACAATGCAGGCTGAGATCAATAACTTGACAAGAAAATTGAATAACCTACAAGTCACTTCATCCACTCCAGTTAGAGCAATTTAGCATTGATACAATTTATGTGGACAAGATAATCATATCATCACTTATTGTGTTTCAATGCAAAATAACAATAAGAAGCAATTAACTACATGGAAATAATTTGGTCAAGAATGAGGAAACAACCTTTATTCTTACATTTACATCTTTGGGTGGAGCAATCACCCAATTTTTTTTAGTTAAATAATGAGGGTAACCAACTGCAGAATCAAAGGTCACATGGATTTCAACAAAATAATTCAAATGCTAATGACTCTAAATTAGACAAGATTATGAACAAGATCTGGATGAAGCTTATAAAAGGCTGGATGGGAAGATCATAAGCATGGATGAGGCCCACAAGAGGCTGGAAGGGAAGTTCTAATAAGTAACTAAAAAATATGCATCATCTATTTATAACTTAGAGGTCCAAATAAGATAACTGGCATGTGTTATCTGTAAGAAGCGTAGGGAGTCTCCTGAGCAATACTGAAGCAAATCCAAGGGAGCAATGCAAGGCAATCACACTTATAAGTGGGAAAGAGCTCGATAAATTAGTTGAGAAACAATCTAAAACTAACCTAATTAGTTGAGAAACAATCTAAAACTAACCTAGAAGAAGACTAAGAAAAGAAGAAGAAGGATATAGACATAAGTGAGTATCCTCCTTACGTTGCCTCTTTGCCATATCCACCCAAGATTTCATTTCCCCAAAGCTTAATAAAGAACAAATTGGATGCATATTTTGGAAATTTCATAGAGAAGTTCAAAACTTTGCAAATTAATTTATCTTTTGTGAAGGCATTAGAACATATGACATATTAACAAAGCAACAGACCTGGGAAGAAAATCAAATGGTAGCACTAATAGAAATCAACAATCACATGCCTTCTAAGCTAAAGAATGATGGAAGCTTTACAATACCCTGTGTAAATGGTGAGTTAGAATTTGCAAAGTATTTATGAGAATTAGGAGCAAGCATAAATCTTATGCTTTTGTCGACCTTTAGAAATTGGGCTTGGCGTTGTGAAGCTAACTTCAATGCTTATTCAGTTACCGGATCGATCTATAAAGAAACAATTTGTCATGGTTGAGGATGTTATTGTAAAGGTGGACAAGTTCATTATTCTTGTGGATTTCGTCGTATTAGATTTCAAAGAGGATAAGAACTATCAACTAATTCTTGGACAAACCTTCATGAACACTAGAAAAGCACTGGTAAATGTTTATAAAGGCAAATTGCTTCTTTGGATTGGTGATATGCATGTAGAGTTCAGTATGAACACATACTTGAAACATCCGAAAGAAAGTAGCTCTTGCATGAAAATAGACATAATGGATGAGTATATCAAAGCGTAAGAGAAATGCTACTTTAAAGAAGTAAGTTATGAAGAACAAGTGACAAAGAATATAGAGTTTGAGGAATATACAGAAGTCCTTGCTCAAAAAGTTGAAGCGAAAGAGTGGATGATGGTGATTGCAGAAGAAGATGATCAATTCACCTTTGTGCAATACAAATTGTTTGATTCCATCAAAGATTCATAAGAGTTCATCATTTTCGATTATCTTGACAATTTGTTATCAGAAAGGGCATTACAAAAATTACTTGGATTCTTCGATTTGATTGATTATGCCCATTTCATTATCTCCCAATACGTAACCTACTTACAAATTGATGAAGGAGATGGTGTAAGAACAGTGGAGACAGTGACAAAACATCAAAAAGATTTACAAATACTTCACTATTCAAGATTTTCACATTCTGTCTCCAACATTGTCACCAGCTCGATCATTTTAATGGGTTTCACGCTCTTACCCTTTTGTTTATATCATTGCCTATCATTTTGGTTTTTATATGTGTGTTTTGATTTCTCACATTGAGGACAATGTGATGTCTAAGTATGGGGATGTGTTTTGTGCATTTGCACGTAGTATGTGTTTGAATTTTGCATACCATATTGTGTTAGTTTTGATTAGGTTGACATGTATGAACATTGTGTTCCATATGTATGAATTTTGTGAATGTGTCAATGACAATAATTTGAGGGAATTAGTTTAGCTTTGAACATAGTTATTTAATTTGTAAAGGCATATTGATTTGTGAATTTTATTTTTTAAGTATGGATAAATATGCATGTTAATTAGAATATGATATTCATTTTGATCATCTTAGGAAATTTGTTCATATACATCTATAATTACAAGTCAATTGAATGAGTTAGCATTATTAGTAACATTTCATGAGGATGATTGACCAAAAATAAACGAGGTAGGCCAAGTTAAAAAAAAAGTATGTTTTTAATAAATAATTATTCCGTTGGCCCCTTTTGAAACAAGTTGGGTTAAGAATAAAGCTGGTAGCTAGTTGAGAATATGATATAGCTGAGTAACCTGGAGCATTCATGACAAAATATTTGTCTTCGCGTTAAAAGGTTATAATGACATTCCAACCAAGCTAAATAATGTCCTAGTTGATTAATCGGGGCACATTCGCGATAAAATGTTTGCCTTCATGTTAAAAGACTAGGTTAACATTAAAGAACTTTAAAAAATTAATGTTTCAAAAAATAAAACCTATTAATTTTTAAAAATAGTGAGATTTTTTTATGAAGGGGTACTTAATGATAGTTACATTTTCAATTGATTACTAATTATGAATGTATATGTACAAGTACCTTGGGTGAATGAATAGGGCATTAATGTTTTGATTAATATGTCTATTCACTTCAAAGTGCTTAATCATGAAAAACATAAGTTAGTATGTTCACATAAATTGAGTGATTAATGTTTTGGGTTAAGTTGATTAAATGAAATTTGAGTCATTGTCTCATTATTACATGTTGAATGAATGTGTGCTTATATATATATTTTTTTGATTTTTTGTTTAAATATTTTGTTTTTGCTTGAGGACAAGAAAAAGTTTAAGAATGAGGATATTGATAGGTGTAGTTTAGACTATGTTTTGATAAGTGTTTAAGTGTGTTTATGGATGGTTTTTAGATTATTGTTTCATGTATAGGCTTAGAATTATGTTAATGTGTGTGATTATTTATATTCCAAGTGCTTGTGTGGTTTAGAGTATGTTTTCATTCATAATTGTATATTTCTTGATGTGTTTAATGTGTTTGTTAGTTCTGGAACTCAGATAGGCGAAGAATAAGAGATTTGGATATGCATGGAGCTACATGGGCAAGGTCATGATTGTGACCCTCATGTCAGGGTTGTGACAGAAGTGATGCCCAAAATCACAATCTTGACAGAGAGCAATTTCATAGAGTCACGATCATGGCACCTGATGCACAATAGTGACAGAAGCTTCTTAGGCCCGAATTTTTTCCATTTGTTTTAGGATTTGGAGGCATTTTTAGAACTATAATATTATGCAGAGTGATGCTTTTGGATGGTTGTGTCAATCTTTAAGCGACACAAAAGGATATCCATTGAAAATAATATATTAAAAATAATTTAGATAGAGTTAGGTATCTCCTTAAAATAAATATTATTGAAAATAAAAGAATTTTATATTTATATAGAGTCAAAGTATTTAAATTCTATTGAATAATTTTGAACTATTTTGTATTTATATTTATTGTATATTTTAGAGATGAATACTAAATAAAATAATATAAATGACACGGAAATTGTTAGATTACTTTTTAGTAATTTGTAGGGGCTCATGTAATTTATTGGGCTGGTTGGAAAAGAACTCTAATTTGTCATCAAAATATATTTCTATTAATTGTATTGTTTACATGAAAATAAAAACAATAATTTTCTATTTACTGTTTACAATTTGCAATTGTATCAGAACATGGTAAATGATAATTGTCACTACTAATATAATCAATGGGTTTTAGTGAAGGGTTTAAAGTACTATGTGTTTCCAAAATATTTGAAGTGTTCTGTACTTCCAAATAGAAACGCCACATCACTAACGAGAAGCATTGGTTTACATATATAGATATATGTATATGTATATGTATGACGCCAAAGTTTTTTCATTTTCTCTGTTTACTTAATTTGCATGTAAAGGATAAAGGTAATTAAATGAAAAAATGTACACAGAATACACGGACCTATTTAAAAGGATAAGTAAGGCTTTGTTTTACTTTTACCGATTCCTCGTGGTTATTTATGTACATAAAAAAGAAAACATTTTTGTTAAAGTATATTATTTATTATTTGGGGAAACGTGCCTGTCAATAATGATTCCTTCTTGTCCTTTTATTGTTTCAAACCAGCTGAAGCATGCGAAATAATTGACGAATTGTCATTTATTGTGAATCTACGGGCATCAGATCATCTGTGCCACTAAGCCTGTATTTATTATGTGCCAAAACTAAAACGTCGACATTTTAATAACTGATAATTTCCACTTTGTTTTCACCCAAGCCAAGCCAATGTTTTAATTAAAACTAACGTCTCCTTTGCCTAAGCCAAGCCAGCGTCTTCTCTTTCTTTTGATTTTGCTTCCCATTTTATTTATTCAATCTTGCTCTTAGATCTGTCTTCTTTCTTTGTTCTATTACAATCGCCCCTCTTCTTCACACAAAGACACTCTTTCACTCCATTAACTACTCATGTACTCTGGGATTTGGTGATCTGAGTTTAAGAAAACAGGTGCTTTGACCACTTTTGAGGATTTGGTCTTATGAGTTTTGGTTGATTGGAGACGGATAGCTCCGAGGAAAGAGTTGTCGTCGTAATCATGGTCGGTGGATCCACCAAAGGTTTGGACTTTGTATGAAATTTCTCATTTTTGGATCCCCGCCTCTTAATTTCCTATGTTCGTTCTCCCTTGGAGTTGAAGAGTTAACATTCAATAGCAATACATTTCAATTCTAGAGAATTTTTGAACATGCATTGGCAGAGACAATCTGATGCCCCATGTTAGTACCTTATATTTTCGCAAATTCACTTCACAAGCCTAATTGTTGCATGCTCCTAATTTCGCTTTACCCAATTGCAAAAACGACACAATATATAAACTATAGATTCCAAAGATCGATCCTTTACCGTTTGTCTCCCACAACGCAAAAATGCCTTAACTTGAAGAACACCACTTATTATTATTGCGATTTTCAATTCTCTCTCTCTTTACCAATCTCGCTTCTTCGTCGATTGTTTCTTAGAGATCCAGAATTAGCTTCACAGAAACTAGAAATATTGAATCTTTTTGCTCTTACAGCACTGTTTTTCTTGTTTCTTCAGTTGGGTAATCGAAATTATCGCCCTTCTCTTCTTAGATTCTTCAAGTTCTAGTTAAGTCCATTTTGTTTTGCAAATACCCACTTGCCCTATGATTCATAATCTCTCGTGTCCTGCTATTGCATTATAGTCTTCTCTACCTTTTAGTTTTGGCCATATACTCGTTTATCTATTCTTTGCCTATCTTTCTTTGTTTAAGCTACCTTTGGTCTCAGAATAAGCTTCTTTAGCTTTAAAGTCGCAAAAGATTGATGCTTTATAAGAGAATACAGGTCTTTGGGATTCTTTTGACTCGGTAGATTTTGTTTTTGACTTCGTGACTTTTTGTGATCTTAGCTTCATGTTTCTGGTTCAATTTTATTAAGCTACTTGATTAAGGTTTAGCGTTATCAGTTTTTGGTTTCTTAGATCCGAGTCTAAAGGATAACTTATAGTGATTCAATAAAGACTTTTGATGTGTTGTAGTTGAGATGCCATCTGATTAGAGAAAAAAGGTACAGGATTAATCATATCGAAATTGTTTATATTGCTATGGTAATATATGCACAGTTCTTCATATCGAAGCAAATCAAAGTGGTTGTTTCTGAGTCTATGCATGATCCTAGTCTTTACGTTCCAAATTGTGCTGTCTTTATATTATCTTTACGTTCCAAATTGTGCTAGATGTTTCATTGTTTTTAGGGTGTGATTCCTATATATCCACATGGCTTCATATTCATGTCTAAAGCTTCATGAACACTTGCTAAAGTCCCCTAATTTACAAATCGTGATAGGTCCCACCATCAACCGTAAACATCTGTAATCTCACACCTTAACAATGATATTGCAACGTAAATTTTAGGGTGTATATTTGATGTAGATATAGTCTAGAAATTGATCTTTCTTTTGCATAGTACTTAAATGCCGAGAAGTATGCAAATTATACTTCCTTTGTGGTTACACGCATGACTTGATGGTAAGGCTAAGGGCATAATGTTTTATCCCTTCTCATTTGAACAGCTGTAATTATGGTAATTGGCAGATATCATGACCTGAGTGCTTCACTTGGTCAAAGTTTAGAGTTAAACCATCATAAGGTTCTAAAAGCATGTTTTGTGGGGTCAGAGTAAGCTTGGCAGTAATAGTGGAGTTCCAATATGCAAATTTTAAGAGAACCCAGTGGATGAATATGATTGTGATGTCCTTTCATCTTAATCATAGCTGAATACACGTAGGAAAAAAATGGGATGTTTGATAAAAGCCATCACAAAACTTATTCTTTGTCTGAAGATTGCAAAACCAGGTGTGATATTTTTATGGCTAATGCTGTTATTCTTAATCTCGTATTGCAAGTGGATGTAGACTTTTTCACCGAGTATGGTGAGGGAGCAGGTATAGAATAGAAGAAGTAATTGGAAAAGGAAGCTATGGTGTTGTTTGCTTAACATATGACACACACATTGCTATTAAGAAAATAAATGATATCTTTGAACATGTCTCTGATGTCACTTGCATCCTTTAGGAGATTAAACTTCTTAGATTGTTGCGGTACCCATATATAGTGAAAATCAAGCACATCTTATTACCTCCTTCCAGAAGAGAGTTTGAGGATATATATGTAGTTTTTGAACTAATGGAATCTAATTTGCATCAAGTTATTAAAGCAAATGATGACTTAACTCGAGAACATTATCAATTCTTTCTTTATCAACTTCTTAGAGGGATGAAATACATACATACAGGTAATAGTAACATTTAACTACTTGTTAATTCTAAAAAAAAAACATTTAACTACTTGTTTGTTATGAATATTATGATGTTCTGTCCTTTGCATTCTAAGTTCTATTACTATCCTGTAGCTAACGTTTTTCATTGGGATCTTAAACTTAAAAATATCTTGGCAAATGCTGACTACAAACTGAAGATTTGTGATTTTGGTCTTGCAAGAGTAGCCTTCAATGATAGTCCTACAACTATCTTTTGGGCAGTAAGAAATCTGTTTTCTTTGTTTAATGCTATACTCAAATTGCCACTTAGGGGAAAATTTAGCAACACCTGATTTATATTAACTGTTGAACAGGATTATGTTGTAACCAGATGGTTTAGAGCTCCGAAATTGTGTGGATCATTTTTCTCTAAGGTACTGGAATTATCGCTACTGTCATATGCTTAATATTACTTGATCTGCTGTTCTTTTGGTGTTTGAGTCGAACCTTTTGATACTTAAAACTGTAAGCATTATATCTTTTTTAATAGCTTTTATTGCTGCTCAGATATCTTGGAACAGCTTAGAATGAAATATGTTATTTCTGTAAGTCGAACCTTTTGATACTTAAAACTGTAAGCATTATATCTTTTTTAATAGCTTTTATTGCTGCTCAGATATCTTGG
>JANVCQ010000004.1:22234718-22249248 GCA_025531925.1 Erythroxylum plowmanianum
TCCAGTTTTGAAAATCTTATGAAGAGTGAATTTGAAATGAGTATGATGGGTGAATTAAAATTCTTTCTTGGTTTACAGGTTAAGCAAACCGAATAAAAGATTTTTATTCATCAACAGAAATATATCAAAGAACTGTTAGTCAAGTATAGAATGGAAAAGGCTAAACCTATGTCAACTCCTAAGCATCCTTCAAACCTCTTATCAAAGAATGAAGCAGGTAAGAAGGTTGATCAAACTCTTTTTAGGGGAATTATTAGTTCTTTACTTTACCTAACAGCAAGCAGATATGATATATGTTTAGTGTTTGTTTGTGTGCAAGATTTCAAGCAGATCCTAGAGAATCTCATTATATTACTGTTAAAAGAATATTGAGATACTTGTCAGGTTCTATTGATCTATGTTTATTGTATGAGAAAGATAAAGATTTCAGGTTAATTAGCTATTGCGATGTTGATTACACTGGAGATAGGATTGATAGGAAGAGTACAAGTGGAGGATGTCACTTTCTTGATCATAATCCATTTTTTTGGTCAAGCAAGAGACAAAGTTCAATTGCTCTATCTACTGTCGAGGCTGAATATATGTCAGTTGCAAGCTGTTGTTCACAGATGTTATGGATTAAGTATCAGTTAGAAGATTACTCCATACAAGAAGAACAAATTCCAATTTCTGTGACAACAAGTGCTATCAATCTATCAAAGAATCCAATACAACACTCGAGGACAAAGCATATTGAAGTTAGACATCATTTACAGAGAGGAATCATTAGTCTACAATTTATTGAGAAAAATCAACAATGGGTAGATATCTTCGCTAAACCTTTGTATGAAGATAGATTCAAAGAAATCAGACAGAACTTGATATGGTAATACTGAATGACCATTCGTATGATACGATATGACCCAGTTGATTCACACAAAAAGAAGATAAAAAATTGTAAGTTCTCAAGCAAGCAATAACAGTAAGTTATAGATGGTAACTTTTTAAGAGTAGATATCAGACAAAAAACTTCTCGAGTTTTTAAAATATCAAAGTGTTTAGTGTGCTCAATCAAGACGATTCATGACTCTGTTCTAAGCTTCAATTTCATTCATTTCATATTCTTACCTTCAGATACTAACGTCATTACCTTGAGCAAAATACATTTGTGTTTTTTTTAGTTCTTATTATTATAGATAACAAATGAAGCAATCTCTCGTCTATGGAAGACATGTTGATTTCATCTCCTTGAAGGAAAATCAGATGGACATTGAACCAAAAATTGATGCAGCTGGCTAGAGAATTTTCTTTAAGGTTCGTGAAAAAGTCTATTTGAATGAGATATATGATTTTTGGAAAAATGCAAAGGTGGTAGACGACACCTTAGTATCAATGGTAGACGGATTGTCGGTTATCGTGACACTAGATTCAATTGAGAAGGTCAGTGAGTGTCCAAGTGTTGGAGTAAGACTATCTCACAACTTAAAGTGGATTACTCAAGGTTGTGTAGATAAAGCACACCTCAATTGACAACTATATGGAAGTAGTGACCCAAGAGACAAGAAGGCGTCAACTCTTGTTCCAAAAACTAAGGTTCTACATTCACTACATCTTCATTGTGTTCTACCACGATTAGGCTCGAAGCATGTTGTGACAACGATGGATGAACAATGTTTGTTTCATCTACTTAATCTTTAACCCATTCATCTTTCGTACTTAATTTTGAAGTACATGATGAAGTCAAAAACAGATTCTAACTCTTTACCGTATGGTATGTTGTTGACAAGGATTTTTAGAGATTCTGGAATTCTTCTCGACAGAGGTAACAGGATGAAAAGGGATGTAAAAAACATTATTAATGCCACCACTATCAGCAGAATGGGATTAAAGTGTGAAGATGAGGCGGATATAGCTTTTACACCGAAAGCAAGATCTGAGGGGGAGCATATAGTAAGACGGAGTAAGAGTGAGCATATTACACCTACAAAAAGAGCAAAACCTCGACTGACAGAAAGAACATTAATAAAAGAGAAGACTAAGAAATCGTCTGATGTATCAATCAAAACTAAGATGATTCCACAGGAAGAGGAAAGCCAAGTTAAACAATCATAACAAGAAGTGTCTTTGAAGAGAAAGGCAGAGCCACTTCATTTAGAAAAATCTAAACAGTTAAGAACATCATCGAGACTATTGACTTTACGTCAACAAGAATAGAAGAAACAGAAAGTTCTTAACCTTGGTGAAGATTCTAAAAAACCAGAGAAAACACATCAATCTACTATATCAATTGTCTCAATTTTGCAAAGTCAATCAGCAAAATCACCTAAAGAGATAGAGATAAAGAGAAAGCTAGTATTTGACAAGAAGAAACCTCAACAACAACCTTCTTCTAAACTGGCAGAAGAACAAAAGAAGCAAAAGCCCAGTCTAAAAAATGTTTCTTCATCTGAAGTTTAAAAGAAGACAAAAATAGTGGCACATCAATTGGAATCTTATAATCTTGCTCAACCAATCAATAAAAAAGATTTGAGAATGAAGATTATAGAAGAACCAGTGCATGTTCAAAGCAGAAGTTCAATTATTATCAGAGAACCTTCAAAAAAGTCAATCAAGGTATTAGTTGAACCTATACCGATTAATGATCAAACGATACATCTGCTAAGTCATGAAGAACGAAGATTATATGGTATTCTGCGAGATGAGAAGGCAGAACCATATCTATTGAAGATTTCAAAGGATTGGTATACAATCTATCCAATCATGAGCAGAACCTTAATAAAAATTATGCCAAATATACAACCAAGATGCTCAAAACTTGTGAGAAATGAAGAAAAAGGGAAAAAGAAGATGTTTCCTAAGGGAAATATAGATGATCTTTCATAAGAGCAGATTCAAGTAGTGGTGAAGAACATAGATGATGCATGCAATATAGCTCAACCTGGAGGTATCTATGTTCCACATCACATTTCGAAAGCATCAGGAAGTAAATTTGGAGTTTCAACCACAGATGAAAACTTCATAGTAGTTAGGAAAGTGTAAGAAGGACAATACAGAAGTATCATGGTTGAAGGTATCAATTTCAATTAAGAAACCTTTATGCATTTGGTCATACATTTCAGACCTTTAGGTTTCATACCTTCAGTCAAGGATGTGTTACATCTTCTTGGGCAACCAATTCTAAAACTACCTAGACCTGATGATCTTGATCTTCTAGAAGGAAAAAAAACCTTCTGACCTCCTACAGTCAAAATCATAGATTTAGACACTTTACCTTTAGAACCATCTATTGTTGAAAACCTCCATCCACCTAGTGAAATATAGCAAGATTCTACTGTTAATTCGGAGTTCTTAAAGTACTTCATGAATTGGAAGGAAGTTAGTCACAAACAGAAGGACATCTAGGAAGCTTTAGTAAAAGAAATTGAGGAAATTCATACTAAAGTTGATGACTTGAGTGACTCAATGGGTGATCTTCATGAGGAAGTAACATATATACGGGTTACTATTGATCAAGACCTTAAGACCATCCGTACTGACATGCAACATATGTTTTTTAAAATTATGAAGCATCTTCATTGAATTTTTTGAATAATAACAAATAGGGGAAGAAGAGAAGAAAATAGAGAGGAGAAGATAGAAGTCTTTTGGTATATCATATATGCATTTCTTATGCTTATATCTTTTTTTTTGTTAGTTGTATGAATATTATTCGTCTATTCATCTAAATATCATTTTATCTTTCTAAAATTATGATTATTTGTTATCATCAAAAAGGGGGAGATTGTTAAGTCAAGTAGACTACACTTCCATTAATTTTGGTGACAATCAAATAATAATAATCTTAGAAATATATGAACTGTTTTGATAAGTTTGTTAAATGTGCAGAAAAATAAGTAACACATAGTCATCCCAGATGACAACAGACAATACACGTCATCACAGACAAAATTAAACAACAAACGAAGCTCAAACAACAAACGAAGTGCAAATAACAGATGAAGCAGAAATAACAGATGAATCGTAAACAACAGACGAAGCAAATAACAGACCAAGCGAAAATAACAGACCAAGTTAAAACAATAGACGAAGTGACAATATTAGACGATATAAAAAGGAAGATACTCTAGAACATTAGACAGTTAGTTAGTTAGAGTTAGTTACAGAACTCAACTAAATAACCATCTCTCGAAGATTCAAAAAGTAGTTTTCAAGAAGTCAGTGAAGACTTAGGCTATAAATACTAGTCCTAGTTGAAGAGTAAAATAATTTTTGCTTACAAAAGAGAAAACTGTGATTGTACAATATTTAGAGAAAATCTTGTATTTAAAGTGCGAAACAAGAGAGCGAATCCTACTGTAACATAAAGCTCAAGATATTTTCTTAGGGAGAGAAAGAAAATGTTATAGCCTAGAGAGGCTAAGATAGCAGAAAGAATACTTTGTCAAAGAGACCTTAAGAGGCTCTAGAAGTGAAGAAAGAATACTTGTAAAAGTTGAAAAGTATAGTGAAATCTCAGACAAACTCTGAGGACTGGATGTAGCCCAAGGTTTGGGGTGAACCAATATAAAATCGTGACGTCTATTTTCTAACTCTCATAATTTAATTTTTTTATTTTTAGACGAGTAGATAAAGTTGCTTGCGATTTCAATACTTATCAATTTTTAGTAAAGTGTCTTTGGTATTCATCTGATAGTTGTAAAGATATTCAAGAAATCTCAAAAGATTATCAATTTAGAAAAGATTACACAATTCAACCCCCTTTCTTATGTATTTTGTATATTTTACTTGATTCCTATATTAACAAGTGATTTACTTCAGACAAGTTCATTATTCCTCTGGATTTCGTTGTATTAGATTTCAAAGAGGATAAGAATTGTCTACTAATTCTTAAATGACCCTTCATGAACACCGAAAAAGCATTAATAGATATTTATGAAGGAAATTTGCTTCTTCAGATTGGTGATGAGCATGTGGCGTTCAGTATGAACAAAGATGTGAAACATCCAAAAGAAAGCATCTCTTGCATGAAAATAGACATAATGGATGAGTATATCAAAGCGTAAGAGAAGGGTTGTTTTGAAGAAGTAAGTTATGAGGAATAGGTGACAAAGAATATAGAGTTTGACGAATATACAGAACTCCCTATTCAAGAAGCTAAAGTGAAAAAGTGGACAATGGTGATTGCAGAAGAAGATAAGCAATTTACCTTCTTGTAACACAAACTGTTTGATTCCATCCAAGATTTATAGGATTTCATCATTCTTGATTATGTTGACACTTTGTTATCGAAAAAGGCATTACAAAAATTACTTGGATTCTTTGACTCGATTGATTATGTCCTTTTCATTATCTCCCAACATATAACCTATTTATAAGCCACAAACTACCTTACAAGAAAAACGTGGTAGCACGCTAATTATGATTGATCTCGTTTACGTTTTAAAGGATGTAAGGTTAAGTTAATGACCACAACTTAGCATGTTTGGTATTTAGATTGCAAATGTTATGTAGTTAAGTTTGTTTTGAATTCTAGTAATTAGGTTTTAATTTTCATGATCTTGGAATGGTTTGGATTGCTAATTTTCTTTTTTGTTGAAGTGATTATAATTTTGGGAAGCAAACTTAAGGTTTAAGTGAAGAAACAGAAGATGATGAAGAGGAAAGTTAGGGGAAGGTCTTCACTTTGGTCTCCAATAACAACAAACTGCAAAAGGAGATGGCACAAGAACAACGATGACAGTGACACAACATTAAGAAGATCTACAAATACTTCACTGCTCAAGGTGTTCACATTCTGTCTCCAACACCATCACCACCTCGATCACCTTAACGGGTTTCATGCTTTTACCCTTTTATTCATATCATTGCTTTTCATTTTTATTTGTATACGTGTTTTTTGTTTTCTTAAATTAAGGACAATGTGATTTCTAAGTGTGGGGAAGTTTGTGTATTGACATGTAATATGTGTGTGAATTTTTTGTATCATATTGTGCAAGTTTTGATTAGGTTAACATTGTGTAGCGTATGCATGAATTGTGTGAATGTGTCAATGGAAATAATTTGATGGATTTAGTTTATCTTTGAACATAGTCATTTAATTTTTAAAGGCATATTGATTTGTGAAATTTTATGTTTTAAGTACCTTTGGTTGAATATGCATGTTAATTAGGATGATATTAATTTTTAGGATGATATTAATTTTGTTCATCTTTTTTTTGTATACATTTATAATTATAAGTCAATTGAATGAGTTAGCATTATTAATAATCTTTCATGAGGATGATTAACTAAAAAGAAATGAGGTAGGCTAAGTAATTAAATAAAAAATGTGTGTGTTAAATAAATAATTATTCCTCTGGCCCTTTTTTAAACAAGTCAGGTTAATAATAGAGCTGGTAGCTAATTGAGAATGTGATTTAGTTGAGTAACTGGGGGCATTCACAAAAAAAATGTTTGTCTTCATTTCAAAAGGATAGAATGACATTCCAACCAAGCTAAATAATAAAAACGTGGCATAATTGAGTAACTGGGGGACATTCATGACAAAATGTTTGTCTTCGCGTAAAAAGGCTAGGTTAACATTAAAAAAATTAAAAAATAGTTTTTTAATAAATAAAACCAACCTATCTTTAAAAATAGCGACAATTTTCATGAAGGAGCACTCAATGATAGTTGCATTTTCATTTGATTACTAATTATAAATGTATGTGTACAAGTACTATGGGTTAATGAATAGGTGTTAATGTTTTGATTAATATGTATATTCAGTTCAAAGTGCTTAATCATGGAAAGTATAAGTTAGTATGTTGGTTCAAATTGAACAATTAATGTTTTGGGTTAAGTTAATTCCATGAGATTTGAACCATTGTCTCATTAATGCATGTTGAATGAATGTGTGTTTATATGTTTTTTGTTTAGTTTGTTTTTTTTTGCTTGAGGACAAGCAAAAGTTTGAGTGTGGGAATATTGATAAGTGTAGTTTAGACTATGTTTTGATTGGTGTTTAAGTGTGTTTATAGATGATTTTTAGATGATTGCTGAATATATAGGCGTAGAATTACATTAATATGTGTGTTTATCTATATTCTAAGTGTTTATGTGATTTAGAGCATGTTTTCATTCTTAATTATATATTTTTTGAGGTGTTTGATGTGTTTGTTAGTTTTGGAACTCCAATAGGTGAAGAATTTAGACATGCATGGAGCTGTATGAGCAAGGTCACAATCGTGACTTCCATATCATAGTCATGATATAAGAGAAATACCCAGAGTCACAATCGTGACTACTTATGCGTAACCGTGACAGAGAGCAATTTCACAGAGTCATGATTGTGACACCAGATGCACGATCGTGATAGAGGCTTCTCAAATGTGACTTTTCCATCTAGTTTAGGGTTCGAGAGCATTTTTGGAACCAAACAAAGGGCAAAACCCTAGTTACACCCCCAAGACCCTCTGGGACTATTAAAGAACAAAAAATACTCCAAAAAATGTGCCACCATCTTGTAAAATTGGATCAAACAACGAGGATCAAGAAGAACATCGAAGATTTCAAGATCTCCAGATCAATTTTTTCTTTCTTTCCTTTTGTTATTTTCATTAAAATTGATGTGTAAATTGCATTCTAAGATGTTATTTATGTTAATGATGTTCTCATTTTCTAGATTAGGGCTTGTTCTTAAATTGTTTTGTGAGTTTAATCTTTATTGATTCAATATAATTATTGTGTTGTGTTATGTCTTGATTGTCCTTAATTTCTCCATGAAAAGTTTAGGTGATTCCTCCAAGGATTATAAGTATTGCTATAAGTATTGTTTTGGGGTTTAAAAGCATTTTCCAAATAATCCAAGTGTTCAAGTTTAAATGATTGACATTCTTGTCCTTGCTGGTTTAGTCCGTACGCTTTGCACTACATCCCCCTTCCTTGTGGAGTTGCAGTTAGTCTATCTGTTTTTTTACTTAGGGCCTCCACTTGGCTTGCCAACTGTCCCACCACATCTACTTTATAAACTCCCTTTGACTTATTAGTTTGTGTTATAGCTGAGCACCACTGGTATTTGTTCATGGCCATATCCTCAATCAACTTGTGGGCCACATAAGGTGTTTTATTATTAAATATCGCTCCAACTGTTGCATCTATTGATTGCCTGACTCAGCCTATTGTATAAGGTTTAAATTTCCATCCATAAAGGTATTCCGTAATGGGGGCATCGTCTGAACATCTCCTTAAATCTCTCTTATGTATCAAATAAAGATTCACCTTCAGTTTGAGAGTATGATGAGATGTCATTCCTTAACTTTGCAATCTCAACAGGGAGAATGTACTTTAGCAAAGAATTTTCCACCATTTGTTCCCATGTAGTCACTTCTTAGCTTTCCTCTTAGGAAGAATGGAAATAGACGCAGACTATTGGCATCATCGTTTACTCTATTTATTTTGGACATGTCACTGATCTATAAAAAGTTAGATATGCACGTTAAGGTCTTTGTCCTGGAGTCCACCAAACTGGACTGACTATTGCACCATTTGGACGATGTTTGGTTGGATTTTGAAGTTGTTCATCTAAACAGTCGATCTTACTATATTAGATTTCACATCAATTAGGTATAGCCTAGCATAGTAAAACATTATACATGGTTAGTCCACCATATTATAAGATTCCTCAGTCTTTACGTGACCTTCCAATCCTTCTATCACTCGGTCTAGTGCAAATTATCACAGATTTGTCCTACAAAGATTCCTTCGTGTTATTCTTTCTATTTAAGGATCCGCATACATTAAGCTCTCAGATGTACTTCAGGTCATAACATGACCAGGAGTCTAATTCTAAAACTGAAGAAATAAACTAAACAAATTAACAAATAAAATAACTTAAAGTAAAAATAAGAATAAAGCAAACTAAAAGAAAATAAAGTAATAACTAGATTAATAAAACCAAGGTTTTCCTAATATCAATGTCCCTGCTACGGTGTCAAAAACTTGGTTGACTTGTTTTAATGTGTCAATTTTGAATTAAATGTAAGTGCATGACATAGCTGTACCTAGTACCAATAAGTGTAGGTTGAATCCAATGAAGACATCATCATCATCATCATCATCACCCAGTCTGAAATCCCGCAATGAAGCAGGGTCTGGGGAGGTCCGATAGTACGCAGCCTTACCCCTACATAATAGAGAGGTTGTTTCTGGTGGATCTGCATGCAAATGAGACAATATAAGAATGATGTGGTATACAGAAACAATAAAAAGAAAAAAGATGGGGAATACCTGAAGGAGGATAGATCTGCGAGAACCGAGTATTATATAAAGTCCATCCCTCTTTGTCACTCACCAAGTAAGGGGATTGGATAACTGAAACAGTTAATCTTTTACCCTTATCCGATCACGCCAAACTTTTCTATTCGGAACAACTACCTCATTAAGGGCTAACTCTGACATATCCGCCTTGATCACTTCCCGCAAATTCTTGTACGGCCTCCCTCTCCGCCTCTTATAGTCACGAAGTGTTATGCCCTCACAGCTCTGTACCGGAGCATCGGCGGGCCTCCTCTGCACATGCCCATACCACCGAAGCCTAGTTTCTCTCAACTTGTTTGCAAAGCTGGCTACCCGTAGTCTCTCTCTCACCACCCAATTCCTAACTTTATCTCTCCTGGAAAAACCACACATCCACCTAAGCATACGCATTTCTGCTACCAACAATTGTCTTATATGCCTACGTTTAGTAGGCCAGCACTCCACCCCATATAGCATGGTTGGACGAATCACCGTTTTATAAAACTTCCCCTTAAGTTTTAAAGGAATCTTCTTGTCACATAAAACCCCTGATGCACTTCGCCATTTGGTCCAGCCTGATCTAATACGATGTACAATATCAGCATCGATATTACCATCACTTTGAATGACAGACCCGAGATACTTAAAACTCGTCCTCTGTGGTATAACGTCGGTACCAATAGCAACTGCCATCTCATGCTCCACTTGGTTTCCTGAAAAATTACATTCTAAATACTCCGTCTTAGACCTGCTCATCTTAAAACCTTTCGATTATAACGCTTCTCTCCAGCAGTCTAACTTGACATTGATTCCTTCCTTGGTCTCATCCACTAGGACAATATCGTCCGCAAAGAGTGAATTTAATTATTGCTATTATCCTATTATCTAATCTACGAACTTGATTTTGATTTTTATTAAAGAAAACAAAACTTAAGTAATTAAAATAAAATAGGCAGCAATACTAAATAGAGAAACAAGAAATCACTTAAAAGTGGTCGATATTAAGAAGTAGTGTAAAAGTTATAAATCCCCCTAAAACCCTTAATTAATTGACCTTTTATTATGCAATTGTTTTATTGACTATTGGATCATGGAAATTCCTATCGTATGCTAATAACTCACTTGAAACTGCTAACAACTTATCTTAGAATTATCAACCAATATTATTCAGGTTAAATATACAAAAACTATTTTACCGATTTGTGAATTCCGCTATTAGGTTTGACCATAATCTAGAGTATTTATATTGACCTATCTATAGGTTTGCAATCAACTTCTTTTAAATACAGTAAATCTATTTATACACAAGATTTCTCAATCTTTGGGTTATAAAATCAAATTATGAACTAATATTCCATATCTATTAGAACATATATTAAACACGTAATCGAATTAGAATAGATCAATCAAAGCAATTCCACTAAATAAAAGAATCAAAACATGTTATAGCACAAAACTAGGGTTCATTCTACTTAGACACCTGATTAGGTTGTTAATGTGTGTCAGTTTTAATTAATTAATGTCGATAATCTGTAAATGCATGGTTCGCTTGCGTAGTACCTAAGGTATCGATCCCATAAGAAGGGATAATCTAATCCTCAAATCTAAGGTTAGAATAATTCGCAAAATTCAAAATATAATAGAACTAAAATAAGAATCCAATTCAATCAAGAAAATCAATTCAAAAGTTAATCACGAAAATATTAATAATTTGGCAGTTGCATCACACACTCAAGAATCAACCTAAAGGGATTACCAATTGAGAGAAAGGGAATTTTACCTATCTTTAATGCTAACCTAATTAATTATGAATTACCAGATTATTGGTTCTAGACGATCTTAGGGTTGATTACTCTCTCTTGCATTATAACCATTAACCCTAAATTATAAACACTAATTAGATTATGGAAGTTGCAATTTCTCAATTAACAACCTATCCAAAACCCTAATTAGATATGAAGTTGTCTAATAAACTATCAAAAACTTATTCAAGATCTCACTTTGCACAATTAATCAATTTGACTTAATTCTTGTTATATTAAATCACCTAACTCTTGTTAGCCCAATTTAATTATTTTTTATTCGATTCACCCTCTCAATTTATTATTGAATTATGCACATCTAGAATTAAATAAGAATAAATCCAAATAACATATAAATAATTAGATTTCATTAAATCAAAGATAAAACCCCGAAGGTGAGTTTAGAAACATCATCAACATCCAAAAATCCTATCATCAACTGTTATTCCAATTCTATACAATAATAAAATTAGAAATAGCAAGAAAAATGAATTAAATGGATGACAGGAGGCAGTGACGTCGGAAAACTCTTGATGTAAGAAGTACGTCGAGTTGCCTTCTTCTCCTCTTCTCTCTTCCTTCTTCTCTTTCTCAATCTCTCGATAATCATCTTAGGGTTTCTCTAAAAATGGTTGATGCAAAAGCTTCTCTCTACCCTTTTGTGTTCTGAGCAACCTAGGATTTTTCCAGGGTCCAAAAGGATCAAAAGTCCCTCAAAACATGATGTTTTTGAGCATTTGCATATCGCCCGACGTAGATCACGACTGTGGCCCTACAGGCCACGATCGTGGGCAACATCCAAGGCTTCTATCACGATCGTGGCAAGCAAGATATGATCATGGGCCATGTCTTAGGCTTCTATCATGATCGTGGCATATGGGCCACAATCGTAGGCTAATTCTGGTGCTTCTGTCGCGATCATGGCCTATTGTGCCACAATTGTGGCCTATTGTGTCATAATTGTGGGCTATTGTTTCGACCCGAGTGTCTCCGAAACTTCTCTATTCTTCGATGTTGACCCTGAAATACTAACAAACACATCAAGGTGCCTCAAAAACATAATAATTAAGCTCAATGACTTATATTAATTCATAAAACACTTAAAACATAAATAATTAATAAACTAACCTAAACACATACTAAACAATTGAATTAACAATTAAATACATATTAAACTAAGCCCTAAAACATGATGCAATTTACACTTATCAACATCCCCACACTTAAATGTTTACTTTTCCTCAAGCAAATAAAACAACAAACACACAAAATCACATAACACACAATGCAATAATGAGATAATGGCTTCAACTTTATGAAATAAATTTAATTTTAAACACAATCATTCAAATTATAACAAATCATTAACAAGCAAAATCCGCATTTAAGGCTTTGAACTAAATATAAATATTAATCCAAATCCAAGTGTTAAATTATTTACCCTTTTCAATTACACACACACATTAGTAATTCTTTGGTCATTCAAACTCTGCAACTACTCCTAAGTACGTATTCATGAAAAGTCAAACTATTTGCAAGTTCAGTAGGTTTTATTAGAAAACACTTTAGTTTAATTTTTAATTTTTTGATTATTTATTTATTTATTTTAATTATTTTTGCAAATGTAGACTTTGTCTTTTTATGCGGAGGCAAACATTGGTAATAAATGTCGATCCGGTTACTTAACTAAGTCATGTTTTTTTAAAATGCTCGATTAGAATGTCATTATAGCCTTTTGAAATGCGAACGCACATATTTGTGATGCGTGTCGATTCGATTACTCAGCTACATCATGTTCTCAACTAGTTACTAGCTTTATTCATAACCTGAAGGCCAGTGGAATAGTAATTTATTTAAATTTAACAACCACAATTTTTTTATTGCCTACCTTGTTGCTTTAGCTACTCATTTTCATGAAAAATACTAGTAAAGTTACTTAAGTTGAAAGACCTAAAATTATGAATGAATGTGGCAATTTAAGGGCAACAAATTAACACTAAATTCTAATTAAGCAACATATTTAGCCAAAGAACCCAATTTAAGGGCAACAAATTAACACTAAATTCTAATTAAGCAACATATTTAGCCAAAGAACCCAATTCATTAATTTTTCGAGCTAATGACTCTTTACAACCTAATAGACTATGTTCAAAATTAAATCAATTTCAATCCATCTAATTCATTGACACATTGAGACAATTCACAAAATGCAACCTAACAAACTATCATATGATATGCAAAATTCACATTAAAAGCAAAACATATAACCCCTCCCCCACACTTAAACAATACATTGTTCTTAATATGAGAAGGAGGAAAACAAGCATGCATGGCAAGAAGAAACAAAAATTAAAGTAAAAACAAAAAGTAAATAAAGACTAAATTAAAAAGAAAATGGTTCGAACAAAACCTCATGGTGATGGAGGTGGCAGTTAGACGCCTTGAGCCTCAAAGTAACAACGGATACGACGTATATCCCAGCTCTAACATCGTTATATTCATGCCATTTCCTTCATTCTTCTAGAGTTCTTCGTTTGTGGAGATTGTATCAAGCACTTTTTCCAGCTGGTTCATCTGTTTCTTCTTCCTCCTCGGACTCCTCGTTGGTTGAATCCTCTTCTTGTTGTTTCTGAGCACTTGAACTTGCTTAACTAGTCCTAATGTTTACATGTGTCTTGGCACTAATATCTTGAAGTTAGATATTATTGGATTTTAGTATTTCAACTCGCCATAGATGATGGTTTTTGAATTCAAGACAGTAGACTATGAGTCAATTGCACTCAACTCCATAGTAATTAGCTATGGTCGAAACCAAGTAACCCATTCCTAAGTTCTTACTCCTCCTACGTTGAGTAGCAATAATTGCATTAAAGATGTGGGTGGTTGTGCAAACTAGGATGCTATGGTCCATGCATCACAACATGAAAAGTTCCTTCGTCAAACACTTGTTGGTTTCTATTTTGTCAAAAACAGTTTGACACATGAATTTGTGCATTAACAAGTGTTTGTGGCTCCTGATGATGTTGTTTTGTGCATTCTTAGCATCGAAACACTCTAACCCAATTAGTTTAGTCTAGTAAGGGGTGATATGGAAATCATCTTGTTGATCTTGTAATGTTGGACCCCAAATTTTTCTACATGATGTTATTAAGCATGAATTGTGTAAATTATGTGTTTATGGTTTAGCTTGATTTAAATTGGAAGTATTAGTGGATAATTGAGATTAAGTTGAGTTTTGTGGTTTAAATAAGAATTAAAGGGTAAAAATATATGAGGGCATTTTGGGAAGATTACTTGAGTTGGGGAGCGTAAGGCTTTGCTAGGAGGGGCAATTTTCCATTTAGACTTAAAAGAAAGAAATTAGAAGGAGAAGAGAGGAAAAGAAGGAAAGAAGATAAGAGAAAAAGGAGAGTTGCCGTCGATAGAGGAAGAAGAGAAGAGATTAGGGCTTGTGATTTCGTGGGATTTTCGAC
>JANVCQ010000004.1:22269659-22282449 GCA_025531925.1 Erythroxylum plowmanianum
TTTTAAACAAGTTTTCAAGTTTTGATTAACTCTGATTTACTGAAAGTTTTTATAAAAAGAACTTGATTTTAGCAAAATGTTTTCAAAAGAATTTTCAAAAAAGGAGAATACACAATTCAACCCCCCTTCTCGTGCACTCATATATCGTATTATAAGCTTTGTAATAACGTGTGATTCACTTCAATATTCACTTCATAGGTTATCTACACTGTCTTGGTATGAATCAAATTCTATTTGTGTTATATGTCTTTCCTACTCACTGAGTACCTAGTGTACTCACTCCCTCCGCTTTCCAATCATGCAGGTTAATTTAGTGAGTTTGAAGCTCTGAGTGGATCGTGCAATCTTTTGACATTTTCGAGGTATTACCACACGTGGACAGTTTCCTATTTTGTACTTTTATGGTCTAATGGCGGATGAACTGTGCTTATGTAGATACGTTTTATGATTTTGTAAGTTAATTTTTTTTCCTGGTAAATCAGAAGAAATTTTATACAAAAATTATAAAGTTATGTACATAGCTAGTGTTCCAAACCAACATCCCTAAGCTACCAAAAGGGTTCACAAGACCTAACTTCCTAAATCCTTTCCACAACTAGTCTACCATATTTGATGCTACCTTCCTTCCAATTGATCTTTCCTATCAAAAATATCATTCTCAACCTATTACACTAGCATACCTACTACAATTTCTAGCAGCATAACAAGTAAAATTACAACACAGACTAAATTGACAACCTAAAAACGTATATGATGAGTTGGTATATGTGCATGTCTTTGTTAACTATCAAGTTTGTCCACCTCTCACATATCCTCATTGCTGGAAAAATGTTGGTCTCCATCAGTCCAGCGGATGCTATAGAGGAACTGTCGTTGCTTGCTTGCTAAATCTATTTAGTCTACCAAGCTGTTCTTTGGGTTGATTGTCCATACCTTCCTTAATGAGTACTGCCTACTTTGCTGACTGTGTTGGTGGTTTGAAGGCTTCTTCTCCACTCGAATCTGCTCCTGCTGATGCAATTAAATATGTTGATTGTGCTGATTCCTTTCCATGGATGTATTACTAACTGCTACTGATGATGGAATTCGAAGTGATGATGACTGGCTCTGTTCTCCGTCCATAGGGTGAGCAACTGTGTCCTGCTTCCCCAAATGTCCTTGCTATGACCTGAAACAAAAGTTGCATAAAGATGTTAGTAATTTAAAAGCCTCTCCTACCTTTGCGTCCCCTCAGTGTTTGCTCTGAGTTGCTCCTATACTAGGGTGATCACCCTGGCTTTCAATCCATCCACCTCCATAGCTTCATCTTTAAAAGTTCGGGCATTCCTTTCTTTCCACAGGTAGTAAACTGTGACTGATAGGAGAATTGGGAGTACATTGGGGTTTAAAGTTATGAGGTTTTGGGGAAAGTTTAACCAATAAGGGATTGTATAGAGGTTGAGTTGAGGTGGAAGGTTGATATGGAAGAAGGAGAGGTAGTAAGTCCAAATTGATTTAGAGAAAAGGTAGTCAAAGAATAGATGATCTACTGTTTCATTAGCAGTGAGACATAAGGAGCAATGATTGGGAGTATGGAGGTAAGGTATTCTATCTATTATTTGTAATTTGCCACAAAAGACCAACCAAAGGATGAAAGAACATCTTGGGCAGTTCTTTTTGAACCAAACCTGGGTATGCCAAGGGGTGATTTGTTGGGGGGTCTTAAATAGGAATAAGCTGAAGAGTTAGTGTATGCATGTCGGTTTCCTGACCCTGCTAACCACTCCAAACTATCTTGTTGAGAGCTAATCGGTTGATATTGGAGTGGTTCCAGGAAGCCCAATGTATCACTTATTACCTCGTGCCAACTCCACCTATTATTCCTGATCGCCTCTAAAACTGTGGCTGTCATTTTCATATCAGATCCATTAATGGCCCTAGCAGTAGAGAAATGTTGTAGAATACCTCTCGGGTGCTAAGGATCCTGCCAAAAGTAAGTAGAAGCTCCATTTCCTATCCTAATTCTGAATTGGTTCCCTAATTTATCCCTCATGACTAAAATTTTCCTCCAACTCTAGGAACTGTTGCTGTTAGGTTGGATACTCCAAAAATTTCCCCTCCTAAGGATTATAGAGTGTACCCACTTCACCCAGAGAGCTTCAGGGTCATGAAACAAAATCCAAATCCTATTTCCAAGTAGCATAGTATTCCAAGTAGGTAAGTGTTTAATCTCGAGGCCACCCTCCATTTTTGATCTACATATGTCAGACCATTTGACCTTAGCATTAGAATGAGAGGATCCCTGCCCTGACCACAGAAAGTTCCTAAGTTTGGCCTCTATCTCCTTTAGGATGGAAGAAGGTAGAATGAAAATGGAAGACCAATAGACTTGAAAGGAAGAAAGCACTGAGATGATCAGCTAAAGCCTACCAGCATAGGAAAGGCTTTTATTAGTCCATTTATTGATCCTAGCTTCGATTTTTTCCAAAAAGGGACTACAATCCCTTCGGGACAGTCTTCCTGTAATGAGTGGAACCCCCAAATATTTAATAGGGAGACTACCTCTCTTTAGGCCAGACATCAGTTCAATTTGAGGAGTCAAGGTATATGACTTAGGGGATAAGAAAAAGTGGTTCTTTGTGGGGTTGAGTTCCAAGCCAGACAATTGGGAAAAGGTCCTCAAATAGTCGAGCATAGAATGAACAAAATCCAAATCAGCATGACAAAATAGCATAAGATCATCAGCGAATAGAAGATGGTTTAGCTTAAGAGATTTATACCTCCAATGGTATTGGTATAAGGGATTACCGTCTAAAGCCTGGTTCAACCCTCTAGAGAGAACTTCCATACATAATATGAAAAGGAAAGGGGATAATGGATCACCTTGTCTTAGACCAGACTTACCTCTAAAGAACTTGGAAGGGGTACCATTAATGAGGATAGAGTAAGACGGGGTCAAAATACATTCTGTTATCCAAGCAATGAATTGCCCAGGAAACCCTATAGATTTTAAAACATTGATGAGAAATTCCCAATGAATGGTGTCATAGACTTTATTGAGGTCTACTTTGAAAGCACAGCGCTTATGACTATTGGAAAGGTGATAATTTCTAAGAATTTCCTATGCCAACAAAACATTATCACCTATGCGGCAATTTTGATTAAAAACACTTTGGTTATGGCTAACAATGTGGGGGAGAACCTTTCGAAGTCTATTGGCTATGATTTTAGCAATGACCTTATAAAGAAAATTGCAACAAGATATAGGTATATAGTCGTGCACAATGGTTGGTTGAGCTTTCTTAGGGATGAGAGAGATAAATGTAGAGTGAAGCTCCTTAAGAATTTTCCCATGCTCAAAGAAGTTCTTGATGGCCCCAGTGACTTCCTGTCCTATTATTTGCCAAGATTGCCTAAAAAAAACCCATTAAAACCAATAGGGCTTAGGGCCTTGCTCGGCCTATGGCCTTGTTCGGATTAAAGGAATGGAAAACCTCACTAATCTCGTGTTTAGAGACTTCAGCTATAAGAGGGTTTGTGAGACTTTCAGGTAAAGGAAGAGGAAAGAGAGAGGCCACAAACTCTTGAGAAGAAGGAAGAGATTTAGAGCTCTTTATTGAATTCTGGAAATGCTCCAAGAACTGATCCTGAATCTCCTGGAAACCTACAATTCTTGAACCATTGGCCAATTGTAAGGAATGAATAGAGTTCCTATTTTTGTGAGCAATGAGAGAATGGTGAAAGAATTTAGTGTTCCTGTCCCCTTCTTGAAGCCATTTTATATAGGAAGCCTACTTGAAAAAGGATTCCTAATCTCTAAGCACTTTAAGTAGATCTTGGATGGCTTCTGTCTCTCTGTCTTTTAGAAGGGGTGAATGGGGAACAAGCTTCATCTGCTCTTGAAGACAGTTTAGATTGGCCTGACATGTCTCCACATGGACACTCACATCTCCTATTTGACCCAAGTTAAGGGATTTGAGGGCTATTTTAATAATCTTAAGCTTAGACACCACCTTGTACAAAGGAGTACCTCTTATCTGACTAGACCAAGCTTCATCAATGATTGGAAGGAAGTTAGGGTGGTTAGCAAGAAAGTTTGAGAACCTAAAGGGTGAGTTTCTCTTCTGCTGACTGAGTAAGGCCTTTACCACTAAAGGAGAGTGATCCGAGATATTCAGATTTAGAGTGACACTATAAGATCTGGGAAACTTAGAGGACCACTTAGAATTGATGAGCGTTCTATCTAGTTTTCTTGCTACATAGAGATCTCCACTCTGTTTATTGGTCCAAGTACAGGTAGGGCCAGTAGTATTAAGGTCAAAAACTACACAGTCTGCTACATAGTACCTAAAGTCTCGCATTCCTTACAAAGCCATAGAACTCAAGGGTTCTGCCTCATGAGAGTTCATAATTGAATTAAAGTCTCCAGCTATAAGCCAAGGTTGATTCCCAACAGTGGAAGAGATATGGTTCAAGACAGACCAGAAATGTTTCCTATGATTGAGATTACTGGACCCATACACACAAGTGACAAGGAAGGGGGTGGAGCTATGAATGGGGGTAACCTCTAGATGGATTAATTGATCCGTAGAGTTTAACCTAGAGCATGAGAGACAATCTTCATTCCAAGCTAGAACTATCCTAGCATTAAAGGCATGATCTATGTTGGAGGAGTATTGCCATCGAGGGAACATCAAGGAAAAAATATTGTGCAGGATTAAAGGGGATCTTATTCGAGTTTCAGTCATGCACACAAAAGCAGTAGAGATACTCTTAAGACAAGTCTTGACAGCTAAATATTTATTTGGGCTATTAAGCCCTCTAACATTCTAAAAGACTAAATCCATAAGACAAAACCTTAACAGACTGCTACTTATGTTTCCTTCTTGTTTTCCTATTCGTTCTAGTTAAATCCCCTTCTGCCCCTTCCTTAATACCTGAGCTGCTAAGTACCAATTCAGAACTAGGAGAGGGGGGAGAACTACTTACCTGGTTTATGGTAGAAAGAGTTGGGTCGTCAAAGGCCCCCTATGAAGCTGCTTCCTGTTGATATTCCTCTCTATCTGAGGTTGAAGTTTTAGCTGCCTAAACACCTTAGCTACTCTCCTAATTCTCATGTTCTGTCTACTGTATTGCCAGAGAAGAATTTGATTCTGGTTAGGGCTCTTCACTTGATGTGCTCAGTACCTCGGATGGTTCTAAGGTAATGGATTACTTCTAGTGGGTCTGGGGGTTGGTATGAGGTGTGGTTTTCTCTGTCACCAATTCTTGCTGCATTCTTGTTTCAAATGTCCTCCCAGTTGGTGCCCATTTCTGTTTAGGGACTTGGGGGTCTGGTTTCCATTCATACTCAATGTGAATGTCCTTGTATGTTAACTTCCCATCTTCATTATAATTTGCCAACAAAAAAGAATTGGGCCAGTTCTTTTGTAAGTCTAAATCCACACACACCCGAGCATACATAATTCTAGTCATCTTTGCTATAGGGGTATCCATGAGTAATGGAACACCTACTGCACTAGCTATTCTCCCTATACCCTCGGTGGTCTAGTATTCAATTGGGACATTATAAAATCGAGTCTAGACAGGTGCTGTCCGAACAATTTCCTGCTCACCGCCATTCAAACACCATTTCTTGAGAAACAGAGGTTTACCTTGGATATGCCACGGTCCTTTCTCCAAAACCTCTTTCATTCCTTCCGCAGAGTCAAATTTGAAAAGGAAATTGTTGGAGCTAGTGATTCAAAATTTCCTTAGGACCACAAGCAGCCCAGCATCTAGATAATGCTCATTGTACTACAGGAAAGGCTGGGCGCTTACCAAGGAAAAAACCAATGATGGTATTTTTATATTTAGTCGCTCCTTGCTTAGCCAATTCTGGGGGAGGAGTCATAACAATCTAGTTGTCCTTCACTTCCGGAGGATAGTAGGACAAGGAAGTGGCCTGGGATGGAGCATCGAGTCCTTCGGAAACAACTGCTTTCTAGGTTTTATGATGTCCTGGTGGTTTCTCCGTCGGGTGTATGGTGGAACTAGGGGCGGGTTTCTTATCGGGGTGGGAAGGCAGAGCAGAGGTAAGGGTTTGGAGGTGGGGGGCGGCTTGATTAACAAGAGGAGAGGACGATACCAAAGAAGGTTGATGGTTAGGGTTATGATTCTGGTCACTAAAAGGAATATGAGAAGGGAGATTTGGGGGCGCAAGCGCGGTAGGAGAAGATAAAGTGTTGAGGGGAGATCGAGGTGCAGGCGGGGAAGGGGAAAATGAAACCATGGAGAGAGAGGGCTGAGGCTAGAGGTCACTAGAGTCAGAGTCTCAGAAAACGCTTTATCTGACATCGTTCTTACATTAGTTACAGCAATTTGTAAGTTAACTTTTGATTGCCTTGTGTTTATAAATGACTTTATGTATAAATCTTTTGAGACTGTTGTTGACTTTAAAGTCCTGAAGTTGTGGTTGGATGTGAATATAGAAGAGTGTTTGAAATAGTTCACAATTTTTTGAGATTTTTAAAATATAGTAGTTGTGCTGCCCGAATTTAAAAAAAAAGGAGAAAAGAATAGATATTCAGTTAGCCTTGCATAGTCGGATTAAGGATATCATGAGTATCCTTAACCAGGTTATGCTGCGATTGTCATGAGCCTGATGTGGTACTGGGTCTTGACAAATCCATTACGGATGATTCAGGGAAACCACAAATTTCACACAAAGTCTCATAATTAAGCTTATAAGGTTGCCCTCGTAACCTAAGCCAAAATTCCCTAGGTTTATTAGATTCATACTAAAGGGATGTAAAGAATTTTAAGGTAAGTTCCTCGTAAACTAGGTATTGAAATTGAATAAATTGTCCCCATTGAATTCTCTCCGCTAAATGTTCGACCTTTTCTCACAATTCTAATCTATCTAGAGTCTTAAAATGAAAATACTTTAGAACTATAATTTGCTTATTGCCAAGAGAATGAAAGTAGGTACTTTTCTCATATGAGAAGATCGGGAAAGGTGCCCTATAGTCAGCTGCCTTGCTCCTTTTTCCTCGTCCTGAGACTTGGTTTTGCCCTGATGATTGATCGCGCTTTGCTAACTACTTAGTCCACAGGGCTTGCGAGTAGGTAGAAGTTGAAATAAACTGGTAGTTAAGAATTTAGGTAGAGAGAAGTCAGAGTGTCTAGAGGTTTTAAACTTAGAGAGATAAAGTTAAAATAAAAGTGAGTGAAAAAATGAAGTAAGAAATGAATATATAGGTGAATGAAGGGTAAAATAGTAAAAAGTTAAACTAAAATTAGAGTGTTTTAGTTTTACCCTGATCGTGGCCTGCAATTTTTCCACCAATTTTTAACTTTTCTCTTCTTTTATCCTTCTTCACTTTTCTGAAATCACTTCTTAACTCTTTATGGCCCTTTCACCTCTCTTTTTCTTACTTCCTTGATCATCAAATTCATGTCGAAGTCCTATGCCTTCCTGATTTTATTGGAATGAAACAACCTAATTGCGAAATTCAATTATTTAAAAATAAAAAAAATCAAATTAACAATCCATGGGTTGCCTCCTATACAATGCTTCTTTTAATGTCGGTAGTTCGACGCTCTGCTTATGTTCAAGGTGGTTTAAATGAATCGTGCAATGGTAGCATAGTCATCAATCTTACAATTTTCATATGAGCTACCATGCCTTGGATTCCACTTTCCCTCTGATTCTCCATCCTTCACCTTCTTCTTCACGATTTTTTCTTTCTAAATGCATTCCTAGGATCCTCAATATCTTCCCATTGTCCTTGAGGTTCGATTTCCTTGATATTAGTTAGAGGTAAGAGAGAATTGTTGTCTTTCTTCAGCACTTTGAAGGCTATTTGATGCTTGTCGACCTTTAGAGTTAGTTCACCCTATCAACGTCAATTATAGAGTGAGCAATAGCCAAGAATGGTCGTCTAAAGACCACAGGGGTTTCCACATCTTCTCTAATATCTAATATATAGAAGTCTGTAAGGAAGGTAAATATAATGATCTGCACTTAAACATCCGTAATAATCACCTTCAGTGGATGAACTGTTTTGTCCACCGTTTTCACTAGAATCTTTATGGGTTCTAACTCTCCTATCCCTAATTTTTGACTAAAGGTATAGGGCATCATATTAATACTCGCTCTTAAATCTGTGAATGCCCTATCTATGATGACTCCATTGATACTGTAAGGAATATAAAAATCCCCTGGGTCCTCTTTTTCTATGCTATATTAGGGTTTTCATCTACTATGTGCTCCTTAACCTTCTTCTTATTTGATTCCTTTAGTGTGAGCTTTGTTTGTAGATGTCCTTTATGTCTTCAACCTTGTTTAATTCAACCTCCTTAGAATTCCTAGTCACCCTACTTGAAATTGACTTTCACTGAGCTAGAATAGGGTATAGAAATTCAAGTCGAGGTTCCTCGATTGGTTTAATTACGATCTCACTTAGAAGGAATTCTATAATTTCTTATTCTTCTCCATTATCTCCATCTTCCTTTGCATGTTCGAGTTTCTTTTCCTGGGTCTGAGTAATATCTATGATCCATTCCTTTGGGTTAAACTCAGTATTTCTTGGAAAGGTTCCTATATGCTGAGTAGAAATCACCTCCACTAGTTGACCTATTTGGACCTCCAGATTGTGTATTAAAGAGGTATGGTTCTTAGTGACTTGCTCGAATTTGCTTTCAAGCCTCCTATATGCATCCTCCATGCCTCCAATTTTATCTAAAATCTTATCCAACTTGGATTCCACTGAGCTCGGTTTATCTTGTTGGAAGCCTGGTTATCCTTGAGGTCTGAACTGTCCTCTAGCATTATTTGTCCACGAGAAATTAGGGTGATTCTTCCACACGGGGTTGTATGTGTTGGAGTAGGGATTGTTTCTCCCTCCTCATCCATGTTGAGCTCTTATATAATTCACTTACTCTAGATCACTTTCCTTCATCAAGAAACACTCCACCGTATCGTGGTCAATTTGTCTATAGAGTTCACACTTAAGTTGCATAGCTTTTACAGGAGCTGAGGATGAAGCCTTCATGTTGTTGAGCTATTGAGTTAAATTATCAATTTTTGCTTCTCCATCATTTGATTGACAGCCACAATTCCTTTTTGTTCTCAAAAAGTAGTGGATTGTCTACTTCTTTTTTTCATCTATTGGCAGCTATTACTCGCCATCTCTTTTATCAACTCTTCCGCTTCATCAACCATCTTTCCCATCAATGTTCCTCCTGAAGCTGCATCAATCATGCCTCTTTATGTGAGGTTACTCCATTATAGAATGTTTGCAATAAGAATTCCTTGGTTAGGTTATGATGTGGGCACTTTCATTATAATTCCTTGTATCTTTCCCACGCTTCATAAATCGATTCCTCGTCACTTTGTTGGAAGTTAGCTCCTTGATAATCTTCATGGTCTTAGTAAGGACTTGTCTAAAATGGCACGAACTAGCTGATCCTAGTGGTGACATTAGCTGGGTTGAGATAATGATACCAAGCCTTTGTTCTATCTCTAAGGGTAAAAGGAAATAACCTAATTCTGACTGCATCTTTCAACATCTAATGGTAATGAAAGGTATCACAGATTTCAAGAAAGTTCACTATATGTGCATTAGGACCTTCATTTGTTAGTCCATATAACTGCACGTTCTGTTGAAGCGTGTTTAGGAGGGTTGCTTTAATTTCAAAAGGTGTTGCTTATACGGGTGGCCTAGTTACTCTTTGGTTAGCTGCATTGAACCTTGGTCTCATGAAGTCTATAAGGGTGTTGTTGACATCTTTAGTTCGCTCTGTAGTCTAAATCTTGCTGAAATTTCTCGACCATTGTTACTTTCACAATTTCTTCTTCTTCTTCACACGGAGCTTTCCTAATGGATCTTTTTAATTGAGTGATGTCTAACCCTAAGGTTTCAGCTACACGACTCGATCTTTTCGTGACTTTTGTGTACATACAAGAGCACAATTTCAGAAATAGAAAGAGAGAAAGAACAAAAAAACGAAAACTAACTAAATGCCTTAAATTAAAGAATCAAACTAATCGCCTCCTCGGCAATGACGCCAAAAACTTGATTGGGTTGTTGATGTGCGTCAATTTTAATGAATTCACCAAGATAATCCATAAGCGAATAGTTCGTTCTTGTTGTACCTAAGGTGTCGATCCCATAAGGAGAGATAATCTAATCCTAAAATCTATGGCCAGAATAATTCGCAAAATTCAAAATGTGACGAAATTAAAATAAGAATTCAATTCAATCAAGCAAATAAATTCAAGAGTTAATCACGAAAATATTAATAATTTAGTCATTGTAACAGACACTTAAGAATCAACCTAAAGGAATTACCAATTAAGAGGAAGGAAATTTTACTTATCCTTAACGCTAACCTTGAGAGAAAGGGAATTTTACATATCCTTAACACTAACCTAATTAGTTATGAATTACCGAATTATTGGTTCAAGATGATCCTAGGGTTGATTACTCTCTCTCAAGTTATAATTATTAACCCTAAATTATAAACACTAATCAGATTGTGGAAGTTACAATTTCTTAATTAACAACCTATCCAAAACCCTAGTTAGATCTGAAGTTGTCTAATAAACTATCTAAATCTATGCAAGATCTCTCTTCGCACAGTTTACCAATTTGATTTAATTCTTGTTCTATTAAATCACCAACTCTTGTTAGCCCAATTTAATTATTTGTTATTCGATTCACCCTCTCAGTTTATTATTGAATTATACACATCCAGAATTAAATCACAATAAATCCAAATAACACATAAATAATCAGATTTGATTAAATCAAAGGTAAAACCCTGAAGGTGAGTTTAGAAACATCATCAACATCCAAAAATCCTATCATCAACTGTTATTCCAATTCTATACAATAATAAAAATGGAAATAGTAGGAAATACGAATTGCATGGTTGACAAGAAGCAGTGACATCGGGAAACTCCTAATCTGGGAAGTACGTCGAGTCGGCTTCTTCTCCTCTTCTCTCTTCCTTCTTCTGTTTCTCAACCTCTCAATAATCCTCTTATGGTTTCTTTAAAAGTGGTTGATGCAAAAGCTCCTCTCTACCTCTTTGTCTTGCTCTTTAAATACATTTTGTGTTCTGAGTAGGCCTAGGGTTTTTTTGGGGTCTAAAAGTCAAAAAATTCCTCAAGACTTGACGTTTTTTAGTGTCTGTGTGTCTTCCTGATGCAAACCACAATTGTGGGCCACATCTGAGCCTTCTATCACTATCGTGGCAATCAAGCCACGATTGTGGGCCATGTCTTGGGCTTTTGTCATGATCATGGCATATGGGCCATGATCGTAGGCCAACTTTGTGCTTTTGTCTCGATCGTGATATGTTGTGCCATGATCGTGGGCTACTGTTTCAGCCCGAGTGTCTCTGAAACTTCTCCGTTTTTTAATGTTGACCTTTAAAAACTAACAAACACATTAAGGTACCTAAAAAGCATAATAATTAAGTTCAAAGACTTGTACTAACCCATAAAACACTTAAAACATAAATAATGAACAAACTAACACAAATCTAATCTAAACACATACTAATAAATAC
The DNA here is from genome assembly GCA_025531925.1 of Erythroxylum plowmanianum. NCBI lineage: Eukaryota > Viridiplantae > Streptophyta > Magnoliopsida > Malpighiales > Erythroxylaceae > Erythroxylum > Erythroxylum plowmanianum. The sequence goes on from JANVCQ010000004.1 coordinate 22,281,198, forward strand.
ATATTAAACTAAGCCATAAAACATAATGCAATTTACACTTATCAACACCAAAGATGTTTAGCTACACATGATAGAAAACAAAATCAAACATAAACAGAAAGAAAAAAATAGAAATCTTCCTTTATCTCTTACCAAATGTTTTTGCAAGGTAGAGGTTTGATCTTGTATTATAATGGATCATTTGATGATTTCTTCGTGTTTTTCACTTCTCTAAATCCAAATTGCCCCTTTTGAATGATCTCTACCTTTGGAATAGCCTCTGAATGTTTGATCCTTTATTTTTCCTTTGATCACATCTTTTTATAGTAATTTTTAGGGTTCTAGGAGATACATGGGTGTGTATTAGATCATGAATAATCCAAAATTTACAATTCTACATGGCCTAAGGAATTTACACAACCATATATCCCTTCTTTACTTTAAATCTTTGTTTTATATCATATTTTCATTTGAATTCTTCTCCATTATGAAGGCAATTATAACTTATAAATGTACTTAGAGCAAATTAAGTACCAAATATACAATAAAAGTATAAAATATCAAGCAAAAATACGTCAAATATGAGATATAAATATGGTCAATTATGCATTCATCAAATATGAGGTATACATATGGTCAATTATGCATCTATCATAATACCTACTGATACTAATTTTAGCTTTGATACAGTATTATACTGGTATCGGTCAATACCGGATATTGTTTCAGATAATTTTTTTAATCTATAAAATCATTCTTGATCTTTTTAAAATTGAAAAGTAATCTATCAATATATTGTACTGTATAATTTATAATTTTACATTAATCATTTCTCCAAAAATCACAATAATAGAAATTTAAATTAACAAAAATTTATTTCATTTTATTATTTTCACATATTTCATATATAAATAATAACCACAATTAATATAAAAAAGATCAATCAATCACGATACAGATATAAAATTAAGAAGAATACAGAGTATTTAAAATATTACAATTTTATAATATAATAAATAATAATTACATCAAAATATTAAATAAAAAGAATAATACATATTCATGACTCTCTAACAATCAAAATTTACAATAAGAGTTCATGCCGAGGAAGCAACCAATTAGAAGTAAAACATGAAACAAACACATATACAATTATATTTATATAACATAAATAGAATTTAATGTATATATTAAATATTGTTAGTATAAGTCGACTTGTATGTGATGTAAGGCGACTTATCTTGTCACGATACCCATAAGGCGACTTGTCTAG
>JANVCQ010000004.1:22282549-22295635 GCA_025531925.1 Erythroxylum plowmanianum
TATTATTACTGGATTTGTTCCAAACAGTGTAATTGAATTCAATTCTATTATTACTAGATTTGTTCCAAACAGTGTAAATTGAATTCAATTCCACTTTCATTAATGTAATTGAATTCAATTCGTCCATGAATTCAATTCACTGTGTTCCAAACGCCCCGTAAATGGTTTTCCATAATTCACACATAATAGTATTTTGATATCATTTCTTCATCAATTCACAAAGCTTAAATGTTATTGAACTATACACAATTCACACAAACAATTCCAACTTTCAAGTCGTAATTGCCCAATGCATATTTTGTAAACCATTCATAAAACACACATGGGTACAACCAAAACACAATGCAACTGCAATTCAAAGCAGAAACAAGTAACCTAAAACACACAAAAATCATAAATTGCAGTAAGTTAAGATTGGGTCGGGTCGGGTCGGGTCAACCAGACAAACTTGGATCTAGATACTGGATTTATGGAATTTGCCAGACGGTGGATTGGTGGAGAAGAGCAAGCGAGCAACAATGATGGTGGACTGGAGAAGAATAGCGACGATAGAGTGGAGAGTGGAAACTAGAAGCTATGATAGTGGAGAGAGCAAGAGATTTGACCCGAGGTAGTGACAGTCCAAGCGAAGATATAGAGGTAGAGGAAGCTTGTTGCAGTGTGCAGTATGTGGCAACAAAGTGGGAGACGAGTGGTGGCGTGATTGGCAGTGGTTGGTCAGGGATGTTAGAAATATTTAGTGATTTAAATTGAAGAGTGAAGATGCATGAAGAGGAGGAAGAGAGAGACTCAAGAGAATGAGTGCACTTGTTGCCATTTTAGTTGTCAGTTTTTTTCATTTTAGCGCTTAAATATTTTAAATTACAAATTAGTCCCAAAATTGACTAATATTTCAAGCATTGGCCAATACTAGCTGATACTAACCAATACCAACTAGTACATGTAACCAATACGGTGATTATTTTTTTGGTAACATTTTTTGGCAGGTACAGAATGGTACCCTTAGCGTTGCCTCATTCACTCTTTCTACTTATAACTACTTGTGCGTGCAAATTAAAAAAGTGGAAGAATTATCAAATAAGCTGACAACATATAGTATGAGATTACAAGAATTATCAAATAAGCTGACAACATATAGTATGAGATTAATTTAGTAATATACTCTTCATTCATTTCAAATCTTACTCAGGCCTATAGTGAAGAACAATTTTGGTTGGTGTACTAAAACTTTGGGTGTTCAATGATATCTACCCCCCAGGAAATGAATTAGTTGAACTTTCTCTTTGACCTTACAATTACAGATATAATAACTTTGATCCAATTTTCTAAACTCCCTATTTTATGTTGTCTTTTGGTATAACCAACTACTCGATTTTGTATTAAAACAAATCGCCGACTTAAAGTGAAATGTGGAAAATAATATTTATTATCAGCACTCAGGGTGATAATTCATAATAGTGCAATTAATCTACTTTTGAAAACGTTTCCTTCCTTTTATGTGAAGTAGAAATTTGGTTTTCCCCAATGCTGTGCCCCATCAGCACCAAAACTAATAATAAGAAATTACAATTGCGGCCTTCCAACTCGATATAAAAGATAGGTTAGAGGTATATCCATGCATCGCAGAAAATTGAGGGCTTCTTTTGCAAATAGAAGAAGTACAAATAACTTACGGGACGGGGGTCGTCAGCAGACAGCAGTGCAGTTGAACCAACTTCTCGTTATGCTGCCGCGTCCTTGTGTTCATATCTTAGAGAGCACACCAAAAAAAATTCAAAAAACAACTGCGTGGCATTTCCGTTATAACTCACTAAATTGGAGGGTACCTAAAAAACAATCGCAAGCAAATGCCACGCCACGCTACTTTGCCCCAGATCTAAGCTAAAAAGAAAATCGTTCAAAACCTCTCTCTCTCTATAATTTCGTCAAATTCATTTCTACTCAACAACCACAACGCAAAGCCTCAGTTTCCTTTATTCTCGTCTCTTTCTCACTCATCTAGGGTAAGGGTTTATCGTTGTGGTGGTTGTAAATGGGCCAGCAATTGTTGATCTACAGCTTTGTGGCCCGTGGTACGGTGATTTTGGCCGAGTACACGGAGTTCACCGGGAACTTCACCAGCATCGCTGCTCAGTGCCTTCAGAAACTTCCGGCCACCAACAACAAGTTCACTTACAACTGCGATGGCCACACTTTTAACTACCTCGTTGATAACGGCTTCAGTATGTATTCGCTTTCCCTGGTCTCTACATTTTTTGTTCCTTTTTTGTGCGTTTTGACTGTTTCTTTATTAAGCTCTGTGTCCTTGTTGGGATCTGCTCTGTTCTTTAGTTTCTGATCCGGATTTGTTGACTTGCACCGTAGACTCTGTTGTTTTATCACTAGGCTTTTTCGTGTTACGAAATTTTTGTGTTTTGAGTAGTTTTTTCAATCTTGACTTCCGGTAGTGATTGTCTTTCAGGTTGTAGTCTTAGATCGTTTGGGATTCTTTCTTACTGGACTGATCTGAAGACATTTTACGCTAATTTTCGTTCCAGAAATGGCGGATTTTGAGTTGCGAATCCTTGTTTGCTCCTGACTTTTTTATTTGAAGAAGAGGGAACAATGTAGTAAAACAAGCTGTTGCAGTATTTTCCCTGTTCCAGCCTATGTGTTAATAAATTAAGTTCAGTATTACTTTTATTTGTGTAATTTATAATGTTAAACTGTTTTCTGACCTCATTTAGAATAGTTAAGGGAAGGACTGAGGATTATTTATGTCTTGCAACCACTACCTTCATTTGTAATGTTAAAACTGTTTTCTGACCTCATTTAGGAGAGCTAAGGGAAGGACTGAGGATTATTTTTGTCTTGCAACCACGAGTCCATCTTTAAGTTATCATATTGGCTTGAATTTTAAACGTAGTATGCCTGTGCAATTCTTGGATCATGCATTTTTTGCCATAAATAGTTCATTTTGAATTGTCTGAATGTTATTTGATTCATAATTTTTCAATTCCCTCATTTTAACTGAGTGTCAGATACAATGGGTCAATTGTTGCTCAGGTTCCTGGAGTTTTTAGAATGGGTGCTTCCATTATGATGAGAAAAGTTGTGATTAATATGAATATGGGTGTTGCTGTATTGTTGGAGAGCATTTATACAAATAGGTCCGCTATGAGATTACCAAATTAGCATGTGTTGTCAAGATCTTAATAAGTAATTCTAGTTTGTTAGATAGTTAACAAATCTGTGTATTCTGTTGAGAAATGATAAGGTCGACTTGTATTTCGATTGCAAAAAACATATATTATATGATATTTGAGGAAGCGGACTATTACTCTTCACTTTTGGCTTCTATGCTTCTGTTGTTTCCTTATCTTTTCTGACAAGCTTTGCTATTGCCATCTTTTTTTTTTTCACAGTTGACCTCTAACTACATTTCATAAAATTTGCAGCTTATTGTGTGGTTGCAGTGGAGTCTGTTGGTCGACAGGTTCCAATTGCCTTCCTTGAGCGAGTGAAGGAGGAATTTACCAAGAAGTATAGTGGTGGGAAAGCTGCAACAGCAGTTGCCAATAGTCTGAACAAGGAATTTGGGTACTTCCATTATGTGGCTTTCGAAATGGAAACCAATGGATATCCTGAATAATCATATCTAATTGACAAATCAATTTGATGTAGGTCCAAGCTGAAGGAGCAGATGCAATATTGTGTTGATCACCCGGAGGAAATCAGCAAGCTGGCTAAAGTTAAGGCTCAGGTTTCAGAGGTCAAAGGGGTTATGATGGAAAACATAGAGAAGGTAAGCCATCTTGTAGAATTTGGTTAAAGAGTATAAACATATGATTGATTCAATTTTTTTTGGGTTAGCTTTTAGGGAAAGAAACTTGTCTTTTTAGTTACTACTTCTCAAGGCTTGGCTTATACATGCGCCAAACTATATCAGTAGTAATGAAATTAATTTCTACAGGTTCTTGATCGGGGTGAGAAAATTGAACTTCTGGTGGACAAAACAGAGAACCTCCGCTCTCAAGTAAGTGATTGAACGACTTGTATTTCTGAAAATCTGGTTAAATTTGTTCCGTGCTTTCTAGAAATTGATTTTGAATGAATTAGTTCTGTGGTTGGATAAATTTTATATTCTATTAGTTTCGTTGGTACTGGTGAATCTTAATAAGATGTATCAATTCCAGACTTTCAACTTGATCATATCATTGCAACAGTAAATGATGTCTGTGAATTCTATATCATTCAAAATACAATGGCCCTACTATTAAGGCTCCAGTTTGTTTTCTCGTAACAAACTTTAATGTCTTAATCTAATTTTCATTTTATCATATTTCTTTGCTCCGTCAGATTCATACCAATTCATTGGACATTTGAACTATCTAAATCCATTGTGTTCGTTTAAGGAATTTGTCAGTTGCAAATAACAATCTACCCCTTTTCCTCCCTTATCAATTTCTACTTTATTTCTCACAGTTTTTTTCCCCCTCCCAAAAGTTGATACCCATCATTTGTTGACGTGATCTCTTTAATGTTTTCACTATAATGATTCAGGCCCAAGACTTCAGACAGCAGGGAACCAAGATGAGGCGGAAGATGTGGTTGCAGAATATGAAAGTAAAGCTGATAGTGCTGGGCATCTTGATTGCGTTGATTCTCATCATCGTACTGTCTGTTTGCAATGGCTTCAAATGTCATTAAGTTTGAGGGAGCTGATGTTTTCTTAATTATCTTTTTGGGCTTACACGCACCATCTTGTTCTATAGTCTATATGATATGATAAGACTGCTTGTATAGTTTGTGCTTTTGAATTCTTTTGATACCAGTCTTCATGTGTGGGAGTTTGCCATTTCTAGTTCAATTTGTTCGTCACTCTTTCATAGATTAATACGCACAGCACATGGTAGTTGTTTCGTGTCACCTGTTTAGAGGCAGTACAAATGGAATATTGGATTGCCTGGAATTGCATCCCTCAGTTTTGGGAGTTAATCACCTTTGGTATTCAGAATTTTATCTGGCCCCTTTTCATGCCTACGATTTTATAAGCAAGGACTTTGGTCTGCAGTTAGTTGACAAATTACCTTTACGATCATGGAATGAAATCTAACCATTTGAGTATAGCTTTGACGTTATCGCCGTGTCCCGGTCCGGGAGGGACTACAAGTGCAGGATGGTTGGGGTTTTATATAAAATATTATGTGGCATTTTTTTTTTTCATTTTAAAAGCGAGATTTACATTACCAATTGCGTGTGACCGTTGACTCGGCCCCCTCCAAAAGACCATAACCAGGAGCACCTCCTGCCACTAGCAGCAGCAGTATCAGATTATTAAGCACTTTCTGTTGTCCCTTTGTCGGTTTCTTCGCAAGTTCCTGCCCTGATGCTAATGACTAATGTGTCCGTTGGCACCCTGGCCCCTCTGGGAGCCGTCGTTGTCTAATTTTGTGCAACAGTTTGGTGGATTTGAATCGTAGTGGAGTCGGCGTGAATGAGTCTCGAGCTAGCACTAACAATCCTCAGCCACGGGTGTGTTTTATTATTCTTTACCAATTTCGCGTCTTGTTTGCTTCTAATATTCAGGAAATTTTGAACTTTGTTTTCTTTTTAAAGATTATTTGTTGACTGTTACTTCAGGCTCCGGCATAACAACTCCAGTTACCCTACCAACAGCCACCGCATCCTCAAACACGATCCCCTCTTCCTTAACCTGTGATTTTGAGCTGATTAACTTCCATTTGTTAAACAAGAGTTAACATGATAAAATTAAAGATTACCCAAGTTAAAATTAATCGTAACGATCACAAATTCATAGAATGTCACATTTGTGTTTGAAAGCTATTCTCAACGGTTTAGAAGTTATAGAAATGGCAGCAATAAATTTGGGCCCGTGGACAAACAAAAATGATATAAGCAGCAAGTTCTTTTCTCTTTTAAATATAATGTTTTCATTAAAAATATAAAATCAGATCCTATATTTGAGTATTCAAATTTTTAAAATTTATTGAATTTAACTTGGAAACTTTAATCACATTAAATTTCCATAAATTATTTGATGAAATGATATATATTTCACTTTTTAGGGGGACTTGCTGTAAACTTAGAAGTCAGTTGGCAGTGAAATGACAAATATTCCCTCTTATCCTCTCTCTTTTCTTAGCATTGTTGTTTAGTGCTCGCATGTGTTGTATAGGATCATTCAGTAGCTTGTATGAATGCCTCCGGAGTAAGCTTCCTGATAAAGTCTTATTCAACCGTTAAGAGATATCCGAATAGGGTCTACGTAATTTACTAGTTTTGGAATTTCGATTGCATTTTTCCATAATTATATGTAACCTACATGAGGGCAACTGATTATGGAGTAGCCGATGCTATCGGAAGCTTTGATGTCATGATGTGTGTGTTATTTTATGCTAATCAATTGGTTTGTATGATATTATTATTTTAATCAATAAGGAAATTTTTTATCTTTATATATTTTTTTAATTGCATTTGTTATTTTAATATTAAAGATAAAATTCTTGAAATAATTATAATATTCAATATACACTGATGTATTATTCTTAAATTGTTCCTAATTATAGTTTCAATAAGATGAAATATCGATGAAATAGTAAAACTAGCATATTTTATATTTTTTTTCTTATAAAGAAAGTACTTGATCTCATAAACTAAACTATAAAGATACTTAAACAAATGTGTAAGTACTTATTATTCACTGAACTGATCTTATCATGAGGATTTCAAATAGAATATTACTTATGTGTATAAATTTCTTCATTATAATAGTTGTTTAATTGATCAGTATATTTGAGATTACCTAGGTATTTTATGTGAGAATTATTATATTTTGATGTTTCTTATGACCTATTATATTTACGATAGCTTAATCGATAGTATTTGAATATAATTGAACTATTTATAAATAGTCGAGTAAGTCAATAAATGATTCATTACTCTAAAGTAATTAAAGATAATGTTTCACTATTATTGATTAGTAGTAATTTAAGAAATTCTCTAGTCAACGTGAATTAATATTTGAAAAGGTATTTTTAAATATCAACTATAAGTTAATTACTAATTAATAAGAATGAAAATGATGGATTTAAATGAGTAGAAACTAAAACCTTACTTTATGTCTAGTTGGAATATTAGATGATGAAAAAATTAAATTACTTTGACATTCCTAATATTTAGATAGTTATAATATGTTACTAGACGTCAATCTTGATTTATGATTATAAATTATTTGATTGGATAATTAAAGATAAATTAAAATAATTTTAATTATGTATTTCTATTATGAATTAAAATTAAAATTAATTATAGTCAATATATTAGAAACCTAATAGGTCACACATAAAAAAGTTAAAAAAGAGAAAAATAATTTAAATTAAGTTGGACTTAGTCATAAAGTTTGAGAAACTTCAAGAATCAAATATGAAATATTTGATTTTATTAAAATTAAATTGTAATATAATTAGAGCTCAACTTTAATTATAATTAAGTTGTTTAATTTAAATAAGGATGAAACTCTTTTGTCTTTATAAATAAGAGGAAAGCATTAGAGAGTTAGCACTCATACCTTCACCTCTTAAAAGTTGAGTTCTTTTTATCTGCTTTATAGATATTGTTAAACGTTGAACACTTGGACAACTCTTGATTGACGCATCATAAAGAAGTTTTTATAGGAATTTGAATAAGGTACAGTTCAATTGCCTTTTACGATTCATGGTTTTAAAGTTATTTAATTATTAAGATCTAATGGAGAAATTGTAAAAGAAAATTTTCCGCTATGTCCATGATCATATTACGAGTAGTTTCTTAGTGGTAATATTCAGAGTTTCCTTAATTATTTAATGTGGTTAAAGTTGCTTCATTATTATCACTATGATGGATTAAGGCTTAAAAACTTGTTTTAATGGAGTTCCTAATATAGATTAAGATAATAATTAATTAGAGTTTGTTTTAAATTTTTTGAGAATTAAAATCAAATCACATGCCCCTTTTTTAAGTTTTTTGAAAAATACATGCCTCACATGCTTTATTCTTGTTTCTGAAAGCCTACAATCATATGTCCTCTAGTTTTATTGTTTTTGGAAAACTAATGCGAGGCTATTTTTGTTTGAAGGTTTTGGAAATGTTATGATATATGCCTCTTGTTGTTTTGCTTCAAGTTGTGCGCTACGTGCTTGATTGAAATCTAAAAACATAAAAATTGCATGTCTCTTAACATAGATTTCTGGAAAATCGTGTGGCATATTCTTGATTGAATATTATAGAAATGATATAGATTTTGTGGTTATGATGATGCTCGCTACTGTTAATCGCCACTAGCAAGGGTGATAGCCCTTACAAGAAGATGTTAGGACAATTTTGACCTTTTATATAAATTTTGACAATTATTAATTGCATTTTTAGTTTTTAAATAAATTATCAGTTAAGTTATATAATTTGATCCAGATAAAGATAATAAAGTGACTCAATAAATGATCTAGATTAATGGGTCGAAGTTCTGGTGAAAAATTGATCTCAATTTGTGTGGACCAAACCCATATCGACTTTGTGATGGAGAAATCCGATATGAAAGCTATATAAAGGTTAAGGTCTCCTACAATTGCTCATATTAATCGTAAGTATAAGGAATCTCTGAGACATTAAGAGAGCTTACGTATTGAGAAAACTGTAGAAAGACTTAGTGCGTATCTCGGGAAACATTTTTCATAAAGGTCCTGGGAGATTCCCGATCGTTTGGAACTCGAAATCAGTATCAGAATTAAAGATGGAACCGAAATCAAGTATTCCACATTACCTTCATTTTTAATCCTTTCATGTTGATCTTGAGTTCATAATAAGGTCTGTACTATGTATTACATATGATATCAAAGAGGTTACGTGATCGGATTGTCGGGAATGAAAGTTTTTTTTATTTTTCATCTCATATGGTTTTCCTCAATTTTGATTCATTTTTTAGTTTTTTTAGTATATAATTACATAAAAGTAGTATATATAAAGCTAGTTATGAAAAACAGGTCAAAAATGAGCCAAACGGAGCAAAAAATGACATCCCGGGACGTCGAAAATTGCCTTTGACATCGGTGGCATGCGCCTGATGTTGCTATAGTAGTCAGGGTAGTGGCGTCGGTTGGCGCGTGTTCCATGGATGCGTGGGATGACGAGTGCACGTGCCACCCACTTGGCACGCCGGATGGGGGACATATGGCAGTGCGTGTCAACAAACGCGCGTCTGCGCATAGGTAGCATGTGAGGCGCACCCGCCAGACGCATCTGCGCCTGTCAGTGAGCGTACATGCCGCACACACGCGGGCCCGCACAACACGTACTAACGTGGTGTGCTTGTCAGCCATACAGGCTCCACTACAGTAATTAAAAAATACAAAAATTTCAAATTTTTCGTAAGGATGCCCCAAGGTATTTTGGGTCAATTTTCGGGTCTGAGAAATTTATAAAGTAAGTTTTTCTATTTTTTTGGTTTTATTATATTGGTAATAAATTAAAGTTTAACTCTACAAAAAGGAATTAAGGTATTCTAACTCCGATTTCAAATAAATTTTCATGCTTCGGACATCCCATGAGGGAGATACTTCAAATTTTGTGTCTCGGGTCCCATATTCAGTGTTCGGGATTGTATGATAGTCGATCGAAAAAGGAATTAAGACATTCTAAGGATCCTAGGTAACCCTACAAATTAAAACTAAAAGTTGATTTAGCATATAAAAGTTATGATATTAATGTTATAGGTTAATTATAATGTTCAATTATTTGAAAACATTTCCATCTCTCATCTTGACAATCTTGAGTAATAGGCTCCGACTTCTTGAGCAAAATATGATGCAATCTTATAATTGTATGAAGAACTTGATGGAATTCCCCACTCAGGGTTTCTTTACTACGGAGAAAAAATAGGCTTATTGTCCTACTCTTTTTACTGGTTAATGAGTGATAATTGATATTAAAGGAGCTCAAATTGACGAGAATTTGCATGCAGAACAAACTTTGTCAAGCATGTCAGCTTAAAAAGCAAGTAAGATTTTCTTTTACAAACTTCTTGGAGAGCAAAGTAAAGGATGGAAGTACTTCACTTTGATGTATTTTAACCTATGAGTGAGGCTTCACTAAATGAGAGTAGATTCTTTATGTAATTTATGTATGACTATAGCAAATATAGTTGGACGACATTGTTGAAATAAAGGTTAAAGTACTTATTATATTAAAAAAAAGTGAACGTATGACTGCAAAAAGGAATAAGGGTTTCACTTATTGATAACCTTATATACTTTTTAACAAAAAGGAGTAATAAATAAGAATATTAGAATCATCGTGAGAGTGACAAGGGAGCATGGTGGTTAAAAAGGTAATACCTAAGAAGTTTTTGATTAAAAGAGTGAATATTTTTGTATATTGGCTATATATGCTGCCTAGCAAAACACTTGAAGGTAAAACACCATATTTGATAGTTTAGTAAATATTGTGAATTGTGATAATATTATGGCAACGACTCTTAGCCACTTCATGAAGAGGACGAAGTTTAAGATAAGGGTCAAGATGAAATTGACATAAGATTTGAATTAGGGGAATAAGAACATTTATTGATGTTTATGAATGAGAGTACTTAGTAGATGTTACCCTAATTATATTCAATAAGGCAACAACCAAGAAGGGATGAGTTGCATCTATGAAATGGGAAATTTTCTTGATAAATAAGAGTGAAACAACACCAATAGCAGTAACACAACATCCGCCCAAAGGTAAAACACAACTTAAAATTGAAAGACATCACATTGAGTTGTCCTATCCTTTTCCTTCTATATTCAATCTTATGGTATAAATAAATTCTATAGAGACATTTATATTGTGCATAAAATAGGAGCTCCGGAATCTAAGAAATGCAAGGGTAGATAAAGAAATTACAGGAACTCGATTTAGATATTTCTTAATGATGTTGTTAGATTCTTGGAGTCGTTCATCTATATCATAACCATAGACATCATTTAATGCAAACAAATATATGATTTCTAACATCAACTGCCTTCTTGCCAAAGATATTAGCAAAAAGCAATAAAAGAAATATACTTGGAGATGTAAGACTAAACAAAATTGAAAGACCATCATTATAATAGAAGATACATTATATATGTGAAGAAGGGTGTTCACAGAGAAAATCACTAATTAGTTATAGAATAGTATATTCACAGATGGACTTCAACATAAGTATATATGCAAGTATATAATGTGTTCTAAAATAGTACATTCAGATGAACATAAACAAAAGTGGCTTCCAGGGAATGGTGGATCTAATTCAAGTACGATTTAGTTGTTAATCTTATACCCTTTTATGATTGTAAAGCCCCGTATTATAAATAGCACATATACATACTTTAAGCACAAGAAGTACCAAATTCAACCAATAACTTTTAGTTATTGTAAAAGCAATCTAAAAAATGCATGTGTTTTAAATCTTCAAAGCATGATTGCTCAAATTGAGTAAACAAGTAAACAATTTAATCACAACAGTAACACTTCAAACTAAAAAATTCAGAAGGAATAAGGAAACAACAGAGTAATCAAGAAGGCTCACACAGATTTCAGCATATCATATTTCAATAGTAACACTTTACACACATTTAGTTAGTGAATTCGGAGTAAACATTTCAGCAATAACACTTCACATACATTTAAGTTAACTTTAACTTAAATCCCAAAGAATTGTAGATAAGCATTCCCAATTTCATCACACACATTGCATTCTTATTTATTATATACTATATGGTTTTCCTAATATACTTTTCTCGCACGATTTGGAATACTCAAACAGTTAATTTTTTTTCCATTTGTATATTCATATTTCATGTATGTGTTGTTATTAATTAATAACACATAAAGAAGATATTTCACGTAAAGAGAAATTAAATAGAAATTCTGGTATTGCTTGAGGTATGGGCCTTGGTCTAGTCAATCTTATAATAATATTTTAAGTGACCAGTTGCTAGAAGCAACATATGCATTCTATATTTTAGGAAAAGAAAACTTAAAATGGTTAAATGTAACTAAACAATGTGTTATAATAAAGAGTTATTTAACACCCGTATTTGTAATCTCTTCTAACTCTCTAAATTCCTCAACATTTGCCTATGGACATCTTGATCCGCTTGCTCCGTATTTGTCAACTAAAAAGAGCATGACCATCTCTCAAGTTATATTTTAAGTAGCTATAGCTCTCAATGAAGATATATTAAGTTTCATTTTAATTCCCCATGTAACAAAGTGTTCTTAATTCCCCATATAACAAAGTTTCATTTTAACTAATATATTTTTATTATGCATCTCGCCCTATCCTTCTCTTTTAACTAATGTCTTGAGAATAAGAAGTAAACACAAACAATAAATAAATATACACATTAATAGGAAGAGAACTATACATAGTGTTTCCCTTTGTTGTAGTATTCTCTAGAACAACAATTAGTACAGTAGATGCATCTAGCATGTTTGAAAGTCTACAGGAAAACTGAGTCTTGTATATGTGGGATATATACTTTGGAATCTCAAAGTCATAAGAAATGTTGTAGGATTTGATAATGAAGCTTTGAGTTACTGGGGATGGGGTGTGAATTGTTCATTTAGTCAACATATAAGCGAAGGCAAAAAGCTCTTCAAGTTGATAACTAGAAACAAATATAGAGGAAAATAAGATTTTGGGTTCAAACATGAATAATTGAGTTGTGTCTTGTGCTTAATTATTGTGCAGTATGTAGGAAAATCCCGGTGTGTGCATCACATGCACACGGTGCGAAAAACAAAAATTTTTGTTCCGGGACCTTCCCGAAAGCCAGGATCCATATGTCTATATAACGAAGTCAAACCATAACGACCAAAGGAGACCGTCTTTAACGGTATCCACGCAGAGGTCGGAGAACCTAACCGGGGCAAACCCTTTGACCCGGGAATAGCTATAATAAAGTGAAGACTGCTAGATCTTACCTTATTCTTGGAGAGCTAAGGAGAGGATGAAGCTTGGAGGAACTTGGAGAAGAAGATGAATGAAGATGAAGATGGCCTTTTATTTTCAAACCCTTTCTTCAA
>JANVCQ010000004.1:22300870-22318364 GCA_025531925.1 Erythroxylum plowmanianum
TTCCCAAAAATCCAAAAATATTCTTTTCTATTTCCCCAATTTTAATTACTTTACTAGTACTTTCAATGACCAAAACCTCCGTTTTATCAACTTTGATTGCAATTTTTGGTAATTAGACTAGCTTAGACATTTTTCACTAGGTTTCAATTAAGTGAGACGACCCGAGGTTGCATCCTTTATTGCAATCTTTGGAATTATTATTTTTGACCGGTTTTCAAGGATCGATCATAAGGTCGAATCGACAAAGCCGCGATCATTATTGCATAATTATGACGTCACATCGGTTCGACCGGTGGTTGAATCGGTCGAACCGGTCAAACCGGTAACCAATAAGGCCTTCAGTTCGATGTCCGGTCTGGGTATCAAAATACTGAATTCTACATGAAATGAAAAGTATACAAAGTATTCTATCTAAAATCCTCATATGACAGCGGACCAGACCTTTGAGCCATATCTTAATCCAAAAGTGAATAGTACTAAACTTCAGTTAGTTTGTTCTACTAGCAAGTTCTCCTCTAATACCTAAAAATCAATATTGCAATTTTGATGAGTTTTGCGAATTCAATGAGTGAACCATCATCGATGTGTTCACTCAAAACAGCACACACACACACACAATGAATAACATTCAGCTCAATCAAAGTAATACTTCATTCAGAGCTATAACTCATATTCTACAATTTTCATCATAGTATAATAAATATTTAAAAATACAATCACTTTTTAAGTCATTCCAAAAGTACATTTTGAATGCAGGAATATCGTGTAATCATTTCATAACATAACACTCATTTATCACAATTCTTTATATCACCATCAAAGTTATAAGCATTTCCAATATCAACATAACATAGTTCAACATTCATTTGCAATCAATATCATGAACACATTTAAAGATACAAATGCAAATATAAATGAGACTCATTTCATTTTAACTTTGTTGTGACCGCGTGCCTATTTCACTATCTCGTATCTGTTGTAGATAACGAGCTTTTTTAATACTGTCTTGTATCTGTTGTACATAGCGGGCTCATTAAACGTTGAGCCTGAGGCTCTGATGCACACAATTGAGCTTAAAGCTTTTTTCACGTTGACTACTCCAGTCACAACTCCTTTATGTGAATATGCATCATGTAATAGAGTATAACAGTTCACATAATATATCATCAGTCACTTTCAATCAATGAGCACATTCAATTTCACAGTTCATCGGATCTAAATCCAACATTTAAGAAATAATTGAGCATTCAATTTCATTATTCACATTCAAATCACAAACACTCCCAATACAGTCCCGAATATCAAACCCCTTGGACAATCAATTGTCTAGAATCAGTAATATCACAATTATATCAATATCGATTCAATATAGAGGAATTAAGTTTAATCAACACAATTTGAACAGAACACATTACCAATCAAAATCTCACATCTAGGTTTCCCACTATACATATAATTCAAACAGAAGCATAAATATTTGAGTTTACACAATTAGGTTCACTCATAGTACACTCCAGTTAGCTATTGCCTCGACGTGCCGAAAATGTCTAGATTGTGTTGGCCAATTTGTCCCTCTAAATCAAACAATGCACACTTGTACGCATTACTAATTGATCAATCAAATGAATGCTCAAAGTTACACATGTATAATTGTCATGTTTAATACATGCTCAATTGATTATTCTGAGTATGAAATCTTATTCTCAAATCATACTTATGCATTCATCATAGTTTGTGCATCATGTAGTTTGCAATTAGGTTTATGCCTTAATACACTTGATCACTTTCTATTCATCACTCAAACATTTATCATTCTTTTTCTTAGGATTATACACTCACACAGTTTCCTAGTTCTCATTCAACCATTCCCAATTCATCACTTACATGCTTTAAATCACATTAGATTCATGAGAACGTCTTTATATCATTATCAATTCATAATTTACACTTATCCTTGAACATTTTTCATGATCAAAGGCCTCTTATAACATACATACAATCGTTGTTTAAATTTGGAATTTTAGCAAGCTAGAATTATACATTCACCAAACTTTTTCCAGTAATATATATTCATACATTTACCCAATTCTCGTTCATAATTACCTGAAGTTCTTCAATGTTCATTCATCCATACCTTATACACATTTCTCATGTTTTGAAGATTATGTTTGCATTAAAAGAACTCAGTTATTCCTTAAATAAATTACAATGTTTAGATTTGAACTCAACTACATCAAAACAGTCCATTCTTTAGGTTATGACTTCAATTAATTACGTAAACTTATCAAGATATCTTCTAGCCAAATTGTTTCATCGAAGCATTAATAAGAATTCAATAATCATTTTCATGTTTTATTCTTGGACTAAGTCAAGCTCTAAATTCCTCAAAAATCAGGAAATAATATAAGGTTCTTGCAAAGGGGTCTATCACAGGTAGTATTAGGAAAAAAAGCATAACTCAAGCTCTAGTCACTTTTTTATCAAGCCACTTTCATAGGGCTTAAGCTAAGACCTATATCTACAACTTTCATTATTTGAGTTTCTTCAAATTCATGCTCTAAAGATATGTAAAATAGATCAAAAGAGGAAGATGAAATTGAAACCAAAATTTCAACCTACAACTCTAATTTTTCATATTCAAGAACATCTCAATAACACCTATCTTTACCATGAATTCTTCATCAATTATACCTCAAATCCCAACTTAAATCATCCATACAACAATCCTTAACTTACTATTTTCTTACATGCAAAACAAAACAGAAAAGTACCTTAGTTCATTCAGAAATTTCCAGCACAATCAATCATTAACACCATATATAATTCATCCTAATTCATCATCATCAATTCTCTATCATAACATGCTATAAGCACTAATCATTTACTTACATGTTTAACTCCAATTCCAGCTCAAAAGATCAAACCAACAAGTACTCCAAGTAAGCAGAAACATCACACATAGGTAAAACTTAGATGGATTTTAGCTAGATTTAGGAAGGAAACTTCAAGCTGATCTTTTACTTAACTTTGTGAGGCTAAGACATTGATTATTTGTGCAAAAATTAGGCATAACCATAAGCAAGTTCAGGGATGTGAAAGAAAAGATTTTTGGCGGAGTGAGTGAGAAAAGAAAGAATAAGAAATAAGCTGAACCAAGTTTACTCCTGCTGAATGTTACACTTAAGATGTTAGGTGTCATCTAATGGAATGGACATAGGTCTAAAGGAATGTTCAACATGTATCAAGTATATAAGCTGCCATATGTCACCATTAAAGCTAAGTCACATGTCATGTATTACAACTTCCACTTGTCCATTAATCAACTATGTCATTTGTCATCAATTTACCAGCCCATTTGTCACAAAACGATCAATGCCTAATGTCACTCAATTATAGGCTAAATTATCCTAATTTTTCATGTATCAGTTTATTTTATCACTTGGAATTAGGCATAACAAGCTAAAGTTTTAATCCTCAATATGAACACGGGTTATTACATAATTATTGAAGATATTCTTTGTTTTTTTTACATATTTTGTGAATTACATTTGATTTCTTAATATTAAAAATTAAAATCCTTGGAATAATTATATATAATTGAAATTATGATGAGATCATAACTATAAGATTTAATTTGCATGTATATATTATTCCTAAATTAGTTTTAACTGTAGTTGCATTAAGATGGGCTACTGATGGAACGGTAAAACTAACACATATTACTAGCACATGTTATGTTTATTTCTTATTGATTTCAATAATTAAAGTATAAAGATAAACAAATGTATGGGTACGTATTAAAGAATAAGTTTACTGAACTGACTCTATTATAAGGATCCTAAATAGAGTATGATTTATCTGTCTATGGATTTTCTTATTATGATGGTTGTATAATTGATCCTTAGACTTGAGATTACTAAAGTATCTCATTTGAAAATTACTATATTTTGATGTTATTTATGACTTATTCTATTTAGGGTAGCTCAATCGATAGTATTTAGATATAATATGAACTATATAAAGATACTTAAGCAAGTTAATTAATGATTAATTACTCTAAAGTAATTATTAATTTGTAATAATTTAAGAAATTCTCTGGTCAACATGAATTGACATTTGAAAAGTTGTATTCAAATATTAATTACAGATCAATTACTAATTAGCAAAAAGAAACATGATTTGATTTAAAGGAGTAGATACTAAATTTATAATCTATGTCTAGTTGGAACAATGGATGACAAAATGATTAAACTGTACAGTATAATCATACATAAAGAGGTTGAATGAAGCAACTTTAATATTCTTAATATTTAAGTAGTCATAACATATTGCCAGACACCACTTATAATCTATTATTGTAAATTATTTAATTAGATAATTAAAGATAAATTAAAAGTTTTAATTTAACTAATTATAATTATAAATTATAAATTATAATCATAGACAAACATAATAAGAATATAATATGTCACACATAAAGAGCATTTAAAAAGAGGAAAATCAATTTAATTAAGTTAAATTCAATTGTAAAGTCTGAGAAATTTGAGAGATCAAATATAATACATTTGATTTTACAAAAATTAAATTGTAATTATTATCAAAGTTCAATTTAATTATAATTAAAATATTTAATTTTAATAATGCTACAATTTTCCTATCTTTCGTTATAAATAGGAGAAAGATATAAGAGTGCTACCATTCCTACCTTTACATCTCTAAGAATTGATTTCTTTTTATCTATTCTATAAATAACGTTAAAAGTTGAACACTTCACAACTAGTAAATTTTTTTTTTACAAAAATTCAAATCATATATAATTCAATTATCTTTTATCATTAATACTTTTTAAATTATTCAATTAAAGAAAATCAACCGAAAAACTGTAAAAATTATTAAATCACAGTTAATTTCGTAGTGCCCTCTTGTTAGAGCGGGACTAGAGAGTAGTTACAATTTGAATGAAGTTACTTTCTGATAGAGTTGTGAGAAATGTGTCCTGTTGTTCATTTCTTTGTGAATGGTTATGAAAGGCTCGGAAATCTTAATAAAAAAGGGAAGTACAATCTTAAAATGATTACAAAGATTATAATACTACTAATAAGGTTATCTGATCTTATCAGCATGGATCAATTTGAACGAGATACATATAACACAGGCTTATCAAATCGTTCAGATACAAATTACAAATGCTATCTGCCCCCCTCAAGCTTATGATGGTTGGCAATCGTGTTGAAGACGTTAAAATGTTGTAGAAGATAAAGGTTTGGTCATAATATCATCAAGTTGAAGAGTAGATAAAATACGTACGATGAAAAGTGCTTTGTTAGCCACCAAGTTATGAACAAAACGTATATCAATTTTAATATACTTACTACAAGCATGAGTGATCAAATTAGAAGCAACGAATGTAGAACTAAGATTATTACACTAGAGAGTGCGTGAAATGTGAGATAAACCAATTTCTTCAAGAAGAGATGTTAGCCAACAAAGTTTCGTAACAGCTAGAGTAATGCTTAATGCTCTGATATTTAGCTTCGGTCCAAGATATCGAATTGGGCCCAAGATAGATGCAATATCCAAATGTAGAACGACAATCTGTTATGTACCAAGTAGGGCCGAGCGTGAATTACAACAAGAGCCCAATAGTAAAGATGAGCAAGTTGGCTCTGATACCAAATGTTGTGAACTGTAAATAACAACAAGGAGAGCTAACTGGAATTGATAGAAATAGGAGAAATTTGTATTGATTAAAAGAGAAATACAAGATTCAAACTAAGAAATAGATGAGGAAATTCTGGAAATTGGATTCACTAATTCAAAGGGAAACAAGATTGCTTCAACAGAGAGGAGATGAGAAGAGAATACAGAGAGATGGGGATGAGAGGAAGAAATACATTTTTTTCATAACAATTAGCTTAACCATTCCCTTAACCGATTTCTCCATATAAGCGACTATCCACCAAGTGCTTAGAGCCAACTTGCTCATCTTTACTATTGGGCTCTTGTTGTAATTCACGCTCGGCCCTACTTGGTACATAACACAATCATCTAAGTAACCAATCCAATTCAACATCACAATAGAAATATTATGTGAGGAAAATTCAGTAAAATGAATCCACTGAAATGATATGGAACGAAGATTACGGAGAATCCATTTAACTGCAGTTTAATGTATATCAATAACACAATGTAAAAATTAGGAAACTTTATTCGCAACAAACTAAATGTTAAGATGAGTAAGACAAAAATAAAGATGGGCACCAACAGTGCTCCAGTACCGCAATGGATCAAAAAAAAGCGTGCCGTGATTTTTTGAAAGAGGGAGAGAGAAAGTAATTGGAGTATGAACATGTTTAAAATTTAGGAGACCTGTATAAAGAGATCTTTGGTGTATTTAATTTGAATAAGAGGACGATTGGTGAAAGTTGAAGTGGCTTCAAGACCGAGAAAACACTTAAGCCTTTAATGGAGTAAGTACAATGAAGAATTTGGGAAATGACAGAAGGGACGAAGCAGTAATTATGATAGCATTTGTTATTTTTATCTCTTTCCTCGGTAGAAAAACAAATGCATAAGAGATACTAGTTTGAACATATATAGACGGACTTCTTAAATATTTGCTTGTGAAAGCGTAAGCGCTGTTAACTCGAGGATCAGCCAGCAGATACAAAACAAGAAGTCGAAATATTTGGAATCGGATGATTACATGTAAAATTGAATATAAACTTCTCGGTCATTCTCCTTATACTTGCAACTATCCTCTTCTCTTTCCAACACGTTACTCTACTAACTATAACGTCCTGCAAATAGATAGTAGTAATCAATTAAAAGCAAGGAGAGTAAAGAGTACACTTCTACCACAAACCGTTTCTCATTTTCTCCTTCCATCATTGTCACCTGACTAGTCTTTTTTTCCTTCTATTTTTAGTCTTGACTATCTTAAAACATTATTCAAACCTGAGCAGATTATGGACAATCAGTTGTCATAATTTAGAATGTTGAAATAATTTACAAATCATTATAGTTGAGAAATGGATCCTAGACTAATTATGAAATCCTGGTCAGGGCAACATAGCTATACCCTGTATCTCTACCATAGCCTCTAACTGCATAGGCACGTCTGTGTTAATAAGGGAGACTTCCCAGGTTTGGCAGCATGAAATTCAGTTTGAAAATTCCACATATTCAACTTGGAAGAATCTCAGAATGTCCCTTAGCAAACAATGCGTAGAAGCCCTTTTAGTAAGGCAGTAGAAATAAATCTCATAATTCATTCAGAACGAGTCAATTACCACTTTTTCTGAAGCTTTCATTTGCCAATTTCAACGTTATCTATAAGCCTGACTTTTCCAAACCAGGCAGCTATGCAGACCACAACTGGCCTCTTGATCTCTTCTACTGCTTCCAGACTTTCTTGGTCAACAATCTGATGGGAAAATGCATTAAGAATGATACAATTCTCATATATAAATGCTAAGATCCCAAGAAGTTCAGATAGGCATCCTTAAAATTCGAGGTTAGTTTATTGCATCAGAAAGGAATCCAAACAAGTATGCAAGCAGTTTCACCTGGTATAAATAGGCAACACCAACTTGGTCCAAAATGAAAACCACCCATATACCCAGCAACAATCACCAAACAAGGGACATAAAGACGACCATCCTAAAATATATAACTTGCAGGAGTTAACCATTCAAAACATTCCAACGTATGATATTCCAAATCCTGAGATTGAGCCTTATCTGGTTATAAGAATGTTTCTAGTCTTCCAAATAAGAACAGGTTTTTCAGAATTACTAATACCATGCCATTTTTAACAAATAGAAGCTGCTCACAATTTTTACTTCTATTGCACTGTGGCAGTAGCTGAAACCTAAATAATAATGGAAGAAATCTATCTGAAAATAATTAACAAAGTTCCCCCTTTTTTTTGGATAAAGAACTAACAAAGTTGAGTAACTAAAAGAGTTTTATTTTTTCTTTTGGTTACAATGGTAGCAACTAAAAGTGTTTTTCACTAGGAATTTTCCGTAAGGCAAGAAACTTTGCACAACCCAAGTCCACATGGAAATGCACTGCAAAGAAAGAAATGCTCTGGTTTGCTCTTTTTCTCATTAATTAATTTTTTAAGGGTCATTCCTGCTGTCAATAAAAAGTTCAAGGCAACTAACTCAACCTATCAACAAGTATGACTTCTGATATGTATTTAGATAAATTGTCAGCTTTGGTTCAATAAGTTTCTTACTCAACATTTCACATCACTAAGACTAAATTGCTAATCATACTCATTAAATAAATTAAATATTACTTTCCGGTTACATCTTAAATTAACAAACAAACTGAAGTGAACCCCTTGCATATTGTTGCTTCTCTTTTCATTTAAGATATTACTAAATATAAGAATTTGTAGATGGGATTACTCTGAAACAGAAAATTCTTCTAAAAGGAAGATTTTTGGGTATAGTGACTTGAACAGGCCAAGGATATTTTGAGGATGACTAACATGTGGTCCACTTATAGTTCACTCTACTAACAAAGTGCTCTTCAGATTCGTCTTTGAGATTTGGTTTCTTTTCATTTTTAATTTTCTACATAAGTGAGTAAAATTTTAGTTTCACGTTCAAAGAAAGGAGCAACTGTTAAATAACCAGAAATTTGTGTTTTCATTTTCTTCCATGTTAATAGGATTAGTTTCTGAACACCTTCATAAAACTGAACCAGAACTTGCCTTTTGATGGAAAGGAGTAGAAACATTCTCAAACAGATGAATGCAAATAAAATAAAAATAATAAGATCAAAGTTAGCAGAAGAAATCATTGCTGTCTCACCTCAGCATAATCAACTTTGCCACCAGCTTTCTCTATTGATTGGATGACCAATTCTTTCAACTGTTTAGAGCTTTTCTGGCCCTCTTTTGCAGATAGTTTGGCTTTTGATAATGCTCTACTTATGGACAAAGCCTTGAAAAGCATAAGAAAGAAGATACTGAACTAAGTAGAAAGAGTTATAACAGGAAAAAGAATTTGGCGCACAAAGTTCATAGCAAAGCTTAACTAGAAAAGCTCAGAAATTCTTAATTTGATCAAACTACTGTTTTAGGACCTGTACATTAAGAAATGTTCATCTAAAAGCAACAAAGAGAAACAGAGACCACAAGAGTTATTGCTGTGGAGAGGAAATGGAGTATTGAGTACCTTTGTCCTCTCCTCGACAGAGAGGTGCACATTGCGTGAACTCATAGCTAGGCCATCATTATCACGGACAGTTTCAGAAGCTATTATTCTAATTGAAAAATCAAGATCTCGAACCTGCAGAAATGAGCTAGTAAATAGACAACTTAATCATCCTTCAAAGTTAACAACCCATATAAGGAACATGGGTGTGCTGCATTGACCTAAGTGAACAAGTGAACCAAAAGAATGGGTCCAAAACTGTTGACGGTCAAAGTCCAAAACAAGATTGTTGGCGCGAAGCTCTGAATGAAAAGTCAAAGTAAGCTTATAAGCTTGAAAAGGGAACCAAGTTGGCAAATTTTGTTCTTCATCGTTGACAGGAGTACTATATGCCATCAAATTAGGTAGATAAATATATTGTCAGAAGACAAGGATGCTAATGCTATACATTAAAGATCAATGATAAATTGCACAAAGCCACAAACATATAATAAAAGTTTACAAGATATCGCTATCTCTGCCTTTCACCCCGAAACAGTGAAAACTGGAGTCCTTCACTAGTCTACAATTTCTTTTGACTTGCATCCATTCCGAGTAAATAAAAGACCAATTCTCAAGGTCCGTTAGCAATGACAAAAGCTCCATCTTATATGCAGTAAAAGGCAAGCATTATCGGAATTGAATAGCTTCAATATCAAGGTTTGGCAAAGTTTTGGAAAAAAAAAAGGTAACAAATAACAGTTACTTTCTGAGTTCATTCAACCGAAATTTATTAAATACTAAGGATCAAGGTCCCTCACAATGAGAATGTAAGGGCTAGATCGCCTTCTAAAAACCGACGAAGAGTGGTGCACAAAATGGAACATTGCGTAAAATATCAATACTCTTTTTGCCACCAAAATGAAGCAATTTGCATGTCTCATTCTAAACAAAGACCAATCGTCTCATTCTAAACTCACCATTCTCTGAATAATTCTCCACTGCTGATAATCCTTCTTCCCAAAAACAGCAACATCAGGTTCCACAATATTAAACAACTTGGTGACAACTGTAGCAACCCCTCTAAAGAACAAAGGCCTACTGTTCCCACACAAACCCTTCTCCAATCTCTCCACTCTAACCCAAGTCTCATGCCCCAGATCCTTCTCCTCCACACATGACACCGCCCCTTTACCCTCCGAAGCCTTGGAACCATCAATCATAGGAATAACATCATCATCATCCTTACTACTTCTGCTGTTATTTTTGTAGTCATATAGATTATAAGGGTGGAAAACAGCGTCCACACCACCAGGAACCGACATGAGCTTGAGTATATCGCCATTAAAATCACAAGGATATGTAGAGAGATCCTCAGAAGGAGAGAACTGACCGGGATTCACATAAATTGAGACCACAGTGAGATCGGCGTGCTTATGAGCTTCTTTGACGAGTGATGAATGGCCTTGATGAAGATATCCCATTGTGGGTACTAAAGCTATGGACTTTCCTTCGCACCTCATCGCTCTTGACCACTTCCTCATCTGGTCTTTGTCTGTAATTATCTCTGGCTCTTTTTTTGCTTCCATTATCATAGAAAATGAAAAACAGCAACAACAAGACGTGTGAATCTATGCCGTATATTACAGCTTGGCTTTTTGTGGGTTCCTTTCTGTTATGGAAAGGATGGTATGGTGAAATATGTGAAGTAGCGATGAAAGGAAGACGGAGACGGACAACCAAATTAACTTGGGGAAGAGGTCAAATGTTCACTTTTAACATTACAAATTTGATACAAACATTTCGAAGCTAAAAAATTTAACCTTAATATTTAAAATTATTGTTGATGTGTCATGATAAGACTCACTTTTTAAAAAAATTAAAAATTTTTTTAATAAATATAGAACTTACTTTTTTATTTAATATATTTATAGTTTTCCCTTTGGTTCTCCTCCTCCTTCTCTAGCATATTTCTCCAAAGATTAGGCTTTCATAGCAGAGACTTAATATAGCTTCAAAATAATGAGATAAATTTTTAGTTGATTAGCGATATTATCATATGAAGCATGTTGTTTTTTGTTAGGATGCGTCCCTACAATTGCATATTTCATATTTTAGAAATTAGATAGGATACATATAGCATTATAGACATACACAGTAGCATAACCTCAAATGAAAACTACCTTTACTAGAAGATGTCACTAACAAATTAAAAAGCAATTCCTAATTATTGTGAGACAACAACACTAAGGAGAAAATGTTCACACAGTTATCACGGATTCTGAGGACCCTAAGAGAGTTTTCCTCGCATAATTTTCCAAAAGAGAATCATGGACAAATGATTTTGAAAGAGATCCAGCAAAATAACTTTGGGAAACATATTAAGTATAAACCAAACTAAAAAAAGGAAATAAAGAAAAAAAAGAGAAAACTTATAATAGTAGAAAGTTTTGAAGATAGATTTTCCAGCAACGAATAGGGTGCAAATGTGGATTCATAAAACACTTGTCAGATTTTAAAACAGTTTTGCATGTTTCAATCAACATTTTCAATTTACAGTGCAATATCCCTTTACAATAAGATGAACATAAGGTAGATGGTGAACAAGCAATGTTTTGCACAGAGGTGTCAGCCTTATAAAATATTATCTACACTAGTTTTGACTACAATATAAGATTGCATATGCATTGGAGCGCATTGCAGCCATGTATTTACAAAGATTCAATCATTTCTCATTTTCATGTGTTCAGAAGGCATATATAGAAATTGTATAGGATAATTTCTACCTTTAAGTGCAAATTAACAAGCTACAATTCATGAAAGAAGGTACAATAGAAGGTATACATCAAGCATACTTTTCATTACACATTCATTTATATAGCAAACAAAATCTACTATTGAAGCAAACTAACACTTTGGTTGGCTGTGCCATCGTTGAACAGAAAGAAAATGAAAATGAACCACCACAGCCATCAACCACCACTACCTACTTGCCTAATCTTCCTTCTCTGTCGCCACCTTCAAGAACTGTTGAATTCTCATACCTATCTCCGTATAATCCGAACTCTTGTTTTCCACTTAACAGTATGTCTTGTACACCAGACACTGTCCACTTGGCAGCTCCTGCTTCACCACACTTTTACATGTGAAGTTGAATCTCGTAGCCTAGTAGCTCGCATAGCTAAAACCTTCCTCTGGCATCACGTGCATAGTGGACAATGATGCACCTTCAATCTCGTTCATCGAGTCCCCACATAGATCGAAGATATGGTCCCAAATCACATGCGTTGGAATAATCTCAGATATCCCAAAACTTGTAGTCATTTCCTTGGCTACATGTTTCTTTGATTTCTTGTAAAAGATGGCGATGACTTTTGCCTATCTAGTGCGACGATGTTGATCTAGTCATTTCTCATTTTCAATTTTGGTTCTTTCGACGCTGAATATATGTGCCAGCAATGATTAGGATAGCTGAGGACATATGCAGCAGTATTCAAAAAGCCAAAGAATTTGTTGAAGATGGCAACTTCTTTAGCGAAGTTTCAGTGAGGTGCAGGTTGATAATCGAGAAAAATGAAGTTGCCTCGAGAATACTTAACGTCGGTGACATTGGGGGAAAGGGAATCAACTAGCCTAAGAAGTGGCACAATGGAGTGGAGTAGTTTGGTAGTACCATAAGCTTTGAGGATCATTTTTAGTGGGTAGATGAAGAGGATTTGTAACATCCCAGATCACCCGCTTACAGATATTGTCCGCTTTGAGCCTTGACCCAGCCAAGTCCTCATGGTTTTGCTTTTCCCAAAGCCTTCCCAGGAGGTCACCCGTCCTAGAACTACTCTAACCCAAGCACATTTAACCTCAAAGTTTCGATAGGATATGGTACATTAGGCCATAGAAAACGCGTCTATAAGGGAGAGGTATTCGTATCCTTATAAGGCATACTTCGTTCTCCTCTCCAATCGATGTGGGATCTCACATGCTTGACTCAGATAAGACATAAGAGTCAAACTCGGTGTTAGAAAGTTGATCAACTATGATGCAAAAAGCAGGTTCGAGGATTAAGTTGATATGGGATCGAGTTAAGCCTCGGAGGCTAAGCACATTGGTGGGGTTTCAAAATGATGGCTTAAAGAAAGTGATTTCGAGACGCTTTTCAAAGCCTTCGAAGCCGATTGGAGAAGGAGGTGATGTAGTGTCAATCATCATTGTTCAAAATTTATGAAAGCTCCAGGATCAAACTATTACTCACTAAAAATGCTTGCTTTCTAGTTCGGGTTGGCCTCTTGAGCACTAAATTTTGAGCCTTTCTTTTGATTTATCCAAAGGTAGGAAATGAGAAGCAAAAATAAGAAAAATAGATCGAGAAGTTCTATTATACTGATGTAGTCATTTTCTTCCAAGATAAATATCAGGATGGCTTCCTCACGCACTGCAATAACATTAACCAAATGTCAAAATTCATTACAAAGAAAACAAAACTAAACTGAAAGAAACTAGCCATTAGAAGATGATATTTACGTTGGAGTAGGCAACATATCAGAACTTCTCAATGCCACCATTTGGTCGAACATCTTCAAGGCTATAATACCGACTCTGATACCACCTGTATCATCTTAGATCACCTGCTTATAGATATTGTCCGCTTTGGGCCTTAGCCCAGTTAAGCCCCTCACGATTTTGCTTTTCCCAAGGCCTTCCCAGGAGGTCACCCATCCTAGAACTACTATCACCCAAGCACATTTAACCTCGGAGTTCCGATGGGATTCAATGTGTTAGGCCATGAAAAACGCGCCTATAAGGGAGAGGTGTCCATACCCTTATAAGGCGTACTTCGTGCCTCTCTCCAATCGATGTGAGATCTCACAGGCTTGACTCAGATAAGACATAAGAGTCAAACTCGGTGTTAGAAAGTTGATCAACTATGATGCAAAAAGCAAGTTCGAGGATTAAGTTGATCTGGGATCGAGTTAAGCCTCGGAGGCTAAGCACATTGGTGGGGTTTGAAAATGATGGCTTAAGAAAGTGATTTCGAGACGCTTTTCAAAGCTTTCGAAGCCGATTGGAGAAGGAGGTGATGTAGTGTCAATCATCATTGTTCAAAATTTATGAAAGCTCCAGGATCAAACTATTACTCACTAAAAATGCTTGCTTTCTAGTTCGGGTTGGCCTCTTGAGCACTAAATTTTGAGCCTTTCTTTTGGTTTATCCAAAGGTAGGAAATGAGAAGCATAAATAAGGAAAATAGATCGAGAAGTTCTATTATACTGATGTAGTCATTTTCTTCCGAGATAAATATCAGGATGGCTTCCTCATGCACTGCAATAACATTAACCAAATGTCAAAATTCATTACAAAGAAAACAAAACTAAACTGAAAGAAACTAGCCATCAGAAGATGATTTTTACGTTGGAGTAGGCAACAGATCAGAACTTCTTAATGCCACCATTTGGTTGAACGTCTTCAAGGCTATAATATCGGCTCTGATACCACCTGTAACATCCCAGATCACCTACTTACAGATATTGTCCGCTTTGGGCCTTAACTCAGCTAGCCCTCACGATTTTACTTTTCCCAAGGCCTTCCCAGGAGGTCAGCCATCCTAGAACTACTCTCATCTAAGCACATTTAACCTCGAAGGTCCGATGGGATCCGGTGCGTTAGGTCATGAAAAATGTATCTGTAAGGAAGAGATATCCGTACCCTTATAAGGCGTACTTTGTTCCTCTCTCCAACCGATGTGGGATCTCACAGGCTTGACTCAGATAAGACATAAGAGTCAAACTCGGTGTTAGAAAGTTGATCAACTATGATGCAAAAGGCATGTTCGAGGATTAAGTTGATATGGGATCGAGTTAAGCCTCGGAGGCTAAGCACATTGGTGGGGTTTGAAAATGATGGCCTAGAGAAAGTGATTTCGAGACTCTTTTCAAAGCCTTCGAAGCCGATTGGAGAAGGAGGTGATGTAGTGTCAATCATCATTGTTCAAAATTTATGAAAGCTCCAGGATCAAACTATTACTCACTAAAAATGCTTGCTTTCTAGTTCGGGTTGGCCTCTTGAGCACTAAATTTTGAGCCTTTCTTTTGGTTTATCCAAAGGTAAGAAATGAGAAGTAGAAATAAGAAAAATAGATTGAGAAGTTTTATTATACTGATGTAGTCATTTTCTTCTGAGATAAATATCAGGATGGCTTCCTCACGCATTGCAGTAACATTAACCAAATGTCAAAAATCATTACAAAGAAAACAAAACTAAACTGAAAGAAACTAGACTTCATATTGATGGCAATTACTACTTCTGCTACACTTCTTCTTCCCACCTTTGGTCTCCATTACAACATTCACAATTCTCTGGAACACAACAGTAAGGATACGCGAAAATCAATTAGGATAAATTTGAAATCGAGAGAGAAAATTATAAATAAATTAAATTAAAAAGTGGGTCCCATATTTATTAAAGATATTTTTAAATATATTTTTAAAGAAATGAGTCCCACCTTGCCACATCAATACTAACGCGGTATAAGAACCCACTTAGTTGTATAAAAAATTATTTTACAAATTCTAGGTCAGCGTTGACCTGACATTTAACAGAGGCGTTTGAATTTTCCGTTAGGGTGGGGTTACACTTTAACGTTTTTCAAATTTTAGGTTAGAATTGTTCACTCTCGAATGTTTGGGTCAGACTTGTTGAATGGTGTAAAACTTAGGGTCAAAAGTGACCCTTTTGCTCGT
Organism: Erythroxylum plowmanianum; assembly: GCA_025531925.1. NCBI lineage: Eukaryota > Viridiplantae > Streptophyta > Magnoliopsida > Malpighiales > Erythroxylaceae > Erythroxylum > Erythroxylum plowmanianum. The sequence continues at coordinate 22,316,757 of JANVCQ010000004.1, forward strand.
GAAATAGAGAATACAAAGGTGAATTGACTAGATTGTTATAAGGTTCTCCAAATGGGACCACGTTGGATCTCTAAGACTTCAAGCCCCAAACTTAGATACTTGTATGTTAACAAAGACGAGCTTTGGTCGATGCAATGCCGCTCACAACAACATTTTGTTAAAGCCACATGTTCTATAAAGTGGCAATCAATAGTGACAGAAACGAAACTCTTTTTACCTCTTTTTTTAAAAAATATTTCATTAATATATATACAGTCTAGAGTACAAAAAGTATAGAATAATCCAAAAGATCTAGCTTACAAAGAGTTTTGATTCCTAGTAACCGTCTACAACTTGAAATTGAAGGGCACTTGTGAGACCACATAGACCAGCGCTACTCCAATGTCCATCTCCTCTTCATAGTGCTTATTAGATTTGTAGTTATTCCTCTTATTAATATGACCAATCTATAATGGAGGAAAATGTCCTAAAAAATCAACTCAATGCTCTACTTTCTTGTTTGAAAACTCTGCAATTACACTCTCTCTATATGTAATACAATAAGGTTGCCCAACTTAACTTAATTTCTTTGAGATCAGTTGCATTATGCACTCTAAGTTTCCTTAGCCAAGTAATAGTTTCAATCCAAGAGTGCATTGGTCTATCCAAGTTGAGAATAAGCTATATTCGACCCTATACTTGGTTAGTAAACTTGCATCTTATCATTATTTATTCCAGATTCTCTAGTTTAGTATTACATAACTCACAACTCAAAGTGTTAATGGAGAACTTGATCTTATCCCATACTAATGCTACCCACTCCTGCCTTGTGCTTTGGGTAGTCTGTAAAAGTGTTTTGCAATCTTTTGTACTAAACTTCCTTGATTTATCTGTTAGCCACTAAATTTCATCTCGCTTTCCTTGCTAGCATCTAGGCAACTCTTCCATTACAAGACTAACACTTTTATTATTATGGAAAGACCATATCCACTGATTATTACTAATTAACATACTTACTTTAGTTTTTGGATTCACCATCAATTTCAAGGGTTGCACCTCCTCCACCTTATATAGAGGACCTTTACTATGCCAATTATATACTAAAAAGATGTGCTTTCTCCATTCCCAATCCTGTGGAACATTTGATTTTGCATCCATTGTCTTTTCTCTAGAATTTCCTTTATAGTACTCGACATGTCTTGCCTTAGCTTTAAGATCCAAATACTCTTATGTTTTATGAATACATTGTGTATCTATTTCACCCATAAATCCTCCTTTTTGTAGCACAACCACCATAAATTTTGCTTCTTGCTCAACTTGTGTATCGTCTTTGTAGAATAGATGCCCAGACCCCCCTGTTGCTTAGGTATGTAAATTTTATCCTAGCTACTCTTTGCTTTACTTTTACCTTAGTTTTATCCATTCCATAAGAATTCTCTAAGCCTCTTGTCTATTTCTGTAGCACCCTCTTATCGCAGGGTATGCACCGGGACGCTCGTAAGTTATTCCGGTACATATCCTACGATGAGGGTGAGCTACGAATGATCACTATATTCACTTCACATGGCATCATAATAAAACATCAATATAAAAATCACAATCTTTTTGAAACCAACTTTTTCCTCATTT
>JANVCQ010000004.1:22318464-22347350 GCA_025531925.1 Erythroxylum plowmanianum
GGGATTTATATTAATGTATAAGAAACTGTTTGAGAATTGAGATTTGCATGAGGAATAGTTTCCTAGAAAAGGAAATTGTTTTGGTTTGTATGATAGATGAATAAGGTGAGTAAGAAAGAAAGAGAGAAAAAAAAAATCTATACCGGATTTCGGATCGGTTTAGTCTAGGTTTCCAACGCGATCCTGTTCTTTGTTCTTGTTCTTGTTTCTCACGGATGTCGGACATGTTTCAGTTCAATCATTTCGTTCACTTTGTATGCTTCGTTGCAATTCCGCTTTTGTTTTGCATTTCGCTTTGTTGTTCGTTTCCCCGATTCGTATTTTGTTTCCGTTTGGTTAAACAAATTGTTTACTTTGATTCGTTTTGCCTTCGTTCGCTTTGTTGTTCGTTGTATGTTTCTGCTTTCGATTCATTTGCTTCCAACTTGTGATTCGATTCGTATCTGATTTGATTGGCTTCGATTTGATCGTTTTTGCTTTCGCTTTGATTTTCGATATGTATTCTCTTCCGTTTTCCCTTTTGTTTTCGCATATTGTTATTCGATTATCCGTCCTTCGTTTCATTTTTCGGTTGGGATCCGGTTCCTGGATCGGGTCCCAACAATGTGAAATTACACAGGCCGTGTGTTTCTAACACAGAAGCACCATCACACCCAAAAGTTACACGGTCTACCAGTGTGGGATCACACGGTCTGACCCCAAAAATGACAAAATCTCATTTCAAGTTCTGCACAAAAGTTGTAGATCAAGAAGTCCTCTTCGTAACCATCTATAGAAAACCTTAATCCGACATCTCTAGTAAAAGTTATGCCAATTGTTCCAAGATAGGTTCAACATGATTAAGAACATGAGCATGGTTGATTCTTTTGGCCATAACTTCATGACCCGACCTCCAAATTAAGCGATTCTTAAGAAATAGCTTCCTAACACATGTATCTATCTCTCCATGAAAATTGGGATCTTTTGAAGTTGTGTGGAGAAAGTTTGATTGAGAGAAATTAAGGACTCAGTTGGGAGACCATGATTGAGGTAGGTACACACTTTGGCTTTTTAAACTTAACTTCTTCTATAGAGATTCCAATTGAGATAGTTCTTGCTGCAAATTAAATTAGAAATGTGGAGCTACAATTGATCGAAGAAATCAATTATGATTTTTGTTGATTGACTAGTGTGGGCACACCACCCTTGTGAGATGACTGCCAGAGAGGGTTCTTTGGAATAACCTTACAAGTTTATGAGCTCAAGGTTTATGACTCCGGATGTTGGGCTCTGGAAATGGGATTCAATAGGTAGAGTATTCATTAAAGGTGACTATTAGGAAGTGATGGGCATGGAAAAGAATGAATCTGAAGAAACCAAAGAAACTGAGGAGGCAAAATAAGTAGCAAAAAACCAAGAGATGATTCAGTCGATTAATGTCTCCCCTAAAATATGGGAGTACATTCTAAAGGATAATAGCTTTGAATATGTTCATCCAAAAGGAGTTCAACAAAATTTATCAGAAGATTTTTGTAACTCAACAATGAATAAAGGAGGAAATGTTCTGGAAACTAGTGGTACTATTCTAAATGATGGAGTTTCAGTTGTTCAACAGGATGAACAAAGTCTGTTAAAGGTTGATTTACAAAATGGTAGTAATTAAGAGGAGCAGTTTGATCAGGTCACCTCTCAAAAAAGTATTAGGAGTAGTAGGAAAAGCTCCAAAGGGAAAACAAATTGCCTATGACTTTGATTGTATAGAATGTACGTGGAATAAATAATCCTTCCAAGCTTAATGCTTTAAGAGATTTTTTGCTAAAGGAAAAGCCTTGAGTTTTTTGTATGTTGGAGACTAAAATCAAAGAAGTTAATATGAATATATTGGTTTGTTTAAGTAGCACCTGGTAGTTAATTACAAACCATCAAAGTCATGTATATGGAAGGATTATTATAGCTTATGATGGTGATTACTTGAAAGTGGAGGTTCTGGAATCAAGAATCAGACATCTCAACCTCTAGTTTCTTTAATTGAGCCACAATGTACCTCACCTTCATGATATGCTCACACACACCTCAGACACCGATGAGTCTTATAGATAAAAACTTCATAATTAGGGTGCTTGTAAGTGCTTTGTCTGAAGTTTCAAACTACTCATCAACAGTCTTCAGTAGAGCACAAACATTGTCATGTTGTTCTACGGAACCACAAATGCTAGCATCAATTTTTTTTAATGAACATCACTTTTAGGCCATTAGATTGCTCCTAATGTTCATAAAGTGCAATTTTAGATGTAGTGCTAGCCTCTGTTACCTTAGGTAGTTCGTCCTTCCATATAGCATAATTAATGTCTATCCACCGAATGAAGAAGAATTCTCTCCTTCTAAATCTTATAATTTTGACCCCTTAGTTCTGGAATTTCACAACTTGTATAGAGAAACTAATAGTTTGAATAGCTGCATAAATTATACATACATACTTCTTATCAATCAATTGAGGCTAACAAACTATATATATTGCTAATGTAAAGCATATCTTAAAAGACATAAATCAAATGACATAAAAATTGTCCGTGGGCTAAATTTTTAATTCAAATAGATTTATGTTAAACTCTATGATAAAGCTATCAAATTATATACCAATTTCTAATACCTGTGGGTAAATTAGAAAAATAATTTGATATTTCATCATAATTAATTATTCAAATATAATAAAAATTCCTATGGGATAAAACTTATTATACAAAATTAATTAATTACAATTAAAAGTCTCTAAACTTTATGTGATTATTGTGGCTAAGTCCTAATAATTAATCACCAAAAACTTTTTATTCATAATGTTATTCACAAGGCAAAAAAAAAAGAGATATAACAGCCACAATATAAAATGTTGCATGATTAACAATTATTCAAATACAATATCAATGTATAATATATACAAATATAAGCTATCAGTTCAGATGAATGAGGCTCACCATTCCCTCCTATGAGGGCACTGGCTTCAGCCACAACATTTGTTGTTTATAATAAAACAAAACGTACAACATAGCTAAAACATATATGATTGTTAACAAAACACAGAGCATAGCTAAAACCACATAAAAGACGCATTTCAAAACATTTACAAAATGACGTAGTTTAATCTATATGGGTCTTCTTCAACCTTTAGCCGGGTCAAATGGACCCAAGTCAAGACCCATAGGACGCTCCACAAGTCATACTAAAAAACACCACAAAAAATGCATTTTTAAATGTAAAAATGCTTTTAAAACACTTAATAAAAGATTTTTACCTTTAATCTAAAGAAAAAAAATCCAAAAACAACTCTAAATCGAAAGTTTTTGAATCTGAAAAGGTAGAGGTTCACAAGGCTCTGATACCAAATATAAGCACAGTCTAACATATATTTAACAGTAATATACATTAGAATGTCATATAAAATAAATGTGGAAGAAAAAATGAAATACCTCCTGCTATTTTGGAATTCTTCTAAGATCTTAAATCCCAATACAATGGTGTATTTCTTTCAGAAGAGAAAAGAAGCTTCGGGACTTAAAAAATTGAGAAAACAAGATGTATGAATGTGCTTCCATCAAGCACAATATCAGTTATCTTAAAGCCAGGAATTCTTACCCATTAATTTACATAACGTTTGGACCATTTATGACACAAGAAGAGTAGAAGTTCTCATAATCATTAGATAGCGTTAAAAGATTTAAGACTTTTGACGATGATAAGATACAACTACTCAAAAATTACAACTTTGACTGTTATTGTTATTTTGAGTTTTATATTAGATTCAAATTTAGTTTAAATTATTAGATTTAATTTATTACTAGTTCATTATACAATAATAGATGTTGGTGTATTCTTTTTTATTTTGATAAAATAATTTTTACTTTTTATACTTTTTAATTCTTATTTATTATATACTAGTTTTATATAGCAGTTCAATATCTGTTGAACCTTTAAAACTTAAAATTTTTTCTTTGACCAATTCGATATTTAGTCTAATTTTTAAAAATTTTGATAAAAATGATATCATAGCGCTGTTATGAATGGAAAGAATTCTAGGCAAGTTCATATGTTGCATGTCAAACTTCAAATTGTTTCATTAATATTCCCATTATTTGTGAAGAAAGATTAAGAAATTTTTAATAAATAAGATATTCTAATACCTAACATTTTCAATGACAAAATAAAATTTAGGAGAGAATTAACTTCGTGGTCAATCGATCCTAACGGAAAATTTATTTGTTCGTCGCATTTTACAAGTGACTATGGATAAAATTAACACATAAAAGTTATCATTCGCATCGCAATGTTTCACAACTGCAACAGCCGGAGAAATAGTGGAACATAAGACGAGTCTTGGTCTGATCGTTTTTCTACGTTGAAGCAATCCAAGCCAGTGATGGACTGGTCTTCATGGTTTCGACGCAGTCTTCTAAAGAGTAATAGCACAAACACCCAAGTCCCACTGAAACACCAACAATCAAATCGACATCTACAAGGAGAAGAAAGCGAACAAGAGCTATACGGAATCACTCAGCAATTAATCGACCACATTAAGTCCTTTACACTTGACACCTTCAAGAATTTCGCTTTTCCGGGTGAGAAACAAAAATTCAATTTCGTTGAAATGTGTTATCAAAGGTTTTTTCTTCTTCTTCTGTTTCGCCCAAGTCACAGCGTTTTGAGCTGTTGGCCGATATAATTGCGCGCGAGTTACGAGGTTGGTTTGTGGTGCAGAAGATGAAGGACCAGCGGGAGTCACTTTTGATCACGCAACTCAGGCACCAGCATCGGCCAATGTCCAAAAGGATCTGTCCCAGTGGCAAGAGCAACATGCTCTTCTTGTTCTATCCAAAGTCAAGGTTTTCTGTTTCCAAATTTTTATTCATTTGTTTTACGTGTACTGCTTTAAATGGATTGGTCTCGAGGAATGAAATTGTGGTGTGGATCATGTAATGATTGTGAATAAATGTATGCTAAGTTCTTGATTCGGCAATTACTTGGGGCTAACAGGTCTCAATTTTTGCTACAGTTTTCATTTCTGTCTTCTGGAACGCATATTTACCACAATTGATTAACAAAGACTGGAGTTTCAGGTCCAGTTTCTAGGAACTTATTACTTGTGACTATAAACAGGGAACATTTTTATTTGTTAATATTTGCTGAAATTGGACTGGTGCTTTTATAGTGTTGATAATTGAATTCCCTTGAACTTTTACCTGCTATCTTGACTTAATGTTATTGTTTGACTTGGCCATAAAGCAGTTATAACTGCCTAAAAGACTTTAACAAATTTCATTTAGTTGTTAGTTACTTGTTTATTTATTTCCAGGAGCTGTCACAGCTTAGGTTTATGCTTTGCCCACGTTACTTGAAGGAGCGACAATTTTGGAGGATTTACTTTATGCTTGTCAAGAGCCACATAGCTGAGTAAGTTTATCTGTTAGTGACTTTTGATATTGTGGATGAATTTACAATTAACGATTGATGAGTATTCCGTCAAAGTGGAGACAGCTTAACCTTTTGAGTAGAAGCAATTCATATTTTAAAAGGTCTGCTCTGGAAATTAGTCGAGAATCATTTTGAATCTGTGAATTACAGAGTGTCTTCTGTAACCAAACACTTAATGTTTAACTACAGAGAGCATTTATTACATGTTCTGATATACGTGTTTGCTTACCTACAGTTACAAAATGTTTTTTTTCTAGTCTGATTATATTTATGCTTGGAATCAATAAATTCTATTTGTGTAACTGATGTAAATATTTAACATCATATTGGAACTCTTGCTTCATCCATAAGTTTACTGCTTGCATTGTTTCTATTATCTTTATGGTTTATCAGAAAATAATTTGCATTACAAAATGGATGTTAACCCTCCCTTTTGTCTTCCCAACCTCATCCACCAGGGTGTGGAATTGATTCAATTGAACCAAAGATCTTGGGAAGGACGTCAATAATAATTTTCTACCTTTTGAACTGCATAAGATTTATGGGATTTTGCCTTTTTGTAGATCCCTTCTCCCCATCCCCTAAATCCCCAATCCACAATCATGATGGAATAATATGAATATGCCCGACTCTTGGTTTTATTTACAGATACGAGCTGCAGGCCATACGGCTTGCTAAACTAGAAAGTATGGCAATCAAGAAAGAAAGCTCTTCAAATTTCAGTGCAATAGAAGTTGAAATGGCAGAAACAAAGAATGAAGCAAGTTTAGCTCCTCCTACTCGATGAGAGAACAAAATCGGCCTCCTTAAAAACAGAAAAATGGAGAAAAAGAGCAGGTAACTAACTTTACTCGGAAAGAAATAGATTAGTATTGCAAGTCTGCACTTTCTCATGAATTGACACCTATTTAGGAAGTCGTTTTAGGAAACTCTATTAAAGTTAAGCATGTTGATGACCCATATTGACTAGGAGAAAGGCCCAATAAGCCTTATAAAGCTTGAGCAATCCTCATGCCTTTGAGGTACCTTTTGAGACGTTAGACTTAGTTTTATGATGGTATTGGAGCCTCTCCTACTTCTATAATGGGGCTTCCATAGGTGTTTACTCTTACAAATGTCATGCACTGGTCTCCACTTCTAGAGATTGACCAGGAGCAAGAGTGTAATAAGCTTATAAGGCTTGATGAATCCTCTTCCCCTTAAGTTGTCTTATGGGTTGGAGTGAGGCCTAATTTTATCATCTAATATTGACAAAACTCAAGATTGAGAAAATATTTTCTACATTACTTTGTTTGCAAGCGTACATGAGGGTCAATTATATTCAAGTTACCTAACAACTAAAAAGAAAACAAAAATAATGAGATCTCATGATCATGAGATATCCTAATAGGAAAACAAAAATAATCAGATTCGATGATTATTGGATATCCTAACCGAAATAAGAAATGTTAAAAAGATAAAAGATTTTAAAATAATTATATTTTTTCCACATCCTCCTCAAGCTGGTGAGTAGGTGATCTGCAGCCCCAGCTTGGATACAATATTCTCAAAACTTGAACTATTTAATCCCTTATGCCTACTACGTTGGTAAATGAACCATTAGTTGTGGTTATTTTCCTACTGCTTGGACATGATGAATATTTTTTAAAAAGGGGTTTGGTGAGTGGGTATATGGTCAATAGCTCCTGAATCCATAATCCAAGAGTTTGCGAAAGTTGTTCCTGGGATATTTAATCCAGTAAAGTGTGGAAACTCACTTTAATATGCCAAAAACAGGTACCTGAAGGTTTGTTGAGGTTGTCAATAAGACATCTTACCCTCCCGACCTCTTCTTGGTTAAGATTACTAGATTTCTGAGGTATTTCTTCGTTTAGTTGAATTTCAGCAAGATGGGCCTGACAATCTTTTCTTGGTTGATCTCCTCTCTATTCCCACTTTCAGCTTGGAGGTTTTCCGTAAAGCTTCCAACATTTTTTCACTGGTATGGCGTGCCTTCTTACAGTAAATACACCATAGATTATCACAGTTTTGGGCTTTCCAGAATTTATGACTAAATGATCGCCACCTTTAGCCACCATAGTAGACATGTTCATGTTTTATGGTTCAAGCATTAGGTTTCTTCTACTTTCTTCTCCACAAATTAAGGCCATAACCTCATTAAAACATAGAACTTCTTGCTTGCCAAGATTTAGATTTTTCACTTGGTTAAATTATGAATTAAATCCAACCAAAAAATCATAGATAATATATTTCTTAATAGAGCTTTTTAAAATGGTGGCATCTTCAGGAAATTTAGTTTTTAAAACTCTATGGTGGTGAAGTTCCTTCCACAAGGATTCAACTTATTGATATATTTTGTACCTGTCATACTCCCTTGGTTTACAGCCATAGTCTATTATCTTGTCCTCGTACACTTGGGCTGTGTCTCAAGCCTTAAAACACCTTTATTGGAGTGCATCCCAAGTATCCTTAACAGTGTCCAAGAAGATAAGTGTCACTAATATCTGGCATCATAGAGTTCCATAGCCATGCCATAATTATGTAGTCTTCTTCATCACATACTTTAAACCCAGGATCCTCTTATTTTGGCTTTATACCTGTGAGATTGTTGATCTTCCTTTCCCTTGTAGTATGGTGCGAACAAGTTGAGACCGTTTAAAGTAATTTCATTCACTCAACTTGTATGCAACGTGGATTTTGCAATTCATTGAGATGTTGATACTGAATAGTCTACTCCGATTGTTCTGTAGTGGTTGTCTCTACTATCTCTGACATCTTCAAGGGAAAAAAAATGATCTCTGGGCAACTAAGGTTGATTGCTTAAAGAAAAAAACCACCAGGAATAAACGCTAGTCAAAATCATAAGACTGTCGACAATAAAGGTTAGACACTTCAATTTTTTCCAAGAATTCAAAGCTTTACAGCTGTTATACCATGATAAAACTTGAGATTGAACAAGTATTTTCTGCAGTACATTGTTTACAAGTGTACAAGAGGGTCAATTATATACAAGTTACATTAATAACTAAAAGGAAAACAAAAATAGTCATATTCGATGAGCATGGGATATCTCAACTAAATAACAAAGCAAAAATAATCATATTCCATTATCATGGGATATTCTAACTAAATAAGAAATCTTAAAAGGATACAAAAATCCTAAAATAATCATGTTTTCCCACAAATATAACTTAAAAGTAATTTTTGCTTTTTGTTGGATTAATTTATTGTTAAGGACTCATAAAATCTATCTAATAGAAGTGATTATAGCTGTTGTAAAATGGCAGGTTTGATAAATGGTATTGAAGATGTCAAGATATCAAATTTCTAACTTCTTCAATTTAGTGACATCTAGCAGCTTGGCGCCACATTTTCCTCCAAGTTTTGGTGCTCCTGCAGAGCAATAAAAACTCTAATAAATTTCATCAGCAATTCTATCATTGCTCATGGCTGCTTTCTCTGTTGTAAAGTCTGTCAAAATAGTTGTGGGATTATAGACCTCATTTCCTGAATTAACTATTAAGTGGTGGGTATGTTTTGGAAATGTTTTATGTGGAAACTGGAAACATGAATCTGAATTGTGTGTATTTTACTTTTAGAGAACAGATGAATGGAAAAATATTGAACATCAGTTGTCCCGGGAATTATTACTAACTACTTGAATGCTTCACCTTTTAAAGTCTAATAGGTGCAGCTTTTGATAATATTACTGGCTATTCTGGCGTATATATGGTTTGGTCTGTACTGCACAATTTCTTAAAAGTAAGTTAGCTTGAAACTAGCTTAACCTTCATCCTTCTGATGGGATTGTGATATCATCTAAAAGCTTATAAGCTGAACCGTGGCAAACCCTTGGATATAACGGTGTGATTGGTGTAATCAAAAGATAATGGTGTGCTGTGATGCAATGTGCATGCCTGTTCTGATAAAAATTGTCAAGAGTCATAGCCTTTTATCATTGCTAACGCAATCTTTCATTGTAGAATTCATAATCCATCCTGTAAATTGATCCGTTTTCTGCCGGAAAATGTTAATCAGCAACTTATTTGATCATTGGATTGGTAAAGTATGCTTGACAGTCTTAGATCCAACTGGTGGAAAGTGGATATAGGACTTGAGGTATAACTAACTTAACTTCTTACATAAATCTCGTACACGGATGGCAAAGTCTGTTTTGAAGGACAAAGCATGTTCTTACGTTCTTTAAAAAGAAAAGGACGCGGGGCATAATCTGATTGCTCTGTGCGATTTTCCAACCAACAGGATCTGCGGTTATGTTTATTCATCAAGAAAGGGCTAAAGTTTGTTATACAAGAAACATGGCCTGTTTGATATTTGTCTTTGAAGATCTTTCAAACTTGTAAGAGAAATCTCGGGATCTTGGCTTCGCAGGTACATAGAAATACATATTTATTAGTCTCAAGGCAAAGCACAAGATAAAGGCGGAAGCAAGATAATGGGTTGTAGATTTCATCTAAATTAAAGGAGTGGACTTTTTTGCCAGTTCAAAAGAAAGGTATCTGGACTCGACGGCCATTCTCTGTTTGAACAAAGTTGGCAGGTCCAGACAGTCGGTGTTTATGTCTGGAGTTCGAGAAGACAAACAAAAAGCTTAATTAGCAAACATGCAGTCATCAGATACAAAGGGAAATGCTGTCTAAAGAAGACTTAGATAGGTAAAGAGAGTCCAAAGTCCTAGGAAGATTTTGGGCCATAAACTCAACGTGGTCTAAGCAAATAAAGGGCAAAGCAGAAACAGAAGTTATAAGTGTAGAATGGCGAGAGAGAGGGAGAGGACGACTTGAAATGTATATTGAACAAGTTGCATTGCAGCTGTGAAATGCGTGGTTTGCAGAACCGTACAAAGCCCCATGTGAATAAGAGACAATTCCTCATTCTTCCACGCAATGCAAATATCTGCTGGAAGGGGTTGCATGCGCGCATTTCCTGCGTGGTCCAAGGCAGGAGATAGAAACCCACCCTTATCTTGGATTTACAATCCTAGAAACATCAATGTCTAAACTTCAACCAAAGCTCTGATGTTTGTGTCATTGCTAAGCATGCAGGTACAAGATAGAGGTAAAGACGAGCACAAAATACGATCCGGTTATATTTATTTCTCAATTCATGCTTCTTATCTTGTTACAAGGAAATGTAAAATTTCAGTTAAAAGAGAATCTGGCTAATAGAGATATCATTAAAACTTACAAATATGAAAATACTCAATTAGCATTCTTCTCTCAAATCATTTATATTTGCCTTTCTCACCAATAAGAAAGGAGTCTTTATTGATGTTGGGTTAGTGCACAAGGCATCAGTTACTGTTAAGTTACAGATGTTTTATTTCCTGACTCCAATTTCCATTACGTGACGTTGCAAGCCAATCCCAAATTATACCAGTCATCCCCTTCAAAATCCTTGGGATGAAACGAGGTACAGTATGTCCTTAAGCTGGTTATTGAATTTCTTGCCACTCATAACACCCTGGGAGGGGCACATCATTCACAAAATCAAAGTTGCACCTGCAAATTTCCAGGAAACAAAAGAGACAACTAGCCCCAACTAATTGTGGTGCAGTGTAGTCTATGAATGCTTTGTAAAACTTGATTTGGGGCCTATATTGAATAAGCATATATGAACTGCATGCATCACAAGCATGACTAGAGAGTTTCAAATGGTGTACTTGTCAACAAATAGCCTTTGTTGCTGTTGCTCTGCAAAGCCAAAAAACTCTTTGTTGGAATTCTTCTCCGTGTTTCATTCCTGACTCTCTGATTTATTGCTGAGAAGAAAGTTTTCAAAAGAAACTTGAAATATACGCAAGGAAAATATCCATTTTGGAGGGCGGCGAACTTATAATAAAAGCATGAGAATTAAAATTTTATTTACCTACAGATAATTCTAAATTGGGGAAATACACAAAAAATCCAGTCCAGCACAAGGGCCTGTGCGCATGATATCTCGTTGAAAATAATATGCTAAAACAACTGTGGCAGAAGCATTATTCATCCCAACATCAAAAAAGATAAAAGGCATTGATCTCCATTGTTTCTTTACAAACTAAAAAGGAAACAAAAAAAGGACAATGCTAGAAAATCAGAATATTTGATCTTCTAAAAGATTTGATATAGTTGTAAATAACTCATTAATAGCCATGATTCTGATTTACTAATTTAGGATTATTTTAATCTTTCATTTATTTAGGCTGATTATAATTTTCTTAGTCAACGACTAATGTGTAGGAATTAGTTTGTTTTTCTAAAATAGGATAAAGGACTCTGTATATATTAGTGTATTCAGTATATGGAGAAAGTAATGAAGAATATTAGTTTATGTTCATGGTATCAAAGCCTTTCTATGGCACTTTTAAATAACCCCTCCTTTGAATCTTAGGTACTAGTTGACGAACGTCTTTCAATTCTTCTTCACTTAATTCTATTTTTAGCTTCTCATAATGTCATATTCATGTGAGAGTCAATCTACTATTATTAGTACTAATGATGGGGTGGAAACATCAATTCAGTCAAAAGAAGAGTTACAACACATACAATCTTCTTATAGGCTCAATGGCCAATATTATATTCAATGGTATCAAGTGGTTAAAACCTTTCTTAAAGGAAAGGTAAATTGAGTCGTCTTATGGGAATTGTACCTTATGCTGAAGATGGAACATTTGCAAAATGGGATGAAGAAGATTTCATGATCATGTCATGGTTGTGGAACTGTATGACACCTGAAGTGAGCTAAACCTATATGTTTTTAACAACTACAAGAGAAATTTGGGAAATGATTTGTCAAACCTATTGAAAAATGCAAGATGTTGTAGTAATTTATGAGATTTGAACCAAAATTAGCACCATAAAGCAAGGTAACCTTCCCGTCGTTAAGTACTATAGTACTATGAAAAGCTTGTGGCATGATTTGGATTACTGTCAAGATGTTAAAATGGAGTGTGAAGAAGATGTTGCAATGCTTCCAAAGTTTATGGAAAGAGAGAGAATCTTTGAATTTCTAGCAAGCCTTAACCTAGATTTTGGTCAAGTTCGAGTTTAGGCTCTCGGAAAAGAAGTTCTCCCATCTCTTGAGGTTGTTTTTTCTATAATACGGGTAGAGGAGAGCCATCAAGGAGTGATGATTGATAATCGAATAAATTTCACAAATGATGGTTATAATAATGAGGTCAATAAAAGAGAGAAACAACCTAACCAAGAAGGGGTCTGGTGCACTTACTGCAAGAAGGCGTATCACACTGAGCATAATTGTTGGAAACTCCATGGAAAGCCTTCCAATGTTGGGGAAAGTGGTAGACAGTCTAGAGGACAAGCGCACATGACAAATGCTAAAGTTGTTCCTAGTGAACAACCAAATCAAAGATAGGGGAGAGATAGAAAAGCTAAAATCCATGTAGAAATTAACTGAGAAACCTGAAAGCTCTTGCTCTTTGGCTCATTCAGGTAAGTCCTTTAATTCTTATGTTCTTAGTGCCTCTTTTTCCTATCTAAAATTATACTTAGATTACATATTCGGGTGCTACTGACCATATGGTTTTCTCACATCAATCTTTTACCTCATATAAACCTTGTCCTTGCAACAAAAAATCAAAATTGCAGATGGAAATTTTATTACTATTGTAGGTCAGGGAATTATTCCTCTTAGTTCCACAATTTTGTTAAAAGATGTCCTACATAGTCCTAAATTAGCTGTCAATCTTTTGTCCATAAAACAAATTACATGTTACCTGAATTGCAAAGTGATTTTCCATCCCACACATTGTATTTTAAAAGATATAATCTCGGGGAAGATGATTGGGCTTACAAAGGAAAGGAATGGGCTCTATATTCTTGACACTAAGGAAGACCAAAACTACTCCCTTTCAAAGTCTTATCTATCTAGCTATTCTATTAATAAAGGGGACATTTGGCCTCACCATTATCGTCTTAGTCATCCACCATTTAGTTTGCTTAAAACTATGTTCCCATTGTTATTCAAAAATATTGAAATGAGTAGTTTGCATTGTGATGTGTGTGAACTTACTAAACACAAGTGTGTTTCTTATCCATTGAGTAATACTAGAAGTATGGTTCCTTTTTCACTAATCCAGTATGATATACGGGGTCTTCTAGAATTCTAAACATTACGGAGACAAGGTGGTTTGTTACTTTTATAGATGATTGTATAAGAGTAATTGGGTATATTTAATGAAAAACAAATCTAAAGTTAGGGAAAATTTCCATTGAGTTTTCCAAATAATAAAAAAATAATTTTGAGTAAGAATAAAAAATTTATGAATTGATAATGGACGAGATTACTTCAACCAAAATCAGTCATCTTTCCTTCGAAAAGAAGGAATTGTTCATTACTCATCTTGTGTTAACACACCACAACAAAATGAAGTAGTTGAGAGGAAAAATGGACACCTCTTAGAAATTACATGAACATTGGTTTTTTAAAACAATTTTCCCAAATCCTATTAAGGGGAATCTGTCCTTAATATAGCCCACTTGATAAATAGGATGCCCTCTAAAGTTTTTAGTTTCAAGAGTCCAATAAGTCTATTTCATGAATATTATCCAAATTCACAAAGAGATTCCAAATTGTCCCCAAGAGTACTTAGTTGTGTGATTTTTTTTTCATATTTATAACATTAACCAAGGACAACTTGATCCAAGAGCATTAAATGCATCTTTATTGGTTACTTTTCCACAAGAAAGGGCTTCAAGTACTATCATCCTACTTTTATTAAATTTTTCATTTCAATAGATGTTACTTTTATTAAGAAACAACCTTTCTATTTAGATTCTCATCATCAGGGGGAGAGTACGACTAAAGATAAAGAACATGAGCTATATTTCCTTAATTTACAGGTTATTGGTAACCTGAAAATGTTCAACTTAAAGATTTAAACTCACTACCTACACTGCCACTTGATCAGCCATATGAATAGCCTCTTAACATACTAGAATCAACCCAAATTATATAACTAACAAAAAAACCTGTCCTAGTCTACTCAAGCAGAAAAGAGCCCAATTCCACTCAATTGCAAGTTCAATATTTGAGTTTGGAATCAAGTCCACTGTAAGAATTACCGTCCCTATTGATTGATGATTTAGATGTTCTTATAGTTGTTAGGAAAGGAGTTAGAAATTGCACTCAATACCCTATTTCCGAATTTATTTCTCCAAATAAAATCTCACATAAACACCACTATTTCTCACTAATTTAGATACAATTCCTATTCCCCAAAACTTCAATGAGGCACTTAGATATGAGAATTGGAAACTTGCCATCAATGAGAAAATGAGTGTACTTAATCAAATTAATACATGGGAAATTTTTAATAGGATTTAAATAGGATTATAAAATCAATAGAAATTAATAGGATTTAAATAGGATTATAAAATCAAGTTTAAAGCAGATGGATCCATAGAGAGGTACAAGGTTAGGTTAGTAGCCAAAGGGTACACTCAAACATATGAAATAGACTATCAAGAGACATTTGCTCCGTCAGCTAAGACGAACACAGTCCATATTCTTTTATCTTTAGATGCTAATTTGAATTGGTGTTTCCAACAATTTAATGTCAAAAGTGCTTTTTTGCATGGTGATATTGAAGAAAAGGTATATATGGAGCCTTTACCAAGTTTTAAGAAATATTTTAAAGATAACCATGTGTGCAAGTTTTAAAAAGCACTTTATAGGCTTAAGCAATCACCATGAGCCTAGTTTGGAAAGTTTGCAAAAGTAATGCTTGGTATTGGCCATAAACAAAACCAAGGGGATCGTACTCTCTTTCTAAAACACTCGACAGTAGGGAAAGTTACAATTTTAATAGTATATGTTGATGATATCACTGTGAAGGGTGATGATGATGAGGAAATTCTAAAGCTTAAGGCTAAACTTACAAAATAATTTGAAAGTAAAGGGCTTGGGAAACTCAAATATTTTCTAGGAATTGAAGTGGCTCGATCTAAAGAGGGCATATTTATTTCCCAACAAAATTATATTTCAGATCTTTTACGAGAAATGAGAATGATGGGACGTAAGCCCATTGATACCACAATTGAAAAGAATCATCGGTTGAGTGAAGCAAAAGATGATTTTGATAAAGGAAGGTATCGAAAATTGGTTAGAAAACTAATATACTTGTCTGATACACATCCTAGTATTGCATATGTTGCGAGTGTGATAAGTTAATTTTTGCATAATCCTAAGAAATTCATTTACAAGCTCCCTATAGAGTAATTTGATACTTGAAACCTAATTATGGAAAAGGAATCATGTTTAGAAGAGGAGAAGAATTAACTATAGAAGCCTACATTGATGCAAACTATGTTAGTTCACTATCAAATCGATGCTCAACAATTGGCTACTATACTTTGATTTGAAGAAAACTAATGATTTGGAGAAGTAAAAAACAAACAGTAGTATCTAGATCAAGTGCAACATCTAAATTTGGTGCAATGACTTAAGGAATTTGTGAACTCTTATGGATAAAGAAAATTTTATAAGACTTGCAAGTTAAATGGCATGGACCTATAAAGTTGTATTATGAAAACAAGTTTTCTATAAGCATTGTACATAATCCAATTCAACATGATAGAACAAAATATGTTAAGATAAACTGACACTTCATCAAAGAAAAGAATGAAAGTGGACTGATTTGTACACTTTATGTTCCTACGAATGGTCAAATGGCAGACATGCTCACGAAAGGACTGGATAACTTAACTTTACAAAACATTACTAGCAAGCTGGGAATAGAAAACATGTAATTTCCAGTTTGAGGGGGAGTATTAGAAAATTAGAATATTTGATCTTCTAACAGATTTGATATATTTGTAAATAACTGACTAATATTTATAATTCTGATTTACTAATTTATGCTTATTTTAATCTTTCCTTTTTTTAGGTTGATTATAATTTTCTTAGTCAATTACTAATGCGCAGGAATTAGTTTTTTTCCTCAAATAGGACAAATGACTGTATATATTAGTATATTCAATATATGGAGAAAGTAGGGAAGAATTTCAGTTTCTGTTCAGGTAAAAAAGAAGCTCAAGATCACTTTATCAAACCATAGATCAATTATGGCCATAGTAAATTTCCCTCTTTTCTTACCATGTAGTAAGCACATGCATATCTTCTATAGACCCATATACCTATTACACCTTTGAAACCATAAGAGAATCATAGTCTATAAGCTAGTTTCACCAACAAAGTAAAATGATACCAAGATGTGAATATTTTATTAATATTTAAGGACATTTAAGAGGATATATTAACAATCTTATATTGTCCCACAACTATTGAAAAATAATGAAAGCCATGATTAGTTTCCATGATATAGGGAAAAGCATGAAGCAATATAAATATCTCTGTTGATAGCTCTTGGTCTTGAAAGATAGAAGTTTGTGTTACATATTAAAGAAGCTTAGTAACAAGTTGCAGAGTCACAAAGTCTTAATATCACTATTGCAAAGGCAAATTCATAATAGCAGTAATATGAATGCATCATACAAAAGTGAAACCATAAGGACCACATAAAAACAATAGACCAGATTGGTGATGTTTATGTTTCATTTTAATTATTGGTATTCCACATTAGCCTTAACCAACTTACAAATCATGTGACAGTAGTAACCTAATTGCTAAGCCAAAAAAAACTCTTGTTAAGAAAAGAGCACCACTCACATTTAACAGCCCTAAATCACTCATGAAAGAACTTTGAGACACCTATCAAATAAAAAAATGCAACAATTTGCTTCTTGAGGGAAATAAAAAGAAAACAAGATGGAAGCGCCAAAAGCTTAAAATTGCCTAACATATTCTACCAAGAAACCTGAAGATGCTACTACTAACTACAACCTTCAAGTCAAAAATAATAATTAAAAAAAAGCAAACACACAAAACAGACCAAGAATGAAAACTTCCAAATTTAAGAAAGAAAAAACCATTCATGTATCAAACTTCAAAAACCCCTTAAAGTGATCAAACAAAACACTTGTTAGATAACACCTTTCCAAAGTTGGCATCTTTAAGATAAATGAAAAACAAAAGATGAAAATTTCTTTTGGTATGATGAACAATTATGAGAAAAGAGACAAATATAACTCTCCCTTACTTCATAGTCTAAATAGTTGTCTCTAAAAGAAACCTAAAAAATTTAGTCCTTTGTTTCCCCTTTTTCACCAAAATAAAATGTTTCCTTAAAGCTACTATTATATTATTTTGTATTGTATGTGTGATTGTTCGAACAAGAGAGAGAGGGAATAAGAGAAATTCTAGAAAAGTCATGAGAGGATTATAAAAGAGAGAATAACAACTTTCTATTATAAAATTGTCTGGCTTTCTAACCATTACCCGATATGTAAATATACGTAAGAGGAATACTAAACTAGACATTAGTCTTTGTTAGTTATAGTGTGGGTTTTATTTAAACGATGCATCTAGTTAGTTGTTCTTAAACAATGTTGCTCTTCTCTTGTTTTTTTCTTTTTTAAAGTTCCTACTATTTTCTTCATCATCTTTTTTTTTTCTCTGCAACAATTTCTTCCCTCCTCGATTCCTTGAAAATTAAAATGAAATTTAAATCATATGAATGAAAGTCTATGAACTTATTGTTTCACTTGAAACTTAAAATAAAATATTTAATTGTGTGTAGGTTGCCAATAATTTTGAAATTAGATTTAAAATAGGCTACAAAAAATAGAGAAGGAGAGGCATTCGTCCAGTTTCAGCTAGACAAAGACCTAAACAATAATCTTTGAGTTTTCTCTAAACGTTGTTTTTGGGGCTTTAAGAAATAATCTTAAGCCAGGTGATAATGTCTGAGGAAAGCCAGTTAGTTATTATCTATAAAAATAAGCATGCAATTTTTAATGTTTGGGTCCTTTCCATATGGGATACACGTGTGGCATATGACCTATAAAAATTTAATAAATGATGTCACCTATATTTTTTTTAAAGGAGTACTGATGATGATTTTAAGCCATGGTCCTTTTTAAACTTTTCTGAAATGTTAGAGTTCTTTCTCTACATATTAAAATGTTCGGGTTTAAATTTTGGTGAAAAACCTTAAAGGTCTAATTTGATCTTTTTGTATTTTATAAAAGTGTTTAGACAAGGGATATGATTTCTAAATTGGATAAATTATTTATAGAATTTTAATTTTACTCAAGTTTTGAAACACTAGTCCAAATTTGAAAAAGTGACAATAAAATATTCTAACATCTAATTTGTCACAAAAAAAATCACTATATGGTGTTAACATGGAAAACCACATAAACAAACCTATGTGACATGTGGTTGAAATTTATCCTTTTATTGCTACGTGACATTAAACATTAAACATTAAAAATATAAAAAAGTTAAGAGAGAGAGTGAGAAAGAGCATATAGCATAAAAGGGGAGAATTTAAAAAAAAGGGACTAAGTGAATGAAAGAAAAAAGATACAAGACTAATGTTCTAAAGAAGGGAGGTTGATCAAAATTAATTTGAATTGAAAAGATCCTCCATCTTTTGAGGATTGCGAACCTTCAATGTTTCTTATAAAAATAACTATAATTATTGTTTCCATCTTTCTCAAAATAAACCTTTAAATCCTTAATCTTGAAAATAAACCTATTTTTATTTAGTTTTACCACTTGATGAAGAAAAAAAGTCATATTCCCTTTTATTGTTTGAAAACATGGAAATCTAGCCATCAATATCGTAAGGAGAATTGGATTTGGAAATCAATTATTGCTTCCTTTGGTACTTAAGTAGATACAAATGCAAAAGGGAGGAAATTCTTAATTAATTTTTTATTAGGTTATAGTTAGATTTAGGACTTTTGTAGGTACATATCCTAAAGTATTTTTGGATTTGATGTAACATTAATGTTGAAGATGGAGTGTAAAGTCAATTTTGGTGAAAAATTGTCAATGAATTTAGTAAGATAAATGAAGTTGGAAGAAGATAAGAAAGATTTTTGCAACTGCTATGAAGATGAAGATGTGTGGAAGGATATGATGAATTTTTAAGGGCATATGCATGTTAGTATAAGAGCCTGAGGAATCTAGTTATGGTAATGGAGAGAAAGAAATATCTTCTGATCATTTAGGTGTAAAGAAAAGCAAGAATTTCTATATGGTATAATATGTTATAGACTATTTGGCACTAATGGATGGTTTGGTTTAGGCTATATAGAACAATATTAGTAGCATTTATACTTTTTCACTGACTCTGAATTGTTATATGAGTAGATAATGAATTAGGTGAAATAATAGTAGTTCTTATAACTCTTAGGCAAAGGATTTTTTATTATATAAGTAATATGTGTTTTTGATATGAAACATTGATCTTGAAAGGCTATTACATTTAGTCCAGATAGTAGTTAGGGTTGTTTCTTTGACAATAAATTGTTGGGCAATTGTTTTGTTTATTATAAGGATAAATTATAGCTAATGATGATTTAATATTTTTTTAATTCTTAATATTTAATATGACATGGCAATAAGAGAGCACTTTGTCAGCCACATGTCATATATATTTGTTAATGTGACTTATCATGTCATCAACATTAACTAAGGGGTTAATATTGGACTTTTTAAAGATAATTTCAAAGTTGAAACATTTTGTTGTCACTTTTCAAACTCCTGACTAGTATTATAAAAAATAAGTAAAGCTTGAGTTTTTAAAAATAATTTGCTTTTTTAAATGTTAAGAAATAAAGAATTCAATTTTCAAGTCAAATTATAATTCACTAACTAACCTCCAAATGCTACCCTTTAAGGAAAATGAAGTGGAGGAAGGCTGAAAGCCTTTATGCAATTTGAAAATATCACCTAAAGGTAATGTGATTAACTTTTTATTGGATGCTTTAAACTGAGGTGAGATAAAATATCAAAAAGTATTTCAACGAAATTGATGTTGTATCTTATTAAAGAAAAATAAAAATGAATTAAAGAGGTCATATTCATATAATTAAGTTCATTCAAATTGTAAAATATAGACGGTGTAAGGAATCCTCACATAAGTAGTTACAAGTTTAAAAAAGGAGTTGTTAAATTTAAAAATTCTTAAAAAAAAACAAATTTGATGTGAAGTGAATAAAAAGCCATTGAATAAAAAATAAAATTTAACAACTCCCAAAGTAAAGGGCAAGATGCGAATGTGAGATGCGAGACTACCAAAGGAAAGATCCTTACAAGGAAAATGCTATAAAGATTTTTCCTTACAACTGGAATTTTATACAATTAAATGAACAGTTCAGATCAAAACCGGTCATAATTGAATGGCTTGGGACCACTCTATATAGGGATGAAATCTTCTGTCCTTCTTAAACATAATCTTTTAAAGCCTCTCCCCCATATCTTGTGATGCATCCTATGCTTTTCCCGACCGTTTTGCTGATTTTCCCTGACTTTGTTTTGTTCAACAAACCACTCTCCCCTTTCATTCATCGCCATTTAACCTTAATTTCTCTCTTTATCATTTTGTTCCTTCCAACGAAGTTATTGCTTCACGTTGTTTTGATAATTGCATTATATTTGGTGAATTTATTATGTTAGCATAATTCAAAAGGCTAGTTGTTTTGAACTTTATTGGGTTCCACAAAATCTCACAGCTTATATTAAAGCCAGGCTTTCCACTTATATATCTTTTGGTGCAGCTCATGTCTATTATGTAGGTTTGTAATTTTAGATAGATTTTAAGTCTCATGCTTTGCTAGACTTCTAGGTATGTCATTTTGCGATGCATTCAGCCTGTGGTTTTGAGTGGTTCTTATTATGATGTTTTTGTCATTTGAAAAGGTGTTTAGCCGAGGTATTTAGTATGTCATTTTATCAGGCATTTATCCTATCTTCTTACGAGGCATTTAACATTTAATTTTGCAAGGCAATTAGGTTGACATTTTGTAAAGGATTTAGCTGGACCATTTGCGTGATATTTTGTCAATAAAAAAAAACCTAAAAGTTGAGAAGTTTGATGTGTAGATTTGTAAGTTAATACACTATTGAACTTGAAAATGTTTAATAAAAATAATGCTTAAGGAGTTGGCCATGAAAGGATTTTGAGGCAACTACTCCACAACAAACAACAACCCATTCTTCACCAACAGCAACTATTCCATCGTTGTACAAGCATCCACCACAAACACAAATGTCTACGTTAACCTCCTCATCTCCCCACTCGATCTCCAAGACTTTAATGAAGTCGTGGATGATAGCCGTCCACTTAACGAAAACAAACAATTGCATGCCCAGCCGTAATCCGAATGTTAACTACTATTGAATTTCGTATCAACCTTATTAGTTGTATACTCCACCATAGTATGAGTTGGGGAAAGCTTGGTCGGAAGGTAGTATAAGATTGAATAAATATCACAGGTAGTACACACTAAAGATTCATAAGGAAGAGCATGAAGATCTATAGATTGCATCAATGGCATACAATAATGCTTAATAGGATAATGAGGATAGATGGTAGGCACATATGAAGGTTGCAAACTCATGTATGGTCCCAAAGTTCCATTATCTTGTTAGTAAATGTACTTGCAATCAATCCATTGGTTGTAATTTTATATACATAATTATTATTTTAGTTAATAAAAACATTCTTTATATTTCTATATTTTTTAATTACTTTTGATATCTTATACTAAAAGTAAAATCTTTGGAATAAGTTCTATACAATTAAAACTATAACAAAATCATAATTATGAGATTTAATTTATATTTATGTGTTACTCTTAAATTATTTCTATTTGTAGTTTTATCAAGATAGAATATTCATAGAATAATAAAACTAGCATATAATATGTTTCTTTCTTAAGAAGAATGTAATTTATATTATAAATTAAAGTATGGAGATATTGAAATAAAAGTGTGGGTATTAAAAAATAAATTCACTAAACTAGCCCTCAAATGAAATATTACCAATGTGTATATAGATTTATTTATTATAATGGTTATATAATTGATTCTTAGACTTGATATTATTAAAGTATATCCTATGATAATCATTATATTTTGATGCTACTTATGACCTATTCTATTTTAGACAGTTTAGTTAGTGGTGTTTGAAAACATTATGCATCATATAGAGACAGTTGAATCAAATATATTTACTTATTTATGATTCATGCTTTTGAATTTATTCAATTATTATGATTCCATCGAAAAATTGTAAATTTATATTTTATTACATTTGTGATGGAATGACGGTTAATTTTTTAATCTATTTATCGATAAATTTTATGAAACAGATGACCCATGTCATTGGATGATGAAAATTTTGGAATATTCTTGTCTGGTTCTAAGTTCTTGAAGGAGTCCCAAGAGAACCCTCATCTACGTTAACCGAATCCAGGAAAGGTGAGCGTGATCATCTAAAGTTAAATTCGGATGAGGCCACATGTTATGATACATGATTTGATGAGCTCCATGCAATTAAATTGCATCATGTGGATTCAGAGAGAAGTAAAGGTGCATCATGCATGTCGGGCAAGCTATTAAAATATCTTTCCTCAAGTTTGGAACTTGTGATGTCACTGAAGCGAGTCTTGCTGTAATTGTCCTCTTAGAACTTAAAGACTGGATCCACTCAAGATGGCACGTAGATGAAAAGAGGTAACTGTAATGGCCACGAAGCATGATTATTGTTAGTTTTTCTCCTGTGAGGGAGTAGAGAAAACAAGCATCATAAACCTTAGTTGAAGAAAGAAAATAGAATGACAAGCCAAACTTCCATGACAAAAAAAAAAAGAAGCTCTGTTCATGACATCATTGACGTGCCCAAGATGCTCACTGGGATGAAAGGAACGATGCTTGCTCGTTCCACGACCATAGTAGTCTCTCAAGAGGAATGATGCTTGCTCGTTCCACGACCATCGTAGTCTCTTAATCGCCTCCGCCTCAACAGGGATATGTGAATAGGAAGTAAGTGGGTCATCTTAAGTTTTTTTTTCTTAAGCCGTGAATTGTTAAATAATTTCTTTATCAAGTTATACATCTAAATTAATAATAATATGTCGCTGAAAAGATCAAAATATTAAAAATAAAATTCTGATTAATTTCGGTTATTTCGTCGAGAAGAAGATGGCACTAGAATGATCAATGTCTTCCTTTAATTGCTGTTTTGATACGGCATTTTGTAAGCAAGACCATCGGATGAATGTATAGTACACATGTATTATCCTTGACTTTTGTACATGCTTGTATTGATGCTCATGATTGTGCTTTTAAATGATTTATTTTTAGGATGGATTGCATTATGGCATGATTTAAATCTTTTTATCAAATCTCACGCTGAATAATTTAATTTGTTAAAATTTTGATTATATTTTCTAATTTATAATTACAATTAACAAATATTAATTAATCATAATAATCTTAAATTTAATTAAAAATCAAAACTTAACTCTCAAAATCAATACCTTTTTCTTAAATTTGGAAACAAAATCAACATTTTGTGATAATAATTCAAGGTCTAGTTTTTCTAGGTTCAATTAGTGTTGGTAGTACCTTCTTATTTTAATACAGTTTTCTCTTACTTCTCATCATATACTCCACTTTTTGGCTTCTCCTTTTATTTTGCATTACCTTATATCACTTTGTCTTATTCATTAAAGCTTACTATAATGAAGAACTTGACTTTATTCCCTTCTTTGGTTGCGTTCAATTTCTTTGGCAAACTAGTCACTTTTGCTTTTGTTTCTACCGAATACACTAAAATAACACAATTTGCGACATTTAAAAAAGGTCATAAAATCTCAAAAAAGTTCACATAATATAATTTGCAATATTTTAAAAATATTACAAATAACATAGCCAAATATAGTGTAGGCATAAAGTTTCTGTGACGTTTTCTATCGAGCGCCATGGAAAACACAAACATTTTACGACATTTTAATTAACGTCATTGAAAGATTGATCTTTCTGCGACGTTTTGTAGAAACGTTACGGAAAGTCATGTTTTGCGACGTTTTTTAAAATGCCACAAAAAGTTACATTTCACAACATTTTTTGAAACGTCACGGAAAGTGAAAATCACATTCAACGACATTTTTGGAAAGGTCACGGAAAGTCACATTCTGCGACATTTTTAAGACATCAAGAAATGTTGCTTTCTTTGACGTTTTTGTATAAACGTCGCAAATATTTGCATTATTTTTTAATTATTATTTTTTTGTAATTTTTAGAAAATTATTTTTATTTAATAATTTTTAATTATATAATTATTTTTTAAAATACAAAATTTTAAATCTTATTTGATTAATAACTATTCAATATTATTTATGCATTTTATTTATTTAATAATTCTTCAATTTTTAGTATATCATTAATTTTAATAATTATTTATATATCACAAGAATTTCACTTATTAATAATTAATACCTGCAGATAATGTATTATTTAATTGTAATTCGCAAACATGTTATAGTATGCTAATTAGTATCAAAAGTACGTCATAAGTGTATAGTAAATAATCATAAGTATATAATATATCAATATGAGTACATATATCTATCCTAAACAAATATTATGTGTAAAACATAAAAGTTTCAAGAGCTTTTTTTGCTATTCAAATTCAACTCTTTGTTGTTCGACTTCGGTAGTTAGTCGATCTTACATTTGTTCAACTTTTTTATTCAATTCATCGACTTGAGACTGTAACTCTTGATTAACCTTCTTCAACTCCTCTAGTTCGTCTCGAATTCTCTTTTTGACCAAAGTCTTCCCTAGTGGT
Source organism: Erythroxylum plowmanianum (assembly GCA_025531925.1). Classification (NCBI taxonomy): domain Eukaryota; kingdom Viridiplantae; phylum Streptophyta; class Magnoliopsida; order Malpighiales; family Erythroxylaceae; genus Erythroxylum; species Erythroxylum plowmanianum. The sequence goes on from JANVCQ010000004.1 coordinate 22,343,639, forward strand.
CGAGGCCCAACTCTCATGTCAACAACGTAATATGATCTAGTACCCAAGACTTTATCGCACACTTTATCCTTTGTCATCGAATGACCTTGTTCTATTGAATTTGCCAATTCCTTACACATTAATTGCTAAAAAATTAAGAATTAATTAGATACACAATCTCATTTAAGAAATATTTATAAATGAACTATGTATTCACCCATTTTTCTCTACATTTGGTAGTTATCCATTGACCTTAACTTTCATCATAATGAGTGTGATACCATAACTTCATCTGGTTACATTCTTCTCCAGCTTTGTCACTCTATTGTGTAGAAATATATTACTAGTAATATTTATTATAAATTTTGAAATGTCAATCAAAGTAAAATATAATTAAAAAGATAATAACTCACAGTCTCATATTATATCGCTACAAAAGCCTTGAAACCAGAGTTTGGTCAACATTTGACCTTACTCCTAGCTAATGTGGGTTTTTCACTGTTTTCCTAATCGTAAACGTAATAAAATCTATTATAACATCTATAAATAATAATTCATAAATACTAAAATATAATCAATTGTCAATAAAGTTGTGAAATTAAGTTTTGTGATTAAACTAAGTAATCTTTGTAGCTGATTGCTCCTAATATTCACACAAATCTATCCACTTTGCCACTGTCACATTATACAGCTTAACATCCTTTTCTTGCTTGTTATAATGCTTTTTTAAATGATATCTTTGATCTTTAAACCTTAAAGAAAGAAACTTCTTAACAACAGCATATACTTTGTTGTCTGTCCTTATTCCTTTGACTTCTAACTTTCGCTGTAAAAAATTATAAATTATTGATCAAATCTTTAGGCATATGGAAAATACGTACAAATTAGATAGTTTTATAATACTTATGTTTAACTTGTCAAATGCAATGTCCAACTCCTTATTAGTTATTTTTTTTCCATTTTGTTCTTACAGGTAAGGAAGTTTAGGATACCACACCAATCTCACTTGATAATTTGACAGACTGTATGGAGTTTGGTTGGTCATCCTTTAGTTGGGGAGATCTCTATTCTTTCAGTGGGGGAGATCTATATCTCCAATCTCTTACCTATCGCCTTAGTAATCTTTGCTAATTCGTGTCTTTTGTGACACCCCTTGTCTTTTTCGGATTAGTCGTGGATCCTAAAATATAGCAGAGGAATATTTTACAATAAGCATATAACATACTCTTAATTGGTTAGATGAACAAAATTATTAAACTTATATGTTTCACCAAAATGATGTGAAAGATCGTAACTGCAGTGCTTCTAGAGGTATCAAGTGGTAATGATTCCTGTGAATTTTTACCTGACTCAGGTTCCCTGTGTGGTTGACATGAAACGTGATAACTAATACTGGGAAGAATAGTGTCCTTTACTGGTGGCTGATTATAAGAAGCTGGAGGCATCTTTTGAGAAGTTGATAGAGAACTAATATTGTATTGCATATTCAAAAGTTGTAGATACTTATCTCTAGGATGAGTAATAGGTGCAGATGTGACATCTCTTAGTATTGGAGTAAGCTCATAAGGTGTAGATGTATGATATTCTAGCTATGTAGGAGTAGATGGCTCATCAGCTACACTTCTAAGAAGCTAAAGGTATAGTGATTGTGTCGATACTAAGCTGCTTGATGCCACCTTATTCTTCTCCTTCGGTAGACCAAGTCCCATATGAATCTCCTACATTCAATTTGACATTAGATTTCAATGATACTATTAATTGACCACTAGAAAGCATAAACTAAAAGTGTAGATTTGTCTCCACAGCCTTATTCTTTTGAGAGAAAGCACAAACTAAAAGTATACATACATGCCATTGAATTTTGTCTATGGTGAAAACGAAAAATCAATTACGCTTGCAAAAGCAATGTATAGTATGTCAGTTCAAATACTTTGTCCTATCCCAATCTCAACTCACACACAATAACAAAATGTCTCATGTTTATATGAGTTTTACTGTAATTTATAATATTTTCAAGATTTCATTTCTAATGAAAATGTTGAAGAATTGTTATTGTATGATCTTCTCTTATTTATTTGAAAACCTTTTATTCACTTACTTAGTGTAATCTTTTAATGCCTTTTCCTTCTTCAGTGATTTTATTGCTTGGTTGCTGGTTGGCGACAATGGCTTCTCAAACTTCAAGTTAAGATTAAGCTACTGGTTACACCTTATAAAGTTAAAAGTCCAGGTATAAATACTTCTTTTGTTCAAGGCATGTATTCCGAATGTGCACTATGTTGTATGCAAAATAGGTACATATGAAAGTCCTAATACAACATCCCACGACTATAGAGTATATACCTAAACACCTAAGGGCATTCAAGTACATGTCCTATGATAATGGCATGTTGAGCGAACATAAATCCAACTTAACATGGCATCATCTAACATAATTTAAAAGTCATCAAATTTAAACCATTCCTTGCATTCATTGTGAAAAAAATCACATTGTTTTCATTGAACAAAAGCTTACAATGTATCCATTAATAAATATTTACAAAACCTTATACAAGTTCTAGGAAGACGACAAAACATAAGTTACAACTCTTCTAATGTCAGCTGATAGACCTTTGAGCCATAACTTAATCCAAAAGGTTCCTTTAGTCCAGTCTAAGGAACTAGATCTCCTATCTCATACTTGAATGATTCTTCCAAAGGACTTTCACCATTGGAGTCACTCAGTTTCTCAGTTGCTTATTCTAATAGCCAATTATTTTCACTGGTTCTTCAACATAACTCAGATTACTAGAGACGTCAATGTCTTGAGTCGGTATCACATGAGTTGGATCCGACTTATATTGCTTAAGCATACTCACTTGAAATACATAATGTATCTGAGCCATTTCAGAAGGTAAGGCTAACTTATAAGCTAATGATTCAATTCTTTTCGGTTATCTCATATGGACCAATATACCTCAGGCTTAACTTATCCTTCTTTCTGAATCTCAGTACACCTCACTAAGGTGATACTCTCAGAAATACTTTATCTCCCACCTGATACTCCATATCTCATCTGTGCTGATCTACATAGCTCTTTTGTTTGTCTTGTGCTATTTTAATTCTACTACAGATCAATTTCATTTTGTCAACAGTATCCTGAATCAATTATGGGCTTTCGATAATCCTTAGACCCTCTTCATCCCAATATAAAGGCAAACAAGATTTCCTACCATACAACGCCTCGTATGGAGCTATACTGATACTGCTGTGACACTGATTATTATAGGCAAATTCAATCAAAGCTAAGTATTGGTCCCATTCTCTTTGAAACTCTTGAACACAAGCTCTAAGCATATCTGATCAGCTCTCATTTGATCCAAAGATTAATCCCTTGAAAATCAAATCAAAAATTTAATTCCAAGGATGGCAATATAGGATGCAACCTCGGGTCGTCTCACTTAATCGGAACCTAGTGCAAAAGGTCTAAGCTAGCCTAATTGTCAAAAATGAAAACTAAGTTGATAAAAAAGGGGGTTTGGATCATTGGTAAAAATTAAGAAAATTGAACTAAATGAAAGAAAAAATGTATAAAAAGGTATATTTGGATTTTTGGGAAGTGAAAAGTGAAAAACTCAAACAATGATCAAATATGATAAATCCTCTTGAAAACGAGTTTTGGCTATCATGGTTCAAAACAAATCTTTCGGGAGAGAAATTCACTAAGTCTTCGAATGATAAACCTTAAAGAACT
>JANVCQ010000004.1:22356321-22369445 GCA_025531925.1 Erythroxylum plowmanianum
GGCCACTTATATTTGTAATTTTAAAAATTTTAATTATATAAGTAATTTTTTTAAAAAAAATATTTGAAAGGGGGGGCCTGGCCCCCCTCCCCTATAACATGGCTCCGTCCCTGGCCAAATTGGAATGAATACAATTGAGACATTAAGAAGTCTTGCAATTCAACAATCTACTTGCTCAATTCAACACATGTGGATCAAATTCCAAAGGGTTTTAATTCAACATCATAATACTATTATATAATCTTCTAGCCATCACAAGGGGAATGCAATCCATGCGAGAATTAAAATTTGACCTACCAAGATTCCCCCAATAACCAACAGAGTCGCATAACTTGGATGGAAAACACATGAATGAAACTGATTCCCATTAAGCTCTTGAATGCACTCCCCTGAGGATAATGACCAAATCTTCACCAAGGTTTGACTCACAGTTGCCAAGTAATCCGCATTTTCATCCCAGCAAGTGTAGTTTACCATCTCAGGGTGTCAGATTCAGCTTATAATGGTAGGCGCAAACAATAAAAGAGAAGTTCAGAAAGCAACATCAATAACATAACTCATCAAGCAATCCAACCTTCAATACCTGGAATGAGAATGTTTGCCTGTCACTTTCAACATCAAAAATCAACACTACTTTTATCTTATGCTGCTGCCAATAGCTGCCCAATTCTTGGTTGAAATCTCACTTGTGCAGTACCTCCCTGGTCAATGTTGAAACACAATTCTCGATTCTTCTTCAAATTGAAAGTCAAAAGGGGAAAGAAGGAAGAGTAATCTGCACAGAAACATACCTTAGCCACACTAGAACAAGAAAACGAATTGATATTCCAATAGCGAATTTCATTGTCGTTATCACTAAAACAGAAAAGATCTGTTTTCTTAGGTGGAAGTCTAGAGACATATCAGGTGAGCTGTGCCCTGTATATGCTTGCAAAGAATAGCTTGGCTGCCACATAAACTTAACATGTGTGAATCATGGCAGTAAAAAGCAAAGCTGCAGGCAATAGAAGGTTACAAAATAGATGGAAAACCATTGTTTCAATTGTAAGATCATAGCTCCACAAAGCCACAACTTGAAACAAGCCAATTACATGAATAGAAAAATATCTCTTACATTTGCTACATCCCATAATCTCACACATTTATCAACTGAAGTTGTTGCCAGTTGAGTTGAATTAATCCGGAAGCGAACATCTGTAACAACTAGCTTATGCTCTTCAGGCATGACCTTTGTCTGCATGGTATTCATATTCCAGAGGACAACCTGATCCATAGGACAAAACATAAACACACAAGGTCCCTTCAACTTTCTTTCTTCAGTCAACTGTTAACAACATCAGTTGTTATATATTGGTTGTAACCAAATACGTTTCTATACAACTGACAATGTCATTATAGATAGGTCTATAATCTAAAGAACAAGTGCAAACTGAGTGCGAGGGGCCATTGGCTTCTCATCACTCTAGCCAGGTGGTTTCATGACAAAGGAATCATCAAGTGTATATTACCCAGAGTTAGGATTCTATGCCATGTCAACTTGTTTACTTACATTACTGCTAGGACTAAAATGGCAGGTTATTCATTCTACAATAAGTGGCGATGAGATTAGCCGCGCTTAAATTTTTAACTTCCTTTGACTAACACCAATATTATACCTTTTTGTCATGTCCAGCACTGGCTAGCAACTTCCCATCCGGCCCTGGGCAAGGGCAGGCGGGGCACCTGCCCAGGGCCTCCCATAAAAAGGGGTCCCATGGCTCCCCTCTTGTAATAAATGTGCTTTGTTATTCTCCTACTGTGCAACTTTTTCTTCTTTGTTAAGCTGTAATGAAGATAGAAGAGTATAACATGTAGTAATAAATATAGGTAACATTGGTGGAGAATGTTGACGAGGTTGTTAATATTTTCATTTTTCAAGAATAATAAACTTAAACAACTTCCAAGATTTAACGCTAACTTTTTATACTTATAAATAATTTTGAAGTATTTAGGTGTATTCTTACCTTTTAATTTTTTTATTTTCATCAATATATGTATTTAAGGTACTCCAACACAAAAATTAGCAACAAAAAAGTTCTGAGTATAATTTAAAGGTAAAGTTTATAATTTTTAGCTTATTAAATATTTGAATATGTTATAATTAATTTATAATTTGTCATTAGCGTCGACATTATATTAGCTTATTTCCTAAGTATGTTAATTTCTTGTATTTTTAGAAATTAGTGTCGCTTTATCATTAAAATTTGCCCTTTGTTTTTTTATTTTTAATATTAGATATTAAATTTTACTATTTATTTTTTCCCTCTATCACAGATATAATACCATTTATATATCTTTGTGATATATTGTGAAGCTATTGAAGTTTGGTTGTGCCTGCATACTTCTTCCAGTTCCATACATGTGCTTTTGTTATTTTTCTCTAACTGTGTTACAATTGATTTATATTATATTGCTTAAAAAGCATTTGTCTAGAAGTGAAAAAAAAGAAAGCAAGTAGCACAGTTGATAGAATCCCAAAAAGGAGCAATTAATAAATTTATTAAAAGAGTAGCTCTTCTAGTGAGAGTCTCGAGGAATTAGGTGAAGGTAGTTTTGAACAACATAAAGAAAACTTAAGTGATGAGATTCTTATTCACGAAGATATTAGAAATCTGAGTGAGCATAATCATGTACCAATTGCATCCATTTTAGAAATTTGGATAGTCTTGATAATAAAGCAAGGGATATTTTAGTTGAAAAAGGGTTTGTAAGAGAATTGAATCTTATGTTTCTTTTAGACAATGCCTCTCGTCATTTTTCATATTCTTATTATTATAGAAATTTGAGTAATGGAGAGATTAGCGATAAAAAATGGTTGGTTTATTATAAACATGTAGATAAAGTATATTGTTTTTGTTGGGGCCTTTTTTTTATATTTCGCCCGGGGTCTATAAAATGATAGGAATGACCCTGTTCCCATCTGAAGAAAAATGATAGCTCGTGACCATATTGCTGCTTTTCCTTATGCAATCAACCTCAAAAAAAGTAAAACCTAAATGAAAAACAAGTCATAATTAGCAGAAGGTAGCTAGTCCACCAGCTCGACAATGTGATGATAGGATCAAGCCATTACCTTTGGAACATTCTTTCGGTTTCTCAGTAGGACTTTGCTTGAGTGATGTATATATATCATTTCCATCACCTCCATCATGTGAAGTGAAAGAAATTGTTCCACATTATCATCTAAAGCAGTAAGATCTCCAAACTGATCAATATCTTCCTGCGCCAGGAATACATAGGATATTTAATGCAAATTGGTGACTCATTCTACGATTTCTTTTTTTCACATGTTAACTTTTAGCTAACACAAACATCTGAAAGCACGAAACTACGCAAGCATTCCTCATCACATGTACCAATCCAATTTTGATATTTGGTATTCCTAACTGAGAAGAATGAGAAGAAGTTTTTTTTTATTCAACTTAGAATAATACTACAGGTCTTTATATAGGAATACATAGGTTTAAACTAGGAAAATAATCCCTATAATCATGCTAAATCCCTATTGATATTTACATTAACTATATAATCCCTATAATTACGTAATTGTTATATTCTATAACACTCCTCCTCAAGCTGGAGTATAGATATTGATCATGCCCAGCTTGTTACAAATATAATTAACCCGATTCCCAAGTAATGCTTTTTTGAACACATCAGCTAATTGGCTCCTTATTTCGACATGTTGAGTTGAGATTGATCCATCTTCTAGCTTTTCCCAGTTGAAATGACAATCGATTTCTATATGCTAGGTTCTCTTATAAAACACAAGATTATTTGCAATATAGATTGTTGCTTCATTGTCACACTATATGTTCATTGGTTTAGATTGAACAAACCCAATCTCACTAAGTAAATGACGTAACTATATGAGTGTATATGTAGTCTGCGCCATAGCCCTATATTTAGATTCTGCACTTGATTGAGATACAACACTATTTCTTGCTCTTCCAAGAAATATGATTGCCTCCAACAAAAACACAGTAACCTGTGATAGAGCGTCTGTCTGAAAGATCTCTTGCATTGTCAACATCTGTGAATCCTTATATAGTATGGTGACAATTATCTCGATATAAGATGCCACGTCCTGGCACCTTTTAGATATCTCAAAATATGAATAATAGCATCCCAATGTGAGGTTCTAGGAGATGACATGAACTGACTTACAGCACTTACTGGAAAGGCAATATCAGGACGAGTGATAGTAAGATAGTTCAATTTTCCCATAATTTTCCTATATTTTTCAGGATTCTCAAGTAAGTCTCCATCTTCACCTTTTAATTTCACATTTAGTATCATAGGCGCATCACATGTCTTTGCCTCAATAAAACCAGCATCATTTAATAAATCCAAACAATATTTTCTTTGAGATAGATAGATCCCTTTATGACTGCGAGAAACTTCAATTCCTAAGAAGTATTTCAATGGTCCTAAATCCTTTGTCTGAAAACAATTCCCAAGGAATGCTTTAAACCTTCTGATCCCTACTTCATAACTTCTAGTGATCACTATATCATCGACATATACAACCAATAAAATGCACCCTGAACTAGATGATGTAAAGAACACTGAGTGATCTTATGCACTTCTTCACAAGCCAAAATCAATCATTACACTACTAAATCATCCAAATCAGGCACGAGGTGATTGCTTCAAGCCATACAGAAACTTCTGTAATTTGCACACTTTCCCTAAACCCACATGAACTGACTTACAACACTTACTGGAAAGGCAATATCAGGATGAGTGATAGTAAGATAGTTTAATTTTCCCACAATTTTCCTACATTTTTCAGGATTCTCAACTAAGTCTCCATCTTCAACTTTTAACTTCACATTTGGTATCATAGGCGCATCACATGTCTTTGCCTCAATAAAACCGACATCATTTAATAAATCCGAACAATATTTTCTTTGAGATAGATAGATCCCTTTATGACTGTGAGAAACTTCAATTCCTAAGAAGTATTTCAATGGTCTTAAATCCTTTGTTTGAAAACAATTCCCAAGGAATGCTTTAAACCTTCTGATCCCTACTTCATAACTTCTAGTGATCATTATATCATCGACATATACAACCAATAAAATGCACCCGAAACTAGATGATGTAAAGAACACTGAGTGATCATATGCACTTCTTCGCAAGCCAAAATCAATCATTACACTACTAAATCATCCAAATCAGGCACGAGGTGATTGCTTCAAGTCATACAGAAACTTCCGTAATTTGCACACTTTCCCTGAACCCACATGAACTGACTTACAGCACTTACTGGAAAGGCAATATCAGGACGAGTGATAGTAAGATAGCTTAATTTTCCCACATTTTTCCTACATTTTTCAGGATTCTCAAGTAAGTCTCCATCTTCAACTTTTAACTTCACATTTGGTATCATAGGTGCATCATATGTCTTTGCCTCAATAAAACCGAGATCATTTAATAAATCCAAACAATATTTTCTTTGAGATAGATAGATCCCTTTATGACTGCGAGAAACTTCGATTCCTAAGAAGTATTTCAATGGTCCTAAATCCTTTGTCTGAAAACAATTCCCAAGGAATGCTTTAAACCTTCTGATCCCTACTTCATAACTTCTAGTGATCACTATATCATCGACATATACAACCAATAAAATGCACCCTGAACTAGATGATGTAAAGAACACTGAGTGATCTTATGCACTTCTTCACAAGCCAAAATCAATCATTACACTACTAAATCATCCAAATCAGGCACGAGGTGATTGCTTCAAGCCATACAGAAACTTCCGTAATTTGCACACTTTCCCTGAACCCACATGAATTGACTTACAGCACTTACTGGAAAGGCAATATCAGGACAAGTGATAGTATGATAGCTTAATTTTCCCACAATTTTCCTATATTTTTCAGGATTCTCAAGTAAGTCTCCATCTTTAACTTTTAACTTCACATTTGGCATCATAGGCGCATCACATGTCTTTGCCTCAATAAAACCAGCATCATTTAATAAATCCAAACAATATTTTTTTTGAGATAGATAGATCCCTTTATGACTGCCAGAAACTTCAATTCCTAAGAAGTATTTCAATGGTCCTAAATCCTTTGTCTGAAAACAATTCCCAAGGAATGCTTTAAACCTTCTGATCCCTACTTCATAACTTCTAGTGATCACTATATCATCCACATATACAACCAATAAAATGCACACGGAGCTAGATGATGTAAAGAACACTGAGTGATCATATGCACTTCTTCGCAAGCCAAAATCAATCATTACACTACTAAATCTTCAAATCAGGCACGAGGTGATTGCTTCAAACCATACAGAAACTTCCATAATTTGCACACTTTCCCTGAACCCACATGAACTGACTTACAGCACTTACTAGAAAGGCAATATCAGGACGAGTGATAGTAAGATAGCTCAATTTTCCCAAAATTTTCCTATATTTTTCAGGATTCTCAAGTAAGTCTCCATCTTCAACTTTTAACTTCACATTTGGTATCATAGGCGCATCACATGTCTTTATCTCAATAAAACCAGCATCATTTAATAACTCCAAACAATATTTTCTTTGAGATAGATAGATCCCTTTTTGACCGTGAGAAACTTCAATTCCTAGGAAGTATTTCAATGGTCCTAAATCCTTTGTCTGAAAACAATTCCCAAGGAATGCTTTAAACCTTCTGATCCCTATTTCATAACTTCTAGTGATCACTATATCATCCACATATACAACCAATAAAATGCACTCGGAACTAGATGATGTAAAGAATAGTGAGTGATTATATGAACTTCTTCGCAAGCCAAAATCAATCATTACACTACTAAATCTTCCAAATCAGGCACGAGGTGATTGCTTCAAGCGATACAGAAATTTCCGAAATTTGCACACTTTTCCTGAACGCCCCCCCCTCGAGCAACAAATGTAAGTGATTGCTCCATGTAAACCTCTTCAGATAAATTCCCATGTAAGAAAGCATTCTTCACATCAAGTTGGTGAAATACCCAATTGTAAGTGGCAACTAAGGAGGTAAACAGTCGGATAGAAGAAAGTTTTGCAACTGGAGAAAAAGTCTCAAAATAATCCACCACATATGTCTGAGCATATCCTTTAGCAACCAACTGAGCTTTTAATCAAGTAACAAAACCATCAGGATTCATTTTAACAATGAACACCCACTTACAACCAATAGCTTGTTTCTCTGAAGGAAGAGGCACAAGATCCCATGTATGATTTTGCTCTAAAGCCATCATTTCTTCTTTCATTGCAACTTGCCAACCATCATGAGCTAGTGTTTTAGCAAGGGATGCTGGGACATCAACAGAGTCCAAGGAGGCTACAAAAGACTTAGAGGAGGGAGATAAAGCATGATAAGATACAAAAGAAGAAACAGGGTAAGTGCATACGCATTTACCTTTACGAAGAGCAATAGGAAGATAAAGGCTAGCATTAAGTAGTGGTGAGGAATCTGTAGATGAAGAAGAATGGGTCAAGTCCATGTCCTAGCCAATGGGAGGTGCCTCAATAGACTGCTGCTAAATCTGACGAATAACAAGTCGAGAGGAAGGAGAAACTACTTGTTTACTGACAGTATAAATAAAAAAATCGTCCCTTGAATTACTAAAGTGAGAAGAAGGCACAGGAGAACCAAAGAAGGGGGTATTCTTGAACAAGGTAACATCAGTAGAGACCAAGTAACGACCCAACGAAGGAGAGTAACAACGATATCCTTATTGAGCATAAAAATATCCCAAAAAGACACACTTGAGTGATTTGGGATCCAATTTCGAGACCTAAGGTCGCATATCTTGAACAAAGCAAGTACACCCAAAAACAAAAATTCGAGGAGCAAGAGGGGACAAAGTTTGTGAGATAAAGAGAAGGGAATATGGAATCTGATCGTCAAGAACAGAAGAAGGCATTCAGTTATATTAGGAAACAAGCAGTAGAAACTGCATCAGCTAGAAAACTTTTGGGATCTGCATATGGAACATTAGTGTCTGGGCAATTTCTAATAAGTGACAGTTCTTTCGCTCTGCTACACCATTTTGTTGAGGGACAACAATACATGATAATTGATGAATAATACCATGCTAAGGGAGATAAGATTGAAAAGTGTGGGAAACATATTCTTTAGCATTATCACTTCTCAAAATGTAGATGAATTTGTTGAATTTAGTCTTAATTTCAGCATGAAAGACAAAATATAGTAAACAATTCTAATCGAGATTTCATAGGATAAAGTCAAGTAACCCGAGAGTAATCATCGATAAATGTCACAAAATAACGAAAACCAGATTTAGATAGAATAGGACAAGGACCCCATACATCAGTATGCACCAAGTAAACGGAAGACTTAACTCGTTGATTTAGTCTAGGAGAATAAGAAACCCTATGATGTTTAGCAACTTGACAAGCTTCACACTCTAAGACAGATTCTTGTTTAAGATTAGGACATAACTTTCGTAAAATTATGATAGACGGATGACCAAAACGATAATGAATTTGCAAAAGGGAAGATGGGTTTGTGCAAGTAATCGATCAACGTACTATCTCATAAGTTGAATCAAGAACATACAGGCCATTCACCAGATGCCCCTTACCAATAATTTGCTTCGTCCCAAGATCCTGAAAAAGACAATAATTGGGATAGAAAACAACATAATAGTTGAGACTTTTGGTGAGTTGGCTGATAGATAATAGGTTAAAAGGGAATTGTGATAAATATAAAACAAAGGATAATGGGAGAGAATTTGTTGGGTTTGTTGTCCCACGCCCAATTACAGAAGTGGTAGATCCATTGGCTAAAGTAACACAAGGTAAATCAGTAGTAGATTTGAAATAAGAGAGAATACCTATATTGCCAGTCATATGATCAGTAGCACTTGAGTCAATAACACAAGTATAAGATGAGGTGGAAAGACAAGCAGCAAGGTTACCTATATTAGCCAAAGCTGATGTCATAGGAGATGGTTGTTGCGAATCATGAGTGGCCAAAATATGTTGATAGGAATTGGTTAAACGGGCATATTCATCCGTTAAAATTGATATAGAAGGCGAGGATGACTGAGGAAGGGGTAAGATGTCATCCTGAGTAGCCACATTTACAAATTTTTTGTTATTATTCTTACCCGAGTATTTGGGAGGCTTACCATGTAGTTTCCAACAATTCTTCTTGATATGTCCTTCGACTCCACAATAATTATAGGTACGAGTGGTGCCACTGTTCCCAATAACAGAACCACTATTGTTCCCACCATTGCCACCATGATTATTATCTTAAACATTGCTCATTAGTGTCGTTGAGTCATTAGTCACCATATCAAAAGTCACATCTTTGTCTTTACAAACTCGAAACAAACGGGCATATACTTCCGTAAAGGAAGGAAGTGTCTCACTAATTAACAATTGTGTGCGTGCCACATCATATTCAAAACTCAACCATGCTAAAAAGCACTGTACCACAATCTGCTTCTCTTGTTCTTGCATTTGCTTTATGTCGACAACAATTGGGAACATGGCTTGCTTTTCTTCAAAAACTTATTTTACTTCAGAATAGTATTGAAATAGGGAGCGACCTCTTTGTTCTACTCGATAAATCTTTAACAATAATTCTTGAACATGAGACAGATCTTGTTTGCAAGCATACAGAAATTCCAAAAATTCCTATAGCTATATGACACTATCACAATGATTCACAACATCATCAACAGTTGGGTCTAGAGTATTTTGGATTTGATTAAACAATTTATAATCCTCCATTTACCATTTCTTCAGAGCAATAGCATCAATCTTAGGAGGCAGATTACTAGTTAAATGATCTTTCAAATCTAAACTAGTCACAAATTTGCGAATAGTCCTTTTCCATTGTGTATAATTTTTCCTTCCAATCAATTTCCTATCAGTAATTTTGGATGACCCCAACGTAATTTCAGTAATGGTCTTCTTATCCACACCTATATCACTACTCTCAATCATTTTCCAATTAACAATATTAAGCAGATAAAGAAGGAAAGAAACGGTAGAAACAAAAATAGAGGATACCTTAGACTATTTAGAACAAGACGCTTCTCTACTACGCTCTACGTAAATAAAAAATATTCAGCAACACCACATAAATATGTCAGCAGCCACACCAACACAGCAGAAGGGAGCTCTGAACATTAGAAACACTAAAAAAAGAAGGGATGGTTGTCTACTACACTGTTGCAGAGTGAGTCGAAGAAGACGGTAAGTAATAAGAAGATGACAAACGTTAGCGTTTTGGAGACAGAGAAGTAAAACGCAACATTTAATTAAATGGAGGGACCAGAGTAATATAATAGATGTTAGAGTAGAGGAATGTAAGAGCCAGATTTAAGCGGATTGCATATGGCTTCAACGACATGATATGGTTGTGTTGATTGTAATCTCTTCTCTCTCTATCAATGAATTCTGTGTCCTCTCTCTTCCCTTGATGTACGTCTTTCCTTTCTAATAAATTCTAACCCGCATATACAAATTCTGTTAGAATCTTAATTTCCCTAACAATTTGGTATCAGAGAAGTCGATTATGTGAACGCCAACAATGGCGGACAACACCAGGAGTGCAGAACTTCGAAGGATGGAAGAAAGTTTGAAGACTACAATGGAGAGGATGTTGGTGGAAATTCAAAACAGAACAGAGAAGGTAGAGAAGGAAATGTCTGAACTAAGAGCTCTATTTTTACAAAGTTTTCAGAAATCAAGTGAGGCTAGAATGGTTGAAACTATACCACAGGGTAGTTCAATTGCGCAAGAGCGCGAAGGAAACACCCCCACAAGGATGAGTCGGATTGAGTTTCCGCCATTCGATGGCGAAAATGTCAAAATGTGGTTATATAGATACGAGCAATTTTTCACATTAGACCAAACCCCTGAGAATACGAAGGTGAGCGTGGCTGTTCTGCATATGGATGAAAAAGCTTAGGAATGGTATCGTTTATACATGAGGAATCACAATATAACAGAAGTAGTCGTATGGGAGGAGTTTACTAAGGCGTTGAAATAGAGATTTGACGTAGAAATATTTGACGACTTGATAGGAGATTTCAAGGAGTTTAAGTAACAAGGAACGGTGTTAGACTATTGTGCACAATTCGACCATCATTCCAACAGATTGATGTTATCCGAAGAGTATTTGGTGGGATTTTTTGTGAAGGGCTTGAAACTGGAGATCGGTGTGACCGTAAAACTACACGAACCTCACTCGTTGCATCAAGCCTACACATTAGCGAGGAAATAGGAGGCCATTCTAAGTTCCATAAAGGGCATGACACTGAAGCAAGGACCGTTGATGAAAGGAACGAACGATTATGGTAAATTCCTTCAAAGTGCACAGGTGTCGCAACCAACGAATGTCACGCGCAGGTCGTCATCTGATGATATCTTGCCCACCCTTGCATCATCGTTGCAATCTTCATCCTCAGTAGGAACATCGAAGAGTCAGAGGTGCTTCAGGGGGATTTTGATGAGAAAAGAGCAAAAGGTCTTTGTTTTTGGTGTGATGAAAAGTACAACATAGGTCACCAATGTAAAAACGTCAACTCCAGTTTTACATGGTGGCGGGTGAAGATGATAATGGAGGGACTTCACTAGAAACAGAGGAGGACGATTTAGAGCTAAATCCCGTAGAAGAAAATCAACCGATAGTCTTTATGCAAGCGATGCTGGGGTTATCAAGGAATACCGAGTATAAACAAATGAGAGTGGTAGGGGAGCACCAAAGGAGGAAGTTATATATATTGATTGATAATGGAAGTACCCACAACTTCATCGACCCCTCGGTTATGAAAAAGGGGGACTGTCAGCTTCGAGAGATGGAACCAATCTTCGTTACAGTAGGAGGAGGATTACAATTGAAGTGCCACCAGTATCGTGAAGGGTTCAAGTGGATAATGCAAGGGGTACAATTCTCCATGGATGCGATGGTATTGGCATTGGGTGGGTGCGATGTGGTCCTTGGAGTACAATGGTTAAGCAGGCTTAATGAGGTTCTCTGCAACTTTAAGAACCGAACCATGGTGTTGAGGTGGGAAGGGCGTATGGTAACGTTGAGTGGGAACCCGGAGGGACGATCTAAAATAATTTCCAGTAAAGAATTTCAAAAGCATCTACGTCGAGCACCAGAGAGCCAATTATGTATGATGCAATTGTCAACACCTGTAGAATTTCAACTACAACAAATGAGAATGACAGCAGACCAGTGGAGCGCTTTTGATGAAATCAACGTCATTCTGTCAGAATATGTTGATGTCTTCCAAGAGCCGACCGAACTGCCTCCAAACCACCAACACAGTCATCAAATAGTGTTACAAGAAGGAGTGGAAGCCATTAACATTTGACCGTACAGGTATTCGGGGGTTCAGAAGGACCTTCTAAAATAAGGTTTTATTAGACAGAGCTATGGTCCGCTCTCATCACTAGTAATTTTAGTCAAAGAAAAGGATGATTGTTGGCAAATGTGTGTAGACTATAGGGAAATAAACAAATAAACGATAAAGGACAAGTTTCTGATACTGCTAATTGAGGAACTTCTGGACGAGCTGCATGGCGCGGGGTGGTTCACTAAACTAGATTTACGATCTGATTACCATCAAATTAGAATGCAACTGGAGGATGTAGCAAAGATGGCATTCATAAATCACGAAGGTCATTACGAGTTCCTCGTAATGCCCTTTAGTTTGACAAACGCGCCTTCGACATTCCAGCGATTGATGAACAAGCTATTTAAGCCATATCTACGTCATTTTATCTTAGTTTTCTTCGACAACATCCTTATCTATAGCTCATCCCTACAGTCAAATGTTCAACATATCTCCATTACCATGGAAACGCTAAGAAGAAATCAATTATTTTTTAGGGGGATAAGTGCGTGTTCGGAGTGTGACAGGTGGAATATTTAGGGTACACTATATCAGAAATGGGGGTTGCTACGAGTCACCGAAAGGTTAAGACTGTAGCACCCCCTTACCATAGGATATGTACCGGGACGCCCGTAGGTCATTCCGATACACACCATACGATAAGGGTGCGCTACGAACAAACTAACACTCCACATGGCATCCAAGTATCATAAAGC
>JANVCQ010000004.1:22374739-22387448 GCA_025531925.1 Erythroxylum plowmanianum
AATCTTAATAGAACAATGACTAGGAACATTTAGGAATAATACATAAATGCAATATGAATCTCATAATTATAATTTCATTATAATTTCATTTGTAATTTATAATTATCCCATGGACTTTATCATATACATCTAAACATGTACAAGATAAAGAGTGCCTTTAAATAATTTGTCACTAAACTACAACCAAATCGATTGACTGTAGTGCATAAACCAACACCAGGTTCATTAATTACTGCATAAAAAAACTAACTTCTTAGTTGCTAAGCATAATATCTTCTCAAATTCTTGTTTGGTCAAGTTTAAATATAAAGGGTCAAGTGGTAAGTGGACAAAAGAGCAACGTCAGAACAATGATCTCCATTATAAACTGAGCAGTGAGAAGGTTAACCATCCACAAACAATCTGTATATTGGAAGTACATCATAGCTGACCTAATATCATACCAAACTACACTGCCATTAATGTCAACTGGGTACACTAATTAATTACTTGCCTATCAGCATTACCTACTGGATCCGTGGTAACTTTCCCTTCTGTCATAAAAGCTTTCACTGAGTTATGCAATTTTCTCTTCAAGAGATAATCATGAATATACACGTCAAGCTTGCATGAAAGTCAGTAAGCATAAACACCATTTTACTAAAATAACATATCAAGATAAGAAACCTTAGACAGTTTTGCGTTTTTCTTATCTCCATAGTCATTGTAAAGTCTCATACAAAAAAGCCAAAGAACTCTTGCGGGAGTTTGTAAAAACTAAACCCAATTTAGGATTTTATACAGTCTAATTATAATAACAAAAAGAAAAAATAGAAAAGAAACAAGACTAACATTTTATTAGCTTCCTACTTATTCTGTGCCATATTTTCTTTCCGCAGAGAGAGAACCACTATGAATCACCAGTACATCCTGCGAGAAAGATTTGCTTATATTTATGATCTCTTTGCCATGTGATAAACAGAAAGTAACTCAAATACTTGATCAAATAACAAAAGATAACCACAAAATGTTCTCTTAAATCTTAAAAGTACTTACAAGTGCATGCACAATAGGACCAGGTCCAATTTAAGTCCTTTAGCAATAAAAGAAGGTAGATTTTAAGACTTCTATTTGTTTCTCACGTCCCTCATGCACACTTTATCTTTGTTTTAACACATGAAAGTTATTCATTAAATATGCATGAGATTATCTTGGTTTTTTTTTGTAATTGGTTTTATGGAAATCGAAAAACTTTATTTCTTGTTCGTTAAGCATATACATGGGTTTCCATTGAAATTGGTTTCAACGAAACTGAAAAACTTCAATTCAAGTTTTTTTACATTTCAGACATTCCGAAGAGAGTTTTGCATTGTCTCATTTTCGTAATGATTATATGCTTAAAGCACGAGAACCATTTGGTTTCACTGTGAAATTAGTTTCGTAGAAAACTCGTGTATATACATTTATTTATGTACAAATGCATTTATTGAGTTTAAAGGTTTAACAGAGAATGCATGGTCTTGGTTAAAAGGTTTAATGGAAATTGCATGAGTTAAATTGTTATAAATTCATGAATGCGTTTTCATATAATATAATTTGAAATATTCCATAAATATGTTTTATGGGTAATTTTGTATTATATTTAAAATAATATTATATAAATGAAATTTATATAATTTTGTATGTAAATTTTGTTTTATATGTATTAAGTTTTTTTAATTAGTTTTACATATAAGATATTTTTTTGGACATCTTTGTGATATGTCAAATGAAAATAGGTTAATTAAATTATAGAAATTCCTAATTCATTTTTTTATGAGATGATTATGAGCTTAGCGGAATTTTCAATCATACTACATGAATTAGGGATTTTTAGATAATTTAATTAATGGAAATGTGTCTCATGTCATTTTTATATATACTTGTAGATATGGCAACTAAAATCTTGATCGGTGATTTGTTCACCACTGAAAATTTGGATGGGTCCAGTTATGATATGTAGCAAAGGAAGATTCAATATCTTCTAAATGAACGAGAATTGCTTGAACATTTGACCATAATTATGACTGCACCTTCAATTAAGACAAAGACAAAAAAGATATTGATATTGCTAGTCATCAATACCAAGCATCCTTAAAGACTTATGAAGATTGGTCTAAAAAGGATCGTAAGGCATGTTATACTATGTTGTATTTCATGCATGATGATCTAATTGGAGAGTTTGAGGATTGTGCTACTGTTAAAGGCATGTGGGACAAACTTAAGATCACTTTTGGTCAAACATCCACTACAAGGCTTCGTGCTTTACACCTCAAGTGGATGAACTATGAGATTAATACGACTTGTATTATGGCTAAACATTTACGAACCATGAGTGCTATAGTTCATGATCTTAAGGTAGCTGGCCAGGCTAACTCTGAAGAGGAACAAGTCCTGAATGTGATTCGGGCTCTTCTAGATCATACTGAGCATTGGAAGAATGTGAAACTTGTTTTGACATATAATGAGAATCTCAAAACCCTTTCAGAGATCACAAGGCACCTCGAAATGGAGAAGGATCGCTTAAAAGCATTTGACTCCTCCAATGTGGCTCTTGTTGCTAAAAGCAAAGGACCAAAAGGCAACAATGCCAATCGAGGTAAAGGAAAAGGTTCTCAGCCTCCTCAAAGGAATGGACTAAAAGGTCATATTGTCAAGAAGCAAAAGGCTAAAGGCTAAGGAGAGAAAAACATGGCACGTGTGAAGTGCTATAATTATGGAAAGAAAGATCATTTTGTTCAGGATTGTCCTGAACCTAAGAAGGTACATTTCTTATCTATTACTCTTTAGTTGTATGTTTGTTCTCATGCATTAGTTGCTAATTCTCTTCCTAATTGGATTGTAGATATGGGAGCAAGCAAGCACATAGTTCAGGATCAAGCTGGCTATGTGGACTTTCATCAGTATCTGGTGGGTTCACAAACTGTCGTGTTAGGAGATGACAGTGAAGAAGATATCCTAGGAATTGGGACATATCAGCTCAAGTTACATGTAAGAAATACTTTGCTTCTCTATAATGCTCTCTATGCGCCTAGGGTGTGATGTTGCCTTGTGTCTCTTGTAACTTTAATAAAATCAGGATTCGTTTTTAGTTCTAGTCATTATGGATTGGATATTATGTATAGTGGCAATATTTTTAGCTATGCTCTATTGAAAAACAGTTTACTAATTCTTGATTTAGATGCATGTTATAACAACTCGTCTTTTATTTATGTTTCATATTTTGATCCTAATTCTGAATCTGTTAAATGACATGCTAGACTTAGTCACATTAGCCAAGATAGATTGAGTAGGCTAGCTAAAGAAGGTCTTTTAGACCGACTCACTAAGGTTAAGCTGCTTAGATATGAGTCATGTTTAGATGGTAAGGCAACCGTGAAACCTTTTGGTAAGGCTTCAAGGGTGTCTAAACCCTTAGAGCTTATTCACTCTGATATTTGCAAACCCATGAATGTTAAGGCACATCATGGGGCTATCTATTTTCTCACTTTAATAGATGACTATTCTCGCTATAGGTATGTGTATCTTTTAGTTCATCGTTATGAAGCTCTTGATGTGTTCAAACGTTTTGTGACTGAAGTTGAGACACAATTGGAAAGAAGAGTTAAAACTCCTCAAACTGATCATGATAGAGAATATCTACCTGATATGTTCAAAGAATTTTGTGAGAAAAGAGTACAATAAGACAACTAATGATTCCTCGAACTCCACAACAAAATGGTGTTATGAAGCATAGGAATCGAACATTGCTTAACATAGTTAGGTCAATGATGGCAAACGCTCATCTTCCAATTAGTTTTTGGGGAGATACGTTGCTCACAGAAACTTATCTTCTTAACCAGTGCCAAGTAAAAGTTTACTCGCCACCCTATTTGAGTTATGGAATATAAGAAAGCCCTCTTTAGATCATTTACGCCCATGAGGTTTGGCTGGTTATGTACACAACCCAACTCATAAACATGGGAAACTTGGTCCAAAAGCCACTAAAATGGTGTTTATAAAATACCCCGAACATTCTAAAGGGTATGTTTGCTTGGTGAGCACCCGAATGGTGGCATGACGAAAGTTGTTTCTCACAATGTGGAGTTTCTTGACGATGAGTTCCCAAGCATAGGTGAAATAAAAAAAGACCTAGATTTGTATGAGTTACAATAGGATACTCTAGGTAAGGGGGAGAATTTAGTTACTCGCCAAGTCACCGAGACTTTTCCTACCTAAGAGAACCAAATCGAGAATGAGGTTCGTCTTCGATCTTTAAACCAAAAACCTGTGGATAGTCTACATGTTCAAAATTTCACATCTCAAGGGGATAGTGGGAGTGGTTCTCAATATGATTAGGACTCCACATCTCCAAGAGCTAGAGGAGAGAGGGCAGAAAAATGTAAGTCTTAGACTCCTAAGAAGTGAGCGTGAAAAAATTCTTCAACGATATTTCCAAATCGAAGAGAAAATATTCCTTTGTCCTCCTTTGGAAATAGAAGAACCACCAACCTCTTTTCAAGAGGCTATTGATTCACTTAACCATACAGAGTGGATGGATGCCATGAGGGATGAAATGGACTCAATGATATGAAATCAAGTTTGGGAACTAGTTGATCTTCCACTCCAACGAAAGTCAATTGGAAATGGGTGGATTTTCAAGATAAAATGTAATGAGGATGGAACGATCGACAAGTTTAAGGCTCGTTTGGTAGTGAAAGGCTATACCCAGAAAGAGGAAATAGACTATGAAGAGATATTTTCTCATGTGGTGAGATTTGCCTCTATTCGCTTACTTCTGGCTCTGGTTGCCCATTTGGACCTGGAGTTGTTTCAAATGGATGTAAAGACTGCTTTCCTCAATGGTAACCTTGAGGAAGAGATTTATATGAATCAACCTATTAGTTTCGTATCAAAAGGTCAAGAAGACAAAGTGTGTCATCTTAAAAGATCTATATATGGTCTCAAGCAGTCTTTCAGATCATGGTATTTTAGATTCTATGAAGCTATTACTTCTTTTGGCTTAGTTATGATTTCAGAAGACCATTGTGTGTATCTCAAGAGAACAACAAGTGGAATTTTATTTCTCACTTTGTATGTTAATGACATATCACTAGCCGGTAATAATATGAAGATGCTTAAAACCACTAAAGAGTAATTGTCCTCTATCTTTGATATGAAGGACATGGGTGAAGCTAGGTATATCCTAGGTACGGAAATAACTAGAAATTGTACCAAGAATCTTCTTAGTTTAAGTCAGGAAGCGTATATTAATAAAATCTTGGAACATTTTAGAATGCATTATTCCAAACTCATTGACACTCTAGTTGAAAAGGATCTTACCTTAGGTCTTGATCAATGCGCTAAAATAGATAAGGAAAAAAGAAAAAATGAGTAATGTTCCCTATGCTAGTGTTGTAGGAAGCTTAATTTATGCTATGTTATGTACACGACCTGACATTTGCTTTGCGGTTAATTTGGTAAGTCGTTAGCAAAGCAACCTTGGACCTACTCATTGGCAAGCAGTCAAAAGGATTTTTCCCTACCTTTGTTGTACTTCAGAATTGGTCCTTTGCTATCAAGGTGAGGATTTAAGGTTAAGGGGATATTCGGATGTCGATTGGGGTGATAACCCAGATGTGTCTAGATCAACCTTAGGATATGTCTTCACATTAAGAGGGGGAGCCATATCTTGGTGCAGCAAGAAGCAAGACTGTATAGCATTATCAACAATGGAAACAGAATACGTTGCTTGTTGTCTTATTGCTCAGGAGGCAATATACTTGAGAAGTTTTCTTCAGGATCTTAGTCTTACTCCCAGAGTTAATGATCCTATTGAATTGTTATATGATAACACTGCAGCCATACAGTTTACTAAAGATCCAAAGTTTCATAGAAAGTCTAAGCATATCAAAAGGCATTATCATTTTGTAAGAGACATCATAAAAAATAAAGAGGTTGCCATAAATTATATACCTACTAACAAGATGGTAGTTGATCCCTTAACTAAATCTATTCCTTGAGATTTGTTTAAGGCTCATGTAATGAGTTTAGTTTTGCGTAGGGTTTAGTTTTCTTTTCATTAAGTTATATCTTGTTATATAATGGACATGTTTTTAATTGTAACAAGTTTTTGTTTAATAAAAGTTTATTTCTCAAATGTTCATTGGTACGTAATTACATGATAAGGCACATTGTAATGTTACCATACACCAGGCTTCTGATTGACCTTGTCATACAGGTAATCACCCTAACGCTTGAGTAGGGGGTAGGATGAGACTTCACAATATTAATATTAAGTGTATGTAATATTGTGTTATCTTCATACTTGTGTAGTATGCATGATAAGTTTCTATATTTAAATAGTCACCTTAGTAAGTCTAAGATGAGACTCAGATGAGTCGGATGTGAAAGATTCAGATTTCACAGCCAAATCTCGAGTGTCAAGATTAGCATTAGGTATGTTAATCTAGTGGCTCAGATTAGTTTTTAAGAAAAGCTAGATTCATGATTTGCATGGCATAACAGAGTAACATGCCCAACTTAGGGGGAGCTATGCTATGACACACATTTCATACTATATATGCTATATAACGACTTTCTTCTGAAGTGATAGTTAAATCCCTTTCTCTATAACTATATGATCCCATAGATTTTAAAGTCTAATCGAATGAAACCCTTTGACTTAGAACTATGAGATGAAGTCAAGGCTTGGAGTTGCTACTTTAGTGTGTTTTTCTAAGGGCTAAGTTATATATAGTCCAGCGGAGCACATTAGGAAAGCAGTTCAGTTAAGATGGATTATTATGAGTGTCTCTTTTCCTTCATCACCATATCAGCCCAGGAGATTATACTTGGTGCATAATCATATGATATATCTATGAGCATAAAGGGACATTGTATGCATTTAGTGATATTATGGATGATTTGGGATATCATAACTATATGAAAGTATTATTTTAGTTTGATGGTGACTTAATATATCACTACAGGTTTTTTAATGGTCGCACGCCCCATTCTTAGTATGACATGTGAAATTTTAGAGAGAAGATGTAACTTGTGGCTTATGTGGCCGAGTGGGAGTTGTTGGCAGTTACACAAGATGTAACTTCTGTTGGTTATGTTCATCCTCATATAAGAGGAGGATTAAGGGAGTGAAAATAATTATTACATTCATTACAATCCAAAAGATAAACTCCCTGCATTCTTCATTAAGTGAATCAAACCATCAAGGCTTAGAGTTTGGGGCGTGGATTAACGATGACTCTAGTAACCAACCGTAAAACATGGACTCGTAAATAGAGAATCGATCAATCGCTTCCACATTAAGGTCAGTCCTTATAAAAATTCTACAGATAATGACTTGAGTTAGAATTAAACTTACTTCTAAGTTTTTAAATTTTAGAAACAAATTAGTGTTCAGTATTGTGTAATTAACGATAATAACAATAATATTTTTATTATTTATTATTAAAGAATTATTATCTAGTTAATAATGAATCAATTCATAAAAATGAAATAAAACTACTTTTATGATCTTAACAAGGAATTAAAAATAAAATTGAAAAAATTTTAATTAAATTTTTGATAAAATAAAAAATTTAATTCATAAATAACACCAGATTATGTTTAAATATTTTAAAATTGAGCAAAATAAGGAAATGGAGTTAGAGGGCAAAGTTTTCCCTTTTATCTAGAATGGAGGTCCTCAATTTTGCTTGCCAGCATCCTTTATCACTATTCTTCTCTTTTTCCTTCCTACGATCCATCCTTCACCCCTCTCTCATTGCTTTTATATTCTAGTCCTTCTTTTCCCTATCGTCTTCTCCTTCTTGCTATTTTTTATGTTCTTAAGTAGCTTCTAGCTTTAAAGGCATTCCTTATCCTTTCATTCCTCTTTATTTCTGTTGGTCCCCGAATGTTTTTTTAGTTAAGCATGATTTAGATAATTATGAGGTTTGGATAAGTGAATTTTTGGGAGTTAAATTTTTTTGAGTTATTGTTATGTTAATGTTAGCAAGATTACATGACATAGGTTAATTGAATTAAAGTGTTAAGATAGTAAGATTGCATGAAGGGCATTTTTGGAAGATCACTTAAGGTTAAAAGAACCTAAGCTTATAAGGAAGGTAAAATGGGAAAGGAAAATGTTGTCTTGCTTTGGAGAGGAGTAAAAACGTTAATTGAAGATAGAAAGAAGAAGAGAACACCAAAAATGAGAAAAGAGAGTAAAGTGTTTTGGTTTTACTAGAAAGGAAGGAAGTAGGCTTAGGGTTCTTCATTTCTTAGTGTTCAAGAGAAAATTTATAGTTGTTCAAGAAGGGAAAAAGAAAGAGGAAGGGAAGAGCTTTCTTTAGAGCCAATCATCTCATAAATTGGTGAAGATTCAAGGTAAGTTTCATTTTTATACTTGGGTATATGGAAAGGGCTTTGGTTCATGAAGTTTAAAAAATACATGGGCTTAAGCAATCTAGAGTCAATTTTAGTGAATGTGCTTTATGGGTTCTTAATTTGAATTCCTATTGAAAGGGGAATTTTGTCATTTATGAAGGAAATCAAGGAGGGGATCAAGAGAGGCAAGAGGGGCAAGAGGAAAGACATCCTTAAGTCAATTTCTTAAGCAAGGAATTCAAGGTGGGTTGTATTTTTATAATTGAGAAATAAGCTAGTAATGTTTTTTTTTTGTTTTCAAAATCAAGAAAGTTGAATATTTTCAATTGTGTTTTAAATGTGCATTTTATTGCTCTTTGAATGCTTGAAAAAGTGCTGTGAATTTAGTATGTGGATATTGTGTTGGTGATTAATAAAAAGAATGTGAAAATGATTGTTGAAAAGATACTATGGTTATGAATTCACTTTTCAGAAATGTGCCATTTTGGGCAATATGTTTTCAAAATATGAAATGCATGATTATGTCAGTTTGTGGAGGTCCCCTAAGTTAAGTCAAGTGCACTTTGACAAAAAGGCTTCTCCCACCTACCTGCTAGTGACATGAAGCTCCTTCATGGACTCCCCTAAGTTCACGGCTACACAAGACCACTATGTAGAAATGTGTAGTACGTTCTGTTTTTGGATCCACCCAAACCATTTTGATGTGCTTATGTGTTTATGATTTGTCAAAAGTTTCATGAATTCATTATTCTCGATGTTATGAATTGCTTGATAAGTTGTGAATTTGGGAAGTATGTGTCGTATGGATCTCAATGTGAATTTTACCATGGAAATGAATATTTCAAGAGTTTTTATTTGATTCTCGTTATAAAATTGTTACCCATGAGCATTAAACTCACCTCCATTCCTTCCCATCTCCAGGTGACGAGCAAGAGATCGAGTGAAAGAGAATAAAGGCATCATTCCAAAAATTTGCATCTTTTTGTGTTTTAAGCTAGATTGTAACTACAAGGCTTTAGTCGCATTTTGAGCAAATCATTGTTCATGTATCTTTTTGTATTTTGGTGTCTTGAGATATTGATGTATTATGGCTTGAAATGCTCATTAAAGCTTTGTAAAAACTCTTATCTTTTGATGTTAATGAGATATGATTGTGTTTTGTCGATGATATTCCAAAATTGTACTTTGCATTTTCAAGTTTTCCATAAGGGTGAGAATGTGTGTTTTGACTTTAGGCAAAATACTATATTGATCTAGGCTAAACTATACAAGATTTTCTTATTGAAAGTTGTGGATTATTTTTCTAGATTTCCAATGATATATAGTATAAAACTTTTGGACATTGAATTTGAGAGAAATGATTATTAGAAATTTGTGATATTGCATAGGATGGACATTCAAGGCAGTTATATTATTTTGAAAATTTGACCCTTATAGAGGCAAGAATTGTTTTTGAGGTCTTCATGAAAATTTTAGGTCTAGAAGTTCTCTTTGAAACGGTCTTTGAATGACCTTAATCCAACATTTTTAGTAAAAGTTATGCCCTTTTTACTAAAACAGGTCTGAGGAAGAAAAAGCAAAGGAGGAAGAAGGGAAGCAAGTCGCGAGCGCAAAGTCACCATCAGACTTGAACACCTCTCACTCTTTTGATCATATCTTTGTCATATGACCTCAAAATAACCTAATTTTTGAAGCATTGGATTCCTAACACATTTCTCTATCTTTATACAAACCTTTATATCTTTTGGTTTTGACTCAAAAAAGATTGATCGAATCAAAGTAAGGGTATCGGTTGGAAGAGCATGAATTGGATATTTTACTAAACATGATTCAGTATTTTGATAATAACTTGATATGTAGAGCTTCAAATGAGATGATTCTTATTTATAAGTAAACTAGAGACATAGAGCTACAAATTATCTGAAGAACTTAAATTTTAATTTAGTCTTTAAGACTTTCATTTTCGGTATGGAAGCTGAGTATAGTGTACTATTTAAGTACAATAACAGTCCGAAAATGTTTGGGCTAGAAATTTCAGATTTTTGAACCAAATTGAATAATTTTGATGTCATTAGAGACTTAAGACCATGGAAAAAATGTTTTGAAGAATTCAGATTGAAATTCCAGTTTAAGGCTTCCCAAAATCTATTCGGAAATAGGAGAAATGAGTTCATTTTTTATGTTTGATTGGTGTGGGCACGCTACCCTTGTGGGATGCGCATCCAGATGTCACGTAGGACATTGGGCACGTGACTCACAAAGGTGGGGTCTCAACACTTATCAGAGTGACTACATTGAGGTCTAGATTTAGGACCGGGTTTAGGAGTATCCTAGGTATGAAATAGGTAGCTTTGAACTAAGAAATGAACATGCATTGTTTTGAATGAATTACATGCATTGCTTTAAATGAACAACATGCATTTTTTTGTACTTTTTCACTTGATTTGAAATTGTTTCATATGATTTAAATTGTTTTACATGATTTAAAATTGTTTTTACATGAAACATGAACTAAAGGTTTTCAATGGTTCTATATTGAAGGAGTGAAAATGCTGCCTCGAAAAAGAACTCGAGGAGCTATGACTCGATCTCACTCTCGCCAAGGGAACACAGATAAACCCTATGTCCCACAAGATGCGGGGACACATTTTGCTCCAGATTTTGAGGCACCTAGTGTGCAATATGAGGTGCCTCCACCGCCTCCTCCTATGCCTCAAACAAACCCCATGGATCTACAATTCTTTCAAGCCTTTGCTCAGGCTTTCGCTTACGCCATGGGTCAAGGGTCTCAAACTCCGATGCAAGCTCTAGTGGAGAGGAGTGGGCAATATGATAAGCTCCGCAAGTATGAGACTATGGATTTCAATGGCACTATAAATCCAGAAGAGGTTGAATCATGGTTGAAGAGGACCGAGAGGGTCCTGATTCAGATGAAGTGCTCGGATGAGCAAAAGTTAGATTACGCTGTCAGTTTGCTACAGGGGGATGCACTCCATTGATAGGAGTTAGTGCCTCAAAGTCAGGTGATACCACCGATAATGACATGGAGAGACTTTTTGGAAGCTTTCAGGAGGAAGTACTTCTCGAGGGTATATATCCAAGGGAAGGCCAGGGAGTTCCCAAATCTCACACAGAGGGATATGAGTGTGAGTGAATATGAGCTGAAGTTCACCTAGCTGTTGTGATATGCGGCCAACATTGTTGCTAATGAGAAGGACAAGTGCCGCAAGTTTGAGGGAGGACTTCATTTAGGGATCAAGGAGAAAATCTTGATCCACAACTTCTGTGACTACCAGCAACTGGTAGGTGCTGTACTCCAGGCTGAAAAACTGGAGAATATAAAGAATGAAGTAAGCAGGAAGAGGAAGAACAGGGAGCAGTCTTCCAAGAAAGGAATGAGTACGCTAATGCCTAAGAGGAGTATAAGGAGTCACCACATACAGAGTGAAGTGGGAAGTAGTGGCCCTTCCACGAACAAGTAGGCCAGGACAGTTTTAGGGCAAGTCTCAACTGTGGGAGGAAATAGCATGGTGGGGAGGAGCAGGAACATGAACCCCTAATGTGAGAATTGTGGGAAGCTTCACAGAGGAGAGTGCTTCAAGTTACTTAGAGCATGTTTTCGATGTGGAGAGAAGGGACAGATGATCAGGGACTGTCCCCAAGTAACAAGGCGATAGGGGTCACAGTTGCAAGCCCCAAGGAGAGCATAAACAGGGGGAGCCAGGCCTATAACATCCCATCACCGATGGGAAGGGTAAAAGAATAATTTGGGACGGGATATGAGTGTGTATATGTGTCTCGGCATGTTCATGCATAATATGGCCTCTATATACATATGAATAGAAATTTTTGCAGATGCACATGACTGTACATGCATTCATGACATTTCCCGGCATATGTGTTTTTTGTGAAAAATATGAATTTGTGCTTGAAAATTGAATTGGAGTGGATTTTTGTGTGTTTTATATTTTTGAAAAATTTTATAAATTTTTCTGAAAATTTTTCGGGATACTTTTTCGGACCGAAAAAATTGTCAAGCAGCGGATTGATTAGTTTCCAGTGCTGAAAAAGACTGTCCAATGGCACTGAAAATTTAAATACATGATGTTTGGTTTTATTAATTTGAGCCAATGGAATTTGGGACAAATTTAGAGTAGAAATTGGAGACCAAATGGACTAGTTACTAAAGTGGACCAATTGGAAGCATAAGGAATTGACATGTGGCAAGTGACATGTGTCACTTACCCCACCACATATATAACCCACAAAAGTGTTAAATGAAAGACCACATTTTGGTCTTTCATTTAGCCATGTACGAGAC
>JANVCQ010000004.1:22400659-22420754 GCA_025531925.1 Erythroxylum plowmanianum
CAATGTACCTAGGGCTCAACTTGCCCTTTTTATCGAATCTTAAAACTCCTTTCCAAGGTGACACTCTCAAGAATACTTTATCTCTGACACTATACTCCATATCCCGTCGATGTTGATCTACATAACTCTTCTGTCTATTTTGAGCCACTTTAATTTGGCCTCGGATCAACTTCACTTTATCCACTATATCTTGTATTAATTATGAGCCTTCAACCATTCTCACGCCCTCTTCATCCTAATATAATGGCGACCAACATTTTCTATCATACAGAGCCTCATATGGTGCTATTCTGATACTACTGTGGTAATGGTTGTTGTAGACAAACTCTATCAATGCCATATATTGATCCTAAGCTCCTCTAAACTCCAATACACAGGCTCTAAGTATATCCTCAACAATCTTGATTGTCCTCTCACTCTGTCCATCTGTCTAAGGATGAAACGCTGTATTGAAGTTCAACTTAGTACCCATAGTAGACTGCAAGCTCCTCCAAAACCTCGAAGTAAATCTTGGATCCCTGTCCGATACTATGGACACTGGAACCCTATGTAGTCTCACCACTTCATTCACATATTTCTGGGCCAACTAATCAAGTGAGTTATTCTCTCTCACTGGTAAGAAGAAGGCCGATTTAGTCAACTGGTCCACTATGACCCATATAACATCATGCTACCTCGGAGTCTTAGGCAATCCCATAATGAAATCCATAGTGGAACTTCCCTACTGGAGCCTGGTGCTCAGCTTTCACCTGCTAGCACGTCATACATCTAGATACATACTCCACTACTTGCTTCTTCATTCCTGGCCATCAGAAATGCTGCTTCAGTGCCTAGGAGGGAGGGAGGCGGATTGTAGCTCTCCCACATCGGATGGGGAGGAGAACGAAGAGCCCTTTATAAGGGTGTGGATACCTTCCCCTTGCAGATGCGTTTTTCATAGCCTAATGCACCGGATCCTCTCAGAACTCTAGAGTTAAACGTGCTTGGGCTAGAGTAGTACTAGGATGGGTGACCTCTTGGGAATTCCAATGGAAAAACAAAACTGTGCGGGCTGGGTCCAAAGCGAACAATATCTACAAACGGGTGATATGGGCTGTTACAGATGTATTGTAGCTGAAAATACCCATTAAGGCTTTGTAAAAACTCTTATCTTTTAATGTTAATGAGATATGATTGTGTTTTGTCGATGACATTTCCAAATTGTTCATTTCACTTTCAAGTTTTCCGTAAGGGTGAAAATTTTTGTTCTGGCTTCAGGGAAAATACTGTATTGATCTAGGCTGAATTGGACAAAGTTTTCTTCTTGGAAGTTATAGATTATTTTTCTAACTTTCCAATTATATATAGTATGAAATTTTTGGACATTATAGTTGAGAGATATAATCATTAGAAGTTTGTGATGTTGCTTAGGATGAACATTCGGGACAGCTACATTATTTTGAAAATTTGACCCTTATAGAGGCAAATTTTGTTTTTGAATCTTTATAGAAGTTTTAGATCTAGAAGACTTCTTCGAAACGGTCTTTGAATGACCTTAATCTGATATTTTTAGTAAAAGCTATGCCTTTTTTACCAATATAGGTCGGAAGAAGAAAAAAAGGTGCGATCGCGACTCGCGGGTCTCCCCCCTCCCCACCCCTCACCCCTCCCAAAAAACTTGAACATCTTCCACTTTTTTGACCATAACTTTATCATCCCACCTCCAAATAACCTGATTTTGAACCAATGGATTCCTAACACATTTATATACCTCTCAATAAAAATTTATAGCTTTTGGTATTAATTTGAAAAATATTGATTGAATCAAAGTAAGGATATCGATTGGAAGAGTATGAATTAGATATTTTACTGAACATGCTTCAGTATTTTGATGATATCTTGATCTATAGAGTTTCAAATGAGATGATTATTATTTCTAAATAAACGATAGACATAGAGCTACAAATTATCTGAAGGATGTGAATTTTAATTTAGTCTCTAAAACTATCAATTTTAGGATGGAAGTTAAGTATAGTGTACTGTTTCAGTTTAATAATAGTCCAAGAATGTTTGGGCTATAACTTTCAGAATTCTAAACCAAATTGAATGATTTTGGTGTCATTAGAAATTTAAGACAATAGAGAATAAATGTTTTGAAGAAGTCAAATTGAAATTCTGGTCTAAGGCTTCCCAAAATCTATTCTAAAATAGGAGAAATGAGTTTGATTATGATGATTGACTGGTGGGGGCACGCCACCCTTGTGGGATGCGCATTTGGATGTCACTTAGGACGTCAAGCACGTGTCTCAAGAGGGCGGGGTGACCAACACAAAGGCTTTATGAAAGTCTATCTTGATTGCGTAGTTTAGAGAGCAATTAGACTTAGAGCAACCTTTTAGGAGCTCTTGTTGTTGCATCCCACTCCCGCAAGACCCAAACCTGACATCGATGGGTGATATCCGAGTCTGTGCCCTGCAAGGGTGGCGTGCTAAAATACTCAATCATTCAAAAATCGGTATAAAAATTTTTTTTTGAACCACTAACATAATATGTGGAAATCGATTCTCAAATTGGGCCCACATTCATTTATAAACATTTTCAAGTAACACAAAACCATCAACAACATTTTTAATAGTCATTTGGGCCCTTTCACAAATACAAAATGCTTGAGTCATTTCAAAAAACCAATTTATACAAAAAGTTGCAGAATATACAATTCAATTCAAAATAGAGAAATGCAATGTAGACACAAACTAATCCCGACCTCTATCCTTCACTTGAATGATGTATGTATACTCTCGTTAGCCTAGCAGGGTATTCTTCAAATCCTAAAAAATATTTTCAAATTTTGGGTGAATTTTGTGAACTCAATGAGTGAACCATCATTGAAGAGTTCACCGGATCATAAACACATATCACATATTTCACAGATATTCATTCAATATATATCAATCTTATAATGCTATATACATGAGACTCACATTCGTTCTTATTGTTGTGATCGAGTGCCTATCACATACTTATACAAATACTGGCCATAGGGCTCAGTCATATTAGAATTATAGAGCATATCTCTATGTGCAGAACATATATCACGGAGCAAAGCTCTACGTGCAGAATCAGAAATCACGGAGCAAAGCTCTACGTGGAAGCGCTTCAAATTCGCTACTCAAGTCACAATGCCTTTATCTGAGCTTACATTTTATGAAATGCATCAAATACTGTGTTGGACCCCAAATGTTTCATAGAAGCTAGAATTATGTGAAGGAGAAATTTTGGCAAGTGGTCATGAGTAAAGAACAAATAAATGAAAGTTCTTGAATCAAGAATTTATAGACAAGAGTTAAGTAGGGAATGAGAGATGTGGATAGATTTACGTTTTGCTATGGTGTTTTAGTGGATAAGAGATATTTGAAATAGAAGGAATTAAGGTGAAAGTTAGCAGTAAAAGGAAAGCAATAATTGTGTAGTAAAGTGATGGAGAATCAGTATATATGTGTATGTTCTGTCATTGGTGTTTATGCTTAGTTATGGATTATAAATTTTGGGTTTTGATGTTTCCTTTGACTAAACTTGTATATTTTGGAGTAGTATGGATTTATGGTGAATGAATTGCTTGAAATGGAGTAGAAAAACTAGAAATAAAAGTTTTAAATGTTAGTTTTCAAAAATTGAAGCCTAAAAATTTTGGGAATGAATAATAGTGGAGAGTTAGATTTTTTTTTTGATCTAAATGTTCTATGAATTTTTGGGGTTGATCTAGAGGGGTTTTGATAAAATTTTCTTCATTAAAGTTGTAACTTATCTTTCTAGCTTTCCATTGATATACAGTATGAAATTTTTGGACAATGGAGTTGGAAGATATGATCATTAGAAGTTGTGATACTGTTTAGGATGGAACTTTCGGGACAGCCACATTGATTGAAAATTTTGACCCTTATAGAGGCAAAAATTGTTTTAAGTTCTTTATAAAGGTTGTACATGATCTTTCCAGCTTTCCAACGATATGAAGTTTGTAAGTTTTGGATATCGTAGTGGGAAGTTATGATCTTTACAAGTTGTAATGTTGCATAGGATATGTGTATGTGACAGCTATGGAAATTTGTGTACTGACATCAAGGATATTTCTAGGTTGATGTGAGTTGATTTAAGCAAAACAGTCTTCTTGAAAGTTGTAGAGGATCTTTCCAACATTCTAACGATATAAAGCTTGTAAATTTTGGATATCAGAGTTGAGAGATACGAGCATTACAAGTTATAAGGTTTAATTCGTCTCAGTATGACGTCAGCAATCGTCTCATGACGTCAACATCGTCTTAGTTTGGCCAAAACATCTTCTAATCAAAATTTGATCTTATAGGTGACAGAATTGGTCTTTAAGGTCTTCATGAGAGTTGTAGATCTTGAAGTCCTCTTTCTATTCACCTAAAGAATAACTAAATCTGAGTTCTGTACAGAAAGTTATACCCATTTTTTCAATTCATCTCAATATGACGTCAGCAATCGTCTCATGACGTCAGCATAGTCTTAATTTGGCCAGAACATTTTCTGGTCCAAATTTGATCCTATAGATGATAGAATTGGTCTTTAAGGTCATCACGAGAGTTGTAGCTCTTGAAGACCTATTTCTATTCATCTAAATAACACCAGAATCCGAGTTATGTACAGAAAGTTATACCTATTTTTTCCAATTTGTCTCAGTATGATAACAGCAATTGTCTCATGATGTCAACATCGTCTTAGTTTGATCAAAACATCTTCATATCCAAATTTGATCCTCTAGATGACAGAATTAGTCTTTAAGGTCTTCATGAGAGTTATAGATCTTGAATTCCTATTTCTATTCATTTAAAGAACAATTGAATCCAAGTTCTATACAAAAAGTTATACCAATTTTTCCAATTCATCTCAATATGACGTCAGCAATCGTCTCATGACGTCAACATCGTCTTATTTTGACCAGAACATATTCTGGTCCAAATTTGATCCTCTAGATGATAGAATTGGTCTTTAAGGTCTTCATAAGAGTTGTAGATCTTGAAGTCCTCTTTCTATTCATTTAAAGAACACCTGAATTCGAGTTTTGTACATAAAGTTATATCTATTTTTCCAATTTGTCTAAGTATGACGTCAGCAATAGTCTCATGACGTCAGCATCGTCTTAGTTTGGCCAGAATATCTTCTGGTCCAAATTTGATCCTCTAGATGACAGAATTGGTCTTTAAGGTCTCATGAGAGTTGTAGATCTTGAAGTTCTCTTTCTATTCATCTTAATAACACCTGAATCTGAGTTGTGTATAGAAAGTTATACCTGTTTTTCCAATTCATCTCAGTATGACGTCAGTAATCGTCTCATAATGTCAGCATCATCTTAATTTGGTCAGAACATATTCTAGGTCAAATTTGATCCTCTAGATGACAGAATTGGTCTTTAAGGTCTTCATGAGAGTTGTAGATCTTGAAGTCATCTTTCTATTCATTTAAAGAACACCTAAATCTAAGTTCTGTACAGAAAGTTATACCTATTTTTCCAATTTGTCTCAGTATGACATCAACAATCGTCCCATGACATCAGCATCGTCTTAGTTTGGCTAGAACATCTTATGGTTCAAATTTGATCCTCTAGATGACATAATTGGTCATTAAGGTTTTCATAGAGTTGTAGATCTTGAAGTTCTATTTCTATTCCTCTAAAGAACACCTAAATCCAAGTTCTGTACAGAAAGTTATACTCGTTTTTCCAATTCATCTTAGTATGACGTCAGCAATCGTCTCATGACGTCAGCATCGTTTAGTTTGGTCAAAACATCTTCTGGTCAAAATTTGATCC
The DNA here is from genome assembly GCA_025531925.1 of Erythroxylum plowmanianum. NCBI lineage: Eukaryota > Viridiplantae > Streptophyta > Magnoliopsida > Malpighiales > Erythroxylaceae > Erythroxylum > Erythroxylum plowmanianum. Next base: position 22,406,469 of record JANVCQ010000004.1, read on the forward strand.
TATAGATGACAGAATTGATCTTTCAAGTCTTCATGAGAGTTGTAGATCTTGAAGTCCTCTTTCTATTAATCTAAGTAACATCTGAATCTGAGTTCTGTACAAAAAGTTATACCCATTTTTTAATTCATCTCAGTATGACGTTAGCAATCATCTCATGACGTCAGCATCGTCTTAGTTTAGCCAGAACATCTTCTGGTCCAAATTTGATCCTATAGATGATAGAATTGGTCTTTAAGGTCTTCATGAGAGTTGTAGATCTTGAAGTCCTCTTTCTATTCATTTAAAGAACACCTGAATCCGAGTTCCGTACATAAAGTTATACCCATTTTTCCAATTCATCTTAGTATGACGTCAGCAATTGTCTCATGACATCAGCATCATCTTAGTTTGACCAGAACTATTTCTAGTCCAAATTTGATCCTATAGATGATAGAATTTTTTTTTAAGGTCTTCATGAGATTTGTAGATCTTGAAGTCCTCTTTCTATTCATCTAAAGAACATTTGAATTCGAGTTCTGTACATAAAGTTATACTCATTTTTCTAATTCATCTTAGTATGACGTCAGCAATTGTCTCATGACGTCAGCATCATCTTAGTTTGGCCAGAACATTTTCTAGTCCAAATTTGATCCTATAGATGATAGAATTTTTCTTTAAGGTCTTCATGAGAGTTCTAGATCTTGAAGTTCTCTTTCTATTCATCTAAAGAACACCTAAATCTGAGTTCTGTATAGAAAGTTATAAACATTTTTCCAATTTGTCTCAATATGACGTCAGCAATCGTCTCATGACGTCAGCATCATCTTAGTTTGGCCAGAACATCTTCTAGTCCAAATTTGATACTCTAAATGACAGAATTGGTCTTTAAGGCCTTCATGAGAGTTTTAGATCTTGAAGTCCTCTTTCTATTCATTTAAAGAACACCTAAATCTGAGTTCTGTACAGAAAGTTGTACCTATTTTTCCAATTCGTCTCAGTATGACGTCAGCGATCGTCTCATAACGTCAGCATCGTCTTAGTTTAGCCAGAACATCTTCTGGTCCAAATTTGATCCTCTAGATGATAGAATTGGTCTTTAAGGTATTCATGAAGTTGTAGATCTTGAAGTTCTCTTTCTATTCATTTAAAGAACACCTGAATCCGAGTTCTATACAGAAAGTTATACTCATTTTTCCAATTCGTCTCAGTATGACGTCAGCAATCGTCTCATGACGTCAGAATCGTCTTAGTTTGGCCAGAACATCTTCTGGTCCAAATGTGATACTCTAAATGACAGAATTGGTCTTTAAGGTCTTCATGAGAGTTGTAGATCTTGAAGTTCTCTTTCTATTAATCTAAAAAATACCTAAATTCGAGTTTGTACAGAAAGGTGTACCAGTTTTTTCAATTCGTCTCAGTATGACGTCAGCAATCGTCTCATGACGTCAGCATCGTCTTAGTTTGGCTAAAATATTTTATAGTCCAAATTTGATCCTTTAGATGATAGAATTGGTCTTTAAGGTCTTCATGATAGTTGTAGATATTGAAATCCTCTTTCTATTGATCTTAATAACACCTTAATCCGATATCTATAGGGAAAGTTATGACAATTTTCCCAACCTTGTATCGTCTGATGATGTCACTTCATCTCAAAATAACATCATATCTTCTATTCTATTTTTGACCCTTAACATGATAGAATTCGTCTCCAAGATTTACATGTGAGTTGTAGCCCTTGAAGTCTTCTTTGGAACCATCTAAGGAACGCATCAATCAAAATTTTCTACAGAAAGTTATATTAATTGTCCCAAGATAGGTTCAATATGATTGAGGACCAAGCTATGTTTGATTCTTTTGGTCATAATTTCTTCTATAGACACCCGAATGACTTGATTCTTGAACCATTGGATTTGTAAGACGTTTATCTATATCTTTGCCAAAAATCATAGCCATCTGAGGTGAAGTAAGAAATATTTAGTGGAATACGTGGGACGGGTACAGCGAGTGTACTCTTAAATAGTATGAACTGGTATTTTCTACTAAACGTACTTCAATATTTTGAGTATATCTGGATATATAGAACTCCAAATGAGCTAATTTCTGATTTGGGGTAAACTAGAGACATGGAGCTACAGATGGTATGAAGAGATTGAAATCTAATTCAGTCTCTAAGATGTTCAAATTTCAGATAGAAGTTGTGCATATTGTACTATTATGGACCAGAGCAGTCTAAAAATGTTTGAAGTGTATCTTTTGAATCACTAAACTAAATTGAATGATTTTGGTGTCCTTAGAAACGTAAAACAATAGAGAAGAGTCTTCTAGAATAAAGCTGTTATGTTAGAATATTCAAGGATGTTTTTGGCAAGACACTTATGTGTAAAAGACATAAGGCATAAATGGAAGGGCAAATGGGACTATTTTCAATCATTAAGGGCATAACTGGAAGAAGAAGTGTTGTGTTGCCTATAAATGAAGAAGAAAAACGTGAATGGAGGGATAAGTAGAAGAGAAGAACGAAAATTCTAGAGAAGAGAGAGAGAATGTCATAAAAAAGAGAGAGAAGTACAAGAGAAGAAGAGAAAGAGGGAAAGAAGACAAAACAAGCTAGGGTTTCAATTTCCTTAGCCTATAAGAAAGATTTTGAGGTTATTCAAGAAGAGAAAAAGGAAGAGGAAGAAAAGAGCTTCCATTTGAGCTAAAGATCTTTTCATTTGGTGAAGAATCAAGGGATCAAGGAGACAAGAGGAACAAGAGAAGAGGCATGTTTGAGCAAGCCTATAAGCAAGGAAATCAGGTGGGTTTCATGTTTATAATTGAGAAATGAGCCATAGATGCTTTCTTTCAAATCAAGAAAATAAAATGTTTTTAGTTACTTCATAAATATTTCTTTTATTGCTTTTGAATGATTTGCAAAATTGCTATATGCTTTGGTGTATGAATTTTGATGATGAATGGTGAAATGTTGATAGAAATGCACATATGAAATATGTCATGCTCATGAAAGACAAGTTTTTCAAAAATATGCCATTTGGGCAATTAGTTTTCAAGCATGAATTACATGTTATGTGGGCTTGTGGTGGTCCCCTAAGTATGTCAAGTGCACTTGTCTAAAGGCTTCTTCCGTCTGTCCGCTAGTGGCATGAAGCTCTCTCGCGGACTCCCATAAGTTCACGGCTACGCAAAACCATTATGTGGGATTGCGTTAGTACGTTCTGTTCACGGCTACACAGGACCTTTAGGAGAAATGTGTAGTACGTTCTGTTTTGGACCCACCCAAACCATTTCTGATTTGCTTATGTGTTTATGCATTGTGAACAAGTTGAAAAATGCATGAATTGTGTTGTTGTGATTTTGATTACATGACATGAATTTTGAGAAACATGTATTTTATGATTCAACAAGAATTTATTTGATGAGAATGAACTTTTCGAACAGTTTTGCTTGTTATTCGTTACAAGCATGTTACCCACGAGTTGTAAAGCTCACCCCCTCTATGTCCCCTCTTTAGGTGATAGTTAAGAAGATCGAGTAATCAAGAGTATAAGGACGTTACTTCAAATTCTGCATATCTTAGAGTTTAAATTATTTGTGTAAAATACAAGAAACTGTAGTTCATGTAACTTTTGAAATTTGAGATTTCGGATTATACCCAAAATTTTGTATTATGTGTTTTCGGATTATGCTGTAGTGTGGCTCGAAAAGCCATTATAGTTTTGTAAAACCCTATTGTTCTGAGGTCTTGAATTGTAAATGATGAAAATAGTTGTATGAAATCTATTAAAGAGTATGATGAAGTAAAGATATGAGAGTGTTATGATATTTCAGCAAGAGTTGGACTTCACAGTCAGAGATAGGATTCCAACATTAAGGTAATAAGCTTGTTTTGATATTTGTTTGTCATGGGCACGCCACCCTTGTGGGATGATGCTTAATAAGGGTTTTGGAAATAACCCTACAGAATCATACACGCGAGTATTATGATATTCGCAAGAGTTGGGTTCTGAAAACTGCGCTGAACAGTTTGTGGTATCAGAGCAAGAAGAGAAATCGATGATGGTTAAGGAAACTTCATTAGAGTACGCTCGCATCATGGGGTATCCGATTAAGAGTTGGGTTCCGATAACGGCGCCCAATAGTAGTAGTACCAATTACAGGCCTGGCATACTCTTTCATTACTAGTTGTCTTTCACCTATCTCCTGATCTTCTGGCTTGGGTTCCTCAAAATTATCTTCAAAATCTCCTTAAGGTCCTCTTATATGATGTACGTTGTCAATAAAAGGAGCAAGTTCCCTTTCTCAAGACCTCCTTCCTCGCATAAACCAAATAAGAACAACAGTGAATTAATAACACTTACTAAAACAAATCAACGAAATAACACAAAAAATGTATGCATGAATAGAGAAAACAATTTAAATTAAATTAAGTGTAAACACCAAACACCTCCCTAGCAACGGCGCCAAAAACTTATTGTGCCAAAATAATTTCTAAAAATATCTAGGCTATCTTACTTGCAAGTATACGATAGAGTTGTACTTGATTACCTAGGGGGTCGTCTCCCACGGAGGTGAAATTGGTCCACTTAAATTAATTTTGAATAAAAAATAAAAAAAAAATGCAATACTAAACATTCAACATATACCTTGGAAGTATTATATCATGTCTACGGTGTATTACTAAGTGAACATAATAAATTAAGTGCACCTTAGTAAGATATATAATGATACTTAACATAAAAGACAATGGTAAATGGGTAATTTGTTTATTTCAACATGAATATACCTCTATAATTTGGCCATATCTTGGTCTGTAGAACTCCAAATTGGATAATTCCAATTGAAAATTATCCTAGAGACATAGATATAAAAATTTATAAAGGAATCAAAACTTTATTATGTCTTTAAGATTTTTTAATTTTGGTTTGAAGTTGAGTTATGGTTGTTGTCCCTATTTTCGAATAGCCTGTAGTGGTTTGGGTTTAACTCCCGAAATAATTAACCAAATTGTGTGAATTTTATTACATTAGAAAAGTAAGACATAGGGTAATGAAATTAATTGATAATATTGTAGGCTAATGTGGAATGTAAAGGAAGAAAAAGGACCAATATGCAATTTTTCTAAAGTTAACACATGGACCAATTGATTAAGGCATATGTGACCAATAATAATAAAGCATGTATATCCAATAGGAATTAAGTATATGTGTGAGTCTTGAAAGTTCTGGAATGGGCATATGGAGAGGGGAGATGCATGAAATTTTTGGGGTTCTATTTCAAAATTTTCTCCTCTCCATTTCACCTTTTTCATCCCATCATTTTTCATGTAAGAAATCAAGCCAATCTTAGGTGGAAATCAAGGTAAAACTTAGGGATTTTCTCTTCACCTTTATCTCTTCTTACTTTGCTTATGAAGGAATGAAATTATAAGGTTGGAAGTGGAATTGGGAGGTATATTTTTGGTGTTTCTAGTTGGTGAGTCAAGCAAAGCCAAGTAGGAAGGCAAGGAAAGGCAATAGAAGACCTACTTTGTCAATTTTGAGGTTTGGGACTTCACTTAGTTAATTTCTATATTTGTGTATATTTGAATGTGTGAAAAGATTCATTTGGATGTGAAATGGTTGCTAGGTTGATGCCTTGGTGCTATTTTGGTGTTACCTTGTTTAGAATTGGTTGAATATGATAAGAGATTATCAGGTAGTGGAATTTTGTCTAGAGTCTTTAAACCAGTCATATTGTTTAAGTCATAACTCAACCTAAAGACCTTAAATTGTGTGATTTTATTTCATATGAAACATAATACATATAACTAAACATCTCTAGAAGGGACTCTAACTTAATTTTGGCTTTATGACCTTGAAATTTTTTTATGGTGACTTGATACTGCCCCTGTTTTGGAGCAGTTTGTGTTATTTGGTCTGTATCTCATGATTTGGGATGTTCAAATAGTCTAATTGTTGGTTCTATGCAAACTAGATACATATGGGAACAAATGTATAGAAGACCTCAAAACCTAATTCAAAGTTTTCTGTAAGCATATTAAGGAACAACTGGAGTCCATCATATGATTTACTTCTAGACTAATTGTTTGCCTATGTTTAGACCACTGTGGGCTTTGCCCAAACTGCACTATTTTGAGTTTGTTTTTATTTCCAATTTTTACTAAATCGTATCCAAACCGCTTTGAATGTGTATGAATCTTTTCAAACATATATAAATAAATGAAATAGGACTCACTATATGTGAATTAGGTGATTGAACATGGGAATTTAAGATTGAGCATAATGCATTCCAAAGAAAACTTACATGTATATAAAAGATTGGTATGCATATTTATTGCTCATATATGTATAATGTGATTACACAAATGTGATTTTGACACCTTTTTAATGTTGGTAAGTCATGACTTGGATGTATGAACATAGATACATATTTTATTACTTGAGATGTATATCATTTGACTTGTCAATATGTAAATTGTGAAATTGGAAAATGGTTAAACGAAATGTTAAAGTGCCTACTCTATTGTCTTGGTTGTGGATAAATAGGCAAGCCTATAAGGTTACAGTGCAGCTTTTACAATTTGACATCACTGGTGTCTAAAGTTTGATACATTCGAGTATCCACAGTTTGATAGCACCCGTTATCCACACGCACAGAAAATGTGCAGGCCTAATACAAAAAATAAAGTAAGGAGATATAAATAAGAAATACAATATGACAACATAAATAATCAGTATATGAATGAGCATTTGCATTTGTAATGATAATTTGTACCATTGAGTGTTGAATATCAATGTTTGAGCTTTGAAGGTGAATTTATGGTATATGAAAAAAATATTGAAGCATGTTTGTGTTATTTATTTGATTATGTCATCATTATTTATATTTGTGTAATGTTCATGAATGTATGTACTTGCCGAATGACTGCTGTGAGTAGTCATCCAAACTAACCGTTTTCTCCACTAAGCTTTCAAGCTTAGCACTGGTGTTAATCCGTGTAGATCCAAGTTATAGGAGTGAGGTACATGGTACATCTACAAGGACCAAGGCCAACAGATAAAAGAAAAAATAATTTTGGAATGTGTTTTTGTTACAGATGATTGCACATATAAAAAAAGGAAACTGTATATCTTCTTTTGGATTACCATGTACATGTAAAGATGTTTTACTACTGCTAAATGATAATGTTAAGCATTGGGAAGTTTTGTAATGTGTATATGTATAACATTAAATAGAATTGTATACCTTGAATGTATGAACAAGAATTTGGTTGCTATATGTGTTAATGGTCATAGATTCCCTATAAGGGGTGTTACAAGTCTATCTCGATTTGTTGAGTAACAACTTTAAAGAAAATTTTGCAATTAGACTAAAAAGAGAACTGATTTAACTGTAAGCAAAACCAAATTGATTAATCGATTTGGAAACTCTTGAAAATTAATTTCACTAATTTAATATGTTATACATGATGAAGGTGAATTAATTAGATAATTGTCTTGCTAAAATTACCAATTGGGTTTTTTAATCAATTCTAATAACAAACTAATCTAACTTTTTATTGTAAAAGTTTATAATCTAAATTAATTATTAAACCCAACTAATTGCTCACTTAAGTTAATATATTTTTAATTCATAACTTAAGCGTCTATAGTTTCTTATTCTAAATTAAACTTCTTCTCTCTGTCATTCATTAAATACCAAAATGATATCAAGTTTGATCATGCTATTACATCCAATAAACTCAGAAACTATAGCAATTAATGAGACAATAAAATAGCCTCTTCATTATTCATAATCAATTAAATTAGCCACATTAATACTCAACAATAAGTAATCAGCCCATCATAGAATAAACATGGTTCATCATCTTCAAATACTTCAATCTCATATTCAATAATAACAGAGAAGTATCAAAGCAATAAAACAGTGAATAAACCAAAATAGACTATAAGACTTTAACAAAGAAAACAAGCTCAACAGAGAAGTTCCATAATGTAACAGAGAAATAAAGCAACAAATATAAAATAGGATAAGCAAACAAGGGTGTTCAGATGAGAGAGTCGGTGTTGGATCTTTTGCCAATCTCAAGCTACCTACATCAACTCTCGCCTTCTGCCTTCACTTGGTTCTCACTTAGATGATTGAATGCTCACATTGCTTTCACCTCTCTGTTGTTCTTCCTTTCTCTGTTCTTTCTCTCTTCTTTCTTCTCAACTAAAGCTCTCTGCTTCTCTACCTCCACACCTTCTCTATGTTCTTTCTTTTTAATTCCCAAAATATCCAACCCCTAGCCAACTTTCTCTTTTTTATTTATAACACAAATCTAGGTTTAGGGTTGTTATGCCATCCAAACCTGCACGTGTAGATTTAAAAATAAGTGGAGAATGAGTTGTCATAGGAGTGCACGGGCATATAACATGAATTAATTAAAAAAATTCATGTAAATTGAGTCACACTTGTGACTCCCATTATCGTACCTGTGACTTGCATATAACATGAATTAATTAAAACCACTCATGTAAATTGAGTCACACTCGTGACTATATTCATGTCCAAATTCATTCTTTCATGTATAGTTTTTCTAATATCCATACAGCATTCACAAGACAATTCAATTAATGTTCACGCAATATTCACACCATTTTCACTCAATTCATCTCAAATTTAGATTAAAAATAGAAGAAGTTGTAACTAAAATCAAGATATGAATGCAAGCAAGATCAAATAGAATTAGACACAACAATTCCCAAGGTTCCACGTTAGATCCACGTGACATTGTGGGACCCATATAATGAAATTAAAACATATAATTTAACCCTAAATATTATTACTCTAATAAATTAACTTAATTAATTGATCTATTAATTTAACTAATTAATTTTATTAACTAAACTAATTAACCTACATACTAAATTAATAGAGGCAAAAACCCTAATTCCTACTATTATTGTTATTATTAATGGCTTCGCTTGTATCCTTATCGCTATTATTGTCCCTCTTGCTAAAGGTATTCTTGTTGTTATGCATCTACACTTTGAAAACACCCTTATCAGCCCAAATTTCATTGTAGGATTCCTAGACTATTTGGAGAAGGTTTTGTTTTGATACATATCCTTTGATTCTAATACATGGCAAAGTCCTCGACCATTACCATTTGGGAAAGAAAAAAAGTTTTGTAGTGGAGCAAAACACCAAGAGCTAGGTACTGAGAGAGCTTTAAGCGACAAGTTTGGAGAAACTGGTGGCATCCACAATAATCATTAGCAAAACCTTGGAGAGAAGGAATTGAGACTTGGGTAAGTTATTGCAGATCTCTTTGTTTCAGCATCAAAGTAGAGAGGTAGAGAAGATTTTGGTGTGAATAGGCTCCCCGTCACTAGTGAGGGTAACTCGTTGGCTCTAACATAACTCGCTTTCATTATGAATTAAGAGATCCAAATAAACCATAAATATTGGAACTTGAAGAACAAAACATACCAAAATGCAAAAAAAAAGTTCAAAAACAGAGTAAGGACATAGGCTTACATTGATCAAAAACAAAATACATCAGAGAGTGAAGAAGAGAGGAGCAATGGAGTGACTATGCATGTTTTCTTTAGCAATTGTAAAGTTATAAATTGAAATTTAAGACATGCAGTTGAAGCTCCATGGATTGGGGTTGGTAGCTATTTAGGGATTTTGTTAAGTTATTTTATTAGGTTAATAAATTTTAGGGTTAACTTATCTGTTAAGTTAATAGGTTAATTAGTTAATTTAATTTTTATATTAATAAAAATTATGGTTAAATAATTATAATGGATCCTACATCTAAAAATATTAATTAAATTTTAAATTTTATAATTTAAGTAGAAGGGTCTCACACAGTCATGTAAAATCCACGTTGCATCGTGGGACCCACATAACCATTAAAATATTATAAATATGTGTCAGGTCATCGCTGACCTATAGAAAAGTTGATGGCATCACATTGTTGTCAGTTTCTCAGTTAATAAAGGGTTGAATTTTAACGTTTGTCAAATTTTAGGGTTTAATTTGTACTCTTTAAAATGTTATGGTTAAATTTTTTGGAGGATGTAAACCATAGGGCTAAAACTGTACCCTTTTGCCTTGAATTTATTAAAGGAATTGTGATATGTATTTAATTGTTGACATATGTAATCATTTACACTTAGCAATTATTGACATGAAATTATTTAAGATATTCACTTTAATTCATATATGATTTTAGGTATAATTTAGAAGAAAATAAATTAAAGTGAGTCGAAAGTTCTGCATTTGGTTATTTTCTGAAGATCAATTTTTACTTGTCTTCATAAAACAAGAAGATGAAAATTAAAAGACAAGAAAAATGGAACACAAAGAAAAAGAAAATTTTAAAAGCAAGCAGCTGGAAAATCAGTCCAAAACGACAACACAGATGATAGGTAGGAGCATTTGAAACGCAGACAATGTCTACATTCAATGTAGACGCTTGTGTTAAACTTAAAGTGCAAGACAGGCAGCGCACAGGGAGGAGCGCAAAACAGGAGTACTGGGACAATAAACCTTTAAGGTTTGTTTGTCCCATCAAGCAACAATGCATGGGCATGACCCAACGTAGAGAAGTGGAGATGTAGGCATGAGGAGAAGGGCTACGGCTTGCGACTCAGAGAAGCTAAGGGAACAGTGCGGTGCAACTTGGATGGGCATAGTGGAGAGGTGAAGCGACATAAGAGAGTGTGAGGGAATAGTGAATAAAGCCTTGGACTCACATCTTTAATTGTCCCATTGTGAATAGTAAAGAGAGCAGAGGGAATCTAGAGAAAATGACTCACCCTTGGAGCATGAAAATGAAGATGGAAAGCTAAGTTTCTGACACCGATTCAGAGGCAATATCGATGTCAATGACCCGAGTTAAGTATTTTTAATTATTTTATTGTTTCTTTCTCTCAATAAAAATTGACCGTGTTATCCTATGTTAATTAATTTGGGCATTGTGTATGGATAATCGGATTTTCATTATTGTTCTATTATTTGTGTATAAACCCATTGGGTATTGTGAAAAGATGATTTTAATGCGTTAATTGAATTGTTTAATTGTAAACTCATTGCTAGAATTTCAATAATCGTATGTAGTTGTTGCCTTGATTAATCGATTTTTATAATTCATAATGCTACTGCCTAATTAAATCTAGGGATCGTGTCCTAGGTTGCTCGATGGTTAGTTTTAATTAACGATTGTATCCTAATTAAACAAAAACTAAGGAAAAACTCAGGTTAATTATTAACTCACGATTAATAGTTGATAGGAGAGGTTTGAGAATAACAAATTAATGAAATATGCTTAATTAGAGTGTAGGCTAAGATTAAACTAACGAACCAGGTCCCTACCGAATTTCCCACTTTTATCATTTTTTTGCAAGTTTTCTTTAATTTATTTTTATTAGCTAGTTTCATTTTATTTTCTTCTTCCAAAAATCCAAAACCCCCCATTAAGTCTAAATACCGATTAATTTCATTTCATAAAATTTACACATACTCTCTGTAGGATCGACCTAGACTCACCACTGCTATAGTAGTAAGTCTAATTATTTTATTTTGACTAGCGTAATGATGCACGGTCAAATTGCGAGGTTAAGAGTTGGAAATGATCTCTTTAAAATCAATTAAAACCTCTTTTTAAGTCTTAAGGAATGGTCTAGAGACTTACAGGAGGAAATTCACCAAAAGGGACTTTAATGAGCTTATGGAGCTAGGAACTGAAAGCAGTGACCCTAGTGTTATGAATGATTAAAATGGTCTGATTGAAGAAAATGTAGTGCATGTGATAAGTGCTTGATTGAATATATATTTAATCCCTAATTCTTAGTTATTAATGTTATGTTTTACTTAAGATACTTATTTTGGTTCATATATTATTTTAGGTACAAGTTGGAGGACACAAGAGCTAAAATGAGCTAAAAATATATCCTTTGTGTCGTTATATCAATGTTCAATTTTATTTTCCTTAATGGAAGCAAAAAGAAGATGAGTTAGGGTGAAAAAGAGATAAATAATGCAAGAAATATAGTCACTACAACTTATAGAGATGCACGCGCCTATTTATATGACATACAAGACCATATACGAGACTGTATGAGTCACTAGAAGTGTGTACGAGCATGAAGATGAAGTTTTAAGTATCTCTACAACATATATGGATATGTAGGGACTTAGGCTATGAAACTCATTCTAAACGTGTATGTTCATTATTTCTGGAAAAGTTGACACATATGGTTACTTATTCACCCATATAACAGACTGTATATTGTTACATAACCTTAATTTTAAGTATAAAGGGGCATTTAAGAGGCTAAAAATGGTATGAAGAATTTAGAGACTCAAGAGGAGGTAGATTCCTTTCCCTTTGGAGAGTTATGAGGAGCCAAACTTCAACTTTCTAGTTCAAAGGGAATATCAAGGCTGACGAACATGTTTAGGCATTGATTAATCTAGTGATGATGTTTTTAACTATTTTTTGGGATTAACTATTTTATTATGTGTTTAATTTTTTGGATTTATGTATGAATGATTTAGATAGGCTTGCTAGATTATCCATATATGGATTCATCGCCAAAATATAGATTGCACTACATAATCATTGTAACTATAATTCACTTATGGTAGATTAACGATCACACATTTTTGGGGATAACATAGATTAATTCATTATTTACTTTTTCCAAAAGGAGAATTTATTTCTCTATAACTGCACCTTAACTGTTAGGAATATATATTTATTTTGAATAATCTAAAATGTTGTGTGCCTCAGTTATTTAATGATTTGATTGAAATGTTTAGCAATCACCATTTTATCGTATTTAGATTCACATCTATTAGAACAAACAAAAAGGTTAACAATTAGGCCTTAATTAATAACATTTTGATAATAATAAAGGTTCAAATATATTCCAATAGAGCAATCTTATTCTTTAGATGAGACACCAAGTATAGACAAAGAAATTGAGTAATAAAGGCTATAATTTTAGTGAGTATATATACCTTATCATAATCATAAGTTTGATTAAGAATTTACAAGGCTAAAATTCCACTCTCATTATCTAAGTGATTTGCCAATATGTTTATCACTCGTTAAAACAAGATACTAAAATAATGAGTTTATGTAGAAATAATAGATAGACAAGGTTCAGGGGAAGAAGACAAAGAATGTTATGGGTTAACTCGTGTATTGTATGCAGTGGATACACAAAATAATACCATACCATAATAGGTTAAAGATGTTGGAACCTTACCCTGGTGAGTCACTGGTCCGAAGTCCTACATGACATCTGGACGTACATCCCACGAGGGAGGAATTCCCCACCATGTCAAACCATAAACACGAACGCATTTCAATTACTCCCGAACGGATCTTGAAAAAAATTCACCCTAATCTCCCTCAATAAAATTGATCTACATAGGGCCCAAAATTTAATCCGATTCCTAAGCTAGAATGAAATTTCATGTTTCTATATTAATTAGAATCAAAAATCTCCTCAATCGGATCTCTATAAATCGAGAAATCGCTCAAATACGGAATCATATTAAATATCACTATTCAATTGTCTCCCTTCGATTTAATCTATAAATTTAACTCAATCCCAAAAATTATAAATTTTTCATGAAAGGGGTAGAAAATTTTTTGAGAAAATCAATGCTTTAAAAATCGAGTAAATCGGAGGTCAAACGAAAAAGTTACAAGCAAAAGAGTGAGAGGAGGTTAAAATTGAAGAAAATAAGAAAAAGCAAAAAAAAAATAAATATTTTTTTCCCGTAAACGGCGTCGCCTCGGCGCGAGTCACTCGCGATCGCGAACTGCTCGCGGGGGTGAGGCGTTTGCCCTTGCGAGGACGCTCGCAGGGAGAACGCCTCGCCCTTGCGAGGGCCCCTGCGAGTCCGAAAATTCTCTTCTTTTTTTTTAACTAACTAACTTCTAAATTTAATAACTTTTCACACAGATATCCAAAATTTTCAAATATGGTATCAATAAAAATATGAAAGGAAGATCTACAACTTCCATGAAGGATTCAAGAATTAATTTGTCCTCTAAGGGAGTCAAAAACTACTTCAAAGTTACTGCCCAAAATAAAAATTATTCTACACATTGCCAGAATTTCGAAAAATTGTATCTTTCAACACAATAGCCCAAAAATGTCACATTTTACATCAATGGAAAGTTAAAAAGATGATTTACAAATTTCATGCAGGGTTAAAAAATCAATTTAACCTCTAAAGGAGGTAAAAACTCTCTCAAAGCTACTGCCTATAAAATGACCATACAAACAGTAA
>JANVCQ010000004.1:22434528-22446335 GCA_025531925.1 Erythroxylum plowmanianum
TCACCTGAGTCGGGTCCCGTATATACTGCAAAGGTTTGCTTGATATGACCCACGTCCGCTCCTTACGATGCTCAGAAGTTGCAGACAATCGATGAAGTCGAGAGACTCTGATTGATCTGGCTTTTACTTTTGCTTTTTTTCATTTCAGTCCAGATGGCAGATGTGGTGTCAGGTGGATATGTCTTTTGCAATTCAATTTGTACACGCATCATTTCTTGTTGTGGCTGATTATAGAGGCTTATTAATCTCCACCGCTTAGTTAGTTTTCAATCAAATGAGTTCATGGCGTGCAGCTTTCCGAGTTTTTTATCTGAGAACTTTTGCTAGCCATTGCTGTACTGCTTCGTCCTCTCGGACCTCGTATGTTGATAAACCCACTGTAAACATATTTGGGGGCTAAAATTTATTCCGACTTTGTGGAAAATACTGCATGTCTTTTTCCTTATAGGAAGGGATTTGTTTTAGTGGAGATATTCTTTATGTTTCCACCTGTTCAGTCACGGTTGTCTCTGGAGATGTATTTAGTCTGAATCTTGCTAATTAAAGTATTATCTCTAACCTGCAACTTGCTTCTATCATTCATTTATTTTGAAGGTTTAATCCTAACTTCTCATAGAATCTAGTTTCTAAATCCTTTGGTAACTGCAGAATCTGCAAAATGGGATTGTGATTTCTGATTATTTTCTGTTTTACTTTTCACTTGCAGTCCTTTGGCATTCAAAGCTTTCTGATCCATGTCCAAAGGCAAAGTGATAGAAAATGAAGAAGAAAGAGTTGATGGGTACAGAAAAGACTTTGATCCTAGTAAGAAAGGGATGCTTGCAAAGGATTCAATTAATGGATTTTGGGCTAGTTCTGATAGTCCTACGGCAAAACGCGTTAGTGTTTGTGGTGTTACTGGACACGTTGGTTCCAACTGTCCCAGAATTCCTTCTAGCAAAGACAGATCAATTGGCCATTCATCAAGTGTAGAACCTCAGGATGCAGATTACTCGTATATAGCCCCACTTAGTCTTAAGCTCCTATACTTGTACGAAAATAGCTAATTCACGACTTTTGTTGTATTATGACATGTTTACGATTTGTAATTAATATATTTTGATATTAATTAGTGAATTTTGATATTTATTAGTGTATTATGATATGTTTGCAAATTGCAATTAAATAATATATTTAGGGATAAAATTTTTGTGTTACATGAATAATTATTAAAAATAATGATGTGCTAAAAAATTAAAAAATTATTAAATAAATAAAATTTATAAATAATATTGAATAATTATTAAACAAATAAGATTATGAAGTTGGAATTTAATTTTGGTATAGGATTTTGATATATTTAAAAAAATTGAAAAATTATTAAATAAATAAAATTTATAAATAATATTGAATATTTATTAATATGATTTTTGAAAAAAATGAAAAAAATAATAATAATAATAATAAAAAACGTCGCGGAAAACATTCTATGACGTTTTTTGAAACGTCACAGAATGTCTTCCGTGACATTTTCAAAAAAACGTCGCGGATTCTTATACCTTTTGCGACGATTTAAAAACGTCCCGGAATGTTAGACAATTCGCGACGTTTTAAAAAAACGTCGCGGATTGTTCAACTTTTTTGTGACGTTTTACAAAACATTGCGGAATGTCCGCATTTTTTGTGACGTTTTTCATGAAACGTCGCAAAAAACTTTTGTCTACATTACATTCAACGACGTTTTTTGTGACGTTTTTTAAAACGTTGCAGAAGAGTTTCTGTGACGTTTTTAGGACCTTTTGTGACATTTTTAAAACGTCGCAAAAGGGCTTGTTTTCTTGTAGTGTATTATCGGTTGTGTGGACCTTCTTCCTTGTTCTTTTTTTGAAACATTGCTCTGACTTTCACATAAAATGATGAACAGGTAAATAAATAAACAAAATAAACGGATATAGAAGGAAGAAGAAAAATAACGAAAGGAATAACTATGATGAAAAAAAGGTGGTCATCTTCTTGTTTAAGTATGAACAGTTACATCAACGTCTTCTCTGAAGATAGAGGGAAACCCTTAGCTTCAACATAACTTACAATTTTTGTGTATTTTACTTTTTAAAAAATAAAGTTAATCCTAAAATTAGAATTACGTGTGTAGTTAATAATTTTTAGATAATCTATCCATACAATATTTAAAGTAGATTTTACTATTTACTACACACTCGTTATAAATCGTATACATTTGAGGTTGTCCACTCAAAATGCTTTCTAATTTACTACATTCTTCCCTTAAAATTATATTTGCTCTTGTACCTCTTGCTAGGTAATTCAAATACTTGTATAGATTTCAAAATGATCATCATGCAGTTGGAGAACCTTGCCACGAATCATTTACACACCAAATTAAGAACACAAGTGGATAATGTTTATATATTACATTACAGCATGACTACAACTCCAGGATTTCCAGATCATATATACCTTCATAAACAAAATATTTCAGAAACGTAGAATTCCCAGAGTCAGAAAGAAAGTCAACATCCTCTTTTTGTTTGCATTTCAATATTGAATAAGCATAATCCTAATTATTAACATTTTAAGCATAAACTAAGCAATGGCCCTCGTCCATAAAGGGGAAATTTCCATTACCTGAAGCACCAACAAAAGGAACCTTCATATCATTACACAATACCTTCAAAATTGCATGTCTTGTCCACCAAGAAGCCTTAAACGTTGTCCAAAACACCATTCTAACACTGAATGTCACATCACCGGAGCTCCGCTCCTTCCCCAGTTTTTCCACCGTCAAGCTGCCCTCCTCTAACTGACTTGTTCCGTTCGCCGACATCGTCGCCACCATTACCTGACTTGTCTTGGTCTCCAGCGAAAAGGGTTGTGAAAACGACGACGCGAGCTGGTCATCGTCTGCATCATAGACGAAGTTCTCTATGCGATCGAAGTCAACTTTCAGTTTGGTGTTAGGGTTTTCAACTGTAAGGTTTGCGTCCCAGTTGGCCGTGAATATAACAGGAGGGGTTGCGTTGAAGTTGGTCACAGAGAAGTTGTTTATACGAAAAACAGGAAATTCTGGACGCAAAATGAGCCACATGATCATGCTCGTAGAGAACATGAAGAGAAGCAAGAAAATGAATCCCAAAAGCATACCACGTACGAAGTTTGAAGATTGTTGCATAATTTGCTGTGATTGGTAGTATTGTGGATGGTAATACGACGCCGGAGGGGCTTGTGCGTAGGAGTAACCATATCCATTTGTATTATATGCTTGGTAGTAATTGTATCCTTGCTGCATTGGAGGGTGGGCCATTGTCGGAGGATAGCTCATTACTTGTGGAGGAAAATGACCTCCTCCACCTGCAGCGGTTTGGGGATGATCGTTGTCGGAGGTTTGACCTGCTTCTTTTCTAGATTGATCATGATGCTGATCTTGGTTGGATTGAGAAGCCATTGCCAATGGTAATTTGATCTCTCTCCCAATAATTCCTCAGGATAGAAGCATGGAAACAGAGGAAAATAAAGAGGAGTATTTGTTCGTCTTTTTGGTGGGATATGAGAAAGATCAAGTAATGGAAAGATCGGACTTTTAATTCGCCAAGCTTAAGCAAAAATGGACGAAGTATGTTATATTGGGCTTGCGTTAATGTTTTGTTTCGGCGACGATATAGGTATGATGTGAGCTTTATGATATAGAAGAGAGAGACAAACGTTAAATACTAAGAACTAAGATGTGTAGGAAGAGTCCATTAACTAATTTATGGGTTCCTAGGCTCAAGTTATTGGTTATGGACGATAAATGATTATCAACATGCTTATGACTCTTGTTAGCCACAATGCTAAAAAAGAAAACATCAACGGGATTTTTAAAAGAAAAAAGAAAAAGAGGTACTATGTTTTAGAATAATAATAAAATAAATTGTGCAATATCTATATAGAATTTGAAAAAATTATATCATGTTATTATTTCAAATTTGATATTTTAAAAGAAAATTTTTTTCAAGGGTACTATTCTATTAAGGAACTAATCATGATTCAATCACAGGTGAAAAAATTTTCTTACAATTTCTCGATTTGATCCGGATCTCTTTAATTGAATAATTTAAACAATACAAATCGTAAATAAAAATGTTGAAATGTACATTATTTAAATTTTTACATAATTTTTTAAACTGTCAATCACAAGCTGTCTACATATCAAATCACTATTATATCCATTAAGCATAGAAAAAGAGCTAAATACTTTAGAGGAAGAGGCAAGAGTGGTAGCTCCCTTCTATCTTTTTCTTATTTATAGAAAAAGACGCTATTGAAATTAAATTTAATATCTCATATTTGATTTTTGAAATTTCTAAAACTTCATAATTAAGTCTATTTAATTTAAATTAAATTTCTCTTTTTAACTGCAAGTTTATTCATAACCTATTAGACTTCTAATATATTGAAAATGATTATAAATTATCATTCTCTTCCATAAATAGAATTAAATAAATTAAAATTCATGTTAATTTATCTTTAATTTTACAATTAAACAATTTATAATCATAGAATAAGATTAATGTCTAGCAATATATCATGACTACCCAAATATAAGGAATATCAAATTAGTTTGACTCAACCTATTCATAAAAAGTAATCAAAGACATCAAATGAAATTAAAGTGCATCATAAAAGTTTAAAGCATTTTCTCTAATAAAAAGTAATCAAAGACATCAAATGAAATTAAAGTGCATCATAAAAGTTTAAGGCATTTTCTTAGATCATTTGTAAAGAGAGAACTTATCATGAAAAACATATAACCTGATTTTCATGTTTTTAGTTTCATTCTTTACCTATTAATAATATTTATTTTATTTTTGTAATTATTAATTTAAATACAAATAAGTAGTGGAAACTATTTGATGAAAGTGATCCAATATTAAGAAAACTTGATATTAAACTACTTAATCATATGACTTAATTAGAGTGTTTTTGAACTTTTACATATAAAGAAAAGAAATTGTAGAATATTAAAGATTCAATGCCCTTGTTTACGTTACTTATAATTTGAAGATAAATAATAGATATTTTATTGACCGAATTGTAGTTTTTAAATTAATTATATTTTATGATTAATTTTATAAATTTTCTATTATTTATTCAAAGTATTTAGCAAGAAGAAACCGACAACTGCATCTACATCAACATCAACATTAATGCCCTTTATAGTTGCTGCCTTGAAAAGTGTGTTTAAGCCCACATTGACACACTCTATTGTCACCGACGTCAAAGGCAAGAAGTGGTGTGGTGTGGCGATGTGGCGATGGGGCGGCCGACAGTGACTCCCTCCACCATGCCTTAGTCTTCCAACATCTTGTACCTTACCTACCATTTGATCGCTACCGTCCTCACTCTGCCAACTTCCTCCTTCTACCTCCTCATATCTTTCATATTCTTTCCTTCCTTTTCTCCTCCCATCTCCCAAAATTTCCAGAACTTGCAAAACAGAAACACAAAATCAACAACCATGGACTCATATTTCCCTCCTCTGTCTCTCCTCCAGAAATCCCCTAAAACCTCTCAAAACCCCTCCCCAAACCCTAACCCTAACCCTAACTCTAACCCTATCCCCAAAAATACCCTCCTCTCCCCGTCTCAACCTTCTAGCCTTTATCCATCCCCCTCTACCCCCTCAAGAACAAACCCTACCCCTGTAAGAGTTACTGTTGCCCCTCAAGGAGCTAAACCTGCTATCGAGAATAAAGCAAATGGAGCAAGGAAAACCTAGAAACAAGTAGTGGGGGACAACTCCGATTCTTCCTTGGTTTACAGCCCTCCTGTTGAGAAGGATGGGAGAATTATGGTGGCCCCTAGCCCAGAAGAATTACAACAAGGCCCTCGAACTTGGGAAGCTACCCTAATAAGTTTTTTCATAGAGAAAATGCTAGCTTTTCCGATTATACAAGCATGGGCCAAGAGGAATTGGCATGGAAGAGGGCTTATAGAGGTCATGCTTTCGAAAGAGGACAACATTATATTCACTTTTTCTTCCAAATCAAAAGGTCATTAAAGAGGGTCCTTGGCATATGTCCCAACTTCCCCTCTTTCTACAAACTTGGCAACTAGGAATAGAGCTTAAGAAAATTAGATCGAAGAACATCCTTCTATGGATCAACATTCACAATATCCCTTTGGAGTATTAGACTACTAAAGGTTTAAGTATGCTTGCAAGCTACTTAGGAAAACCAATTTGCATGGATGAAAATACAACATTGAGGAAGCGAGTTGGATTTGCAAGATTATGTGTGAGTAAGGATCTGGCTAAGGAATTGAAGGATAGTATTCCTATTCTCCGATTAGCATATGGAAATTCACTACGAGAAGATCGTGTTATGGTGACTTACTAATGGAAACCTTCCCTTAAAGCACAAGGTAAGGCATGGAAACTGACTGGTAAGTTATTCCTTAAAGGTGATTATTGGGAAGTGATGGGAATTGAGCATACTTAAGCAATAGATTTAAGGGATAAGTAGGAGTCAATGTTAGGGCAACAAGATAAGGATCCTATAGCAACAGCAGTCTTAACCAGCACTAATAACAATCCGAAGGAGGAAGACTCATTATCAGGCCAACAAAAGGATACCTCAGCAGCTAAAAGCAAAACTGAATTGAGGGAAGGAGGTGATGAAGTAGTTCCTATTGAAACAAACCATAATGATGATTATTCGGGGGAAAACATGACTGAGTGTAGTTCATCACAAGTTGAGGGGCAAGAAGAACTGATTCAAGAAGAACACTTTGAGCCAGCCACCTCTAGGAGAAGCACTAAGAGCAGTAGGTAAAGCTCCAAAGGAAAAACCAATTAATTATGTCAGTAGTAGTTTGGAATGTGCGTGGAATAAATAATCCTTCAAAGCTTTGTGCTTTAAAGGATTTTATGAAGCAGGAGAAACCGTGGGTATTTTGTATGATGGAGACTAAAATTAAGGAGGGTAATCTAAATAAGTTAAGTTGTTTGGGTAGCAATTGGCAATTCATATCCAACCATCAAAGTCAAGCTTATGGGAGGATTATTGTTGCCTATGATGATCTTTTTGTGAAACTAGAAGTGTTGGAGTCCAATCCTCAGTTTTTGCACACTAAGATTTGGTTTAAATCGGAAAACACAAGGATTGTAGCTACCTTTATCTATGTTTTCAATACTGTCTTTCAGAGATCTAAACTCTGGAACTTTTTTCAAAGGATCAAGCCTTCAATAAGCTCCTCGTGGACGGTTGGGGGAGATTTTAATACTACTTTGTTCAAATCTTAGGCTGAGGGGAATTGCAATCTACGGAATTATTCTACAGATCTGTATGATTGTATGCAAGAGAGTGAGCTTATTGATCTAAGGGCTACTAGCCACGAATTTACTTGGACAAACAAACAAAGCTCTACTTGGAACATTAGGAAAAAAATTGGCCAAAATTATGGTCAATGGGGAATGGCTCTACTCTTTCTCTCGCAGCTATGCAAAATTTCTAGACCTGGGTATTTCGGACCACACTTTGATTAAGATAATGGATCTTTTCTCTTCTTACAAATCTCAACACCCCTTCAGATTTAATAACTTTCTGGTTGGAATGGAAGGCTTTCAAGAAGCAATTCAGAAAGGAATGGAGTATCGATGTTATGGGACAAAGCAATACATATGTATCCAAAAGATTAAGGCCATTAAGTAGGAGTTGAAGATTCTTAATGGGAAAAGAGAACAGAATCTAGCTAAGGAGATTGATCTCTCTAGGGACAAACTATTCTCCATTCAACAAGCTTTGGCAGGAAACCCCATAGATGAAGAACTAGCTTCAGCTGAAAAGGAGGCTCTTAAAAAATATTTAGAAGTTGTGGAAAACCAGCTCTTTCTACTAAAGCAAAGATCTAAGATCTTCTGGATAAAGGAGGGGGATAGATGCTCTAAATTTTTCTTCAATACACTGTTAGCCCGCAAGCATACTAATAGAATTACCTCCATTAAATCTGAAGATGGAAAGGAGGTTTTTGGCTAAGAAGAGGTAGCTAAGGATGCTATATCTTTTTACAATAAACTTCTAAGGTCAGATTCTATCCAAACTTTGCAAGAGTTCAACCTTAGCCAGTTTGTAACTTCTAAGATCCCAGACCAAGAAGTTTCCAGGCTAACTAGACCTGTTACGGATTAGGAAATTCATCAGGTTGTGTTTAGCATGAATGGATCTAAAGCCCCTGGTCCGGATCGCTTAAATGGCTTCTTTTATCAGTAAAACCTGGTCTTGCTTGGGTGGAATTATCAAAGAGGTTGTGCAGGAATTTTTCTTAAAAGGAGTGTTGATAAAGGAAATCAATAAGACCTTCCTTTGCATAGTTCCTAAAAACCCCAGCCCGTAATCGTGGACTGACTACAGACCTATATCTTGCACAAACTTCTTATACAAGATCATAGCTAAGATATTGGCCAATAGGATGAAGAAGGTTCTGAAATTTCTCATTAGTGAGAATCAAGGGGCATTTTTAGCAGGCAGAGATATTGGAGATAACATTTGTTAGTTCAAAAACTCCTAAAAGGGTATACTTGCAACAAGACTTCCCAAAATTGCACCATTAAGGTTTATCTACAGAAAGCCTTTGATAGTGTAAAGTGGGGATTCTTGCTGACAATATTGAAGGAAATGAATTTTCCTTCAATCTTCATTCAATAGATCCAACAGTGTATATCTACTGCTTCTTATGGGATTATGATAAATGGGAGTCCCACTGGCTTAATTAAGGGGAAAAAAACCTACCTATTCCTCATATGTATGGAAGTCCTAACTTAGTTGCTCAAGTAAAATATTTCTCAGGAACTAAAATTCAGATACCATTCAAAATGCAAAGAGATTTCACTAACAAATGTATATTTTGCAGATGATCTCATCCTCCTATGCAAAGCTAATGTGCAGTCGGTTTCTCTCTTGATGGCTACTCTTACTCAATTTAAGGAAATGTCTAGCTTATGTGCAAATCTCCAAAAGAGCTTCATTGTTCTCTCCAAGAGTACCTCCCATCTCTCAAATTTTTTAACTCAGGCTACTGGTATGGAAGCTAAAGATCCTCCTCTAAAATACTTAGGGATTCCTATCGCTTCTAAATGACTCAGGTTCTGTGAACGTCTCCCATTAGTAGAAAAGATTCAGAAAAAATTGGGTTTGTGGACCAATAAAGCTCCTTCCTATGGAGGTAAACTACAACTTCTTAAATATGTTATTCTGTCCATGAACACCTATTGGAGTTCATACATTTTCCTCTCAAAAGGACTGGCTAAAACAATAGAAAGACTGCTGAAACAGTTTCTGTGGGGGGAAAAAGAATGGGGAGAAATGTATGGCCAAGGAAGGATGGAAGACTATATGCCAACCTAAAGAAGAAGGGAGTTTGGGAATTGAATCCATAGTTACTAAGAACAGAATCCTCATGTCTAAAAGGATCTGGAGGCTACTAAGTGATCCGAAATCATTGTGGGCCAAATGGATGCATACTTATATTTTGAAAGGAAGGAGTTTCTGGTCTCTAAAAACTAAGCCCAGCTACACTTGGTTCTTTAACCAACTCCTTGGTATGAGGGGAGAGATTTATCAGCATATAACTTGCCAAATAGGGGAGGGCGAAAGACTCTCTTTCTGGTATGATAACAGGTCAGGAAATGGTCCCTTAATTCAAAATCACATGGTCATTAGACAGCATTCCCAAGGATGCTAAACTCCAAGCAATCATGAATAATGGTGAGTGGACTCTATCTTCAGATGAGTTATCATGCCTACACATCCCTCCTCTCATGAGACAGGGGGAGACAGATAACTACTTCTGGAGGGGTATCTCACTTTCAGAAATTACTACTAAGGCAATAAGGAACCTAAGTGCAAGGCCAGAACATAGGGTAAGGTAGGACACTCTGGTTTGGAATAAAACCCTCAGACCTAATGTGAATTTTCTGCTATGGATGGCAATGTGGAACAAGATGAGCACTATGGATCATTTGAACTTCCTAACCTCCTCTAAACTCTGTATCTTCTGTCACCTAGTGTATGAATCCAAAGACCACCTCTTCTTTGAGTGTGATTTCTCCAAAACACTATGGTCTAAAATCTCAACCCTCTGTGCTCCAGACCTTAATGTCTGGAAACTCCTAGACATAATGCAAGGGCTTCCTAATTTGAACATGTCCAAATATGACAAAGTTATAACCCTTCTTTCTATGGCTACATGTTTTCAAGTAATATGAAATGAGAGAAACAATAGACGTTTCAAGGACCAGACCACCTTAATGACCTCCCTTATAGAGATCATTACTATAAGTATTAGAGAGCAACTGATTATTAATCAGTTACACCTTCACTGTAGTGGGAGAATGGCCTACACATGGACGCTTTCATTACCTAGAAGTCGAGCTACGCAATCTCACTCACCAAGCTATGCAGAAACTAGATTACAAACTTAGATCTACAACACTTGATCTTTCCTTTCTCAAGGAAGATCATATTTTGTGACTTATAGATTCCTACTACTCCAGATAAAGACTAGCTATAGGTGAATGATCAAATTACCTGGTTTGGTTCAGCTCATCCCCACCTTTCTTTAGAAAGTTAGCAGCAGAAGCCCTGCACGTCTGCAAACCACAGCTCCTCCTTCAAAATGACAATCACCTTTTTAGATTCCAACCCTAATTTCTATTGTTTGTTCGAAAAGGAGACACTTACTTGAGAAATACCGCTGGTTTTGGAAGAAGGCTCAAAGGCAACTTTGTCTCAGGTACACCTACAAGCCACAAGGAGGTTCCTCGATTAAACCCTAATCGCTATATACGTTACGAGTTGATGTCGTTTACCTAGAATCAATATATGTTCTATGTTTTTGTCGATCGCTGCCGTCCTCTCCACCTCAATTGTCGCTCCTCAGCGTCAGACGAAAAGCAACTCATCGCCCAGCCAAATTGGGAAATTTCTCGAAGATGCGCGAAAGATCTAGGTAGTTTTACCCTAATAGTCGAGGAGGTTCTCAATGGGGTCGTTTTTGTTTTTACCTGGGAAGAACTCAAATGACGCTATTTAGATTTCTGTTGTCTTAAGTCATGTGTTGCTGACTTATTGTTCAAAGTCTCCAATGTACTTCTTTTAACATTATGAAAATTTTCAATTTCTCAAAAAAAACATCAACATTATTTGGACATGCATGCATATTCTTGTGAAGTAACAATTAAATTTCAAGACTCTCTAAGAATGGTAGTGTTGGAATTATGCCCATGACCCAATCGTTAAGTAATAGATTGAACACTTTAGTTTTGTGATTATTAACTTTGTGTAATAACAAGGCAAATATTTTTATCATGTTATGTTTATTGTTTTTATTCTAATATGATAAGTCCTTGATTAAATTTATACACTTGCCATCATAATGGAGATTACGATAATGAGAGTCAAGTCTTTATAATTTAATCTAAAAAGGTTCTTGATCATAGGATCATCAAAGAAGGACTTTAATGATCCGGTTAGATTAATATATATGTAATAGTATCTATTGGATAGATAATAGTAGATCTCATTTACTAAGTTACATATATAGATGATGCATATGGAGATATGATCATTGAATTGACCAAACCGAGAATTCCCAATGGTTAATATTACCTATGAACTGTCAAGTGGGATATTCTCATAAGGATTTAAACATATATTCTTCCTTTGACCTGAGATCATCATAGTAATCAATAGGTTACTTATTATGTTTTGATGTCGGATACCTAGTGTATAAAAATGCTAGTTGAATGATCATTGGATATAATTAAGTACCTATCT
>JANVCQ010000004.1:22496855-22506878 GCA_025531925.1 Erythroxylum plowmanianum
TCGATCATAATTTAAGCACTAACAACTCTACACTCATAACACTATGCTCATCGCATCGGTAACGGGATGTTACAGAGCAAACCTTTAATAGTAATTAATGCATTCCCATCTAGAATTGGGGAGTTGCAAAACAAGCATGGAGAAACTTTTAGGATGAATGGCCACTGTTGCGAGCCCTACTATGGAGGACAAGTGCCCATTGAGCGAGAAAGAACATTTCTCGGACCCTGCCCATGACCAAAGAGTGATCAAAGTCTTGCTAATGACTTTAAAAACTAGCATGAGTTGTTTTTGTTTATGTTTGTTGGATGTTTGTGTTTATATGTTATTTATGTTAGCTTTTGTTTTCTTTGATATAGGAAAAGAAGAAGTAAAGTGTAAGCTATGAGAAATACGTGAGCCACCACTAACACGAACCTCGACACTAATACCAACAAGCTTTCTCATGCCTTTTTATTTATTCATTTATAGTTTTTCTATATATTATGTGTGGTTGTTGTTTGTTATGTATCACTTTCATACATTGAGGACAATGTGTTGTTCAAATGTGGGGAAGTGGTATGTAATTTGCATTGAATGTTTCATGTCTTATTTAACTCCCCTTTTGTTTGGCATGTTTTGCATGATTTTTCATTTTTTGTGTTAAAGTGCCATTTTTTTCAATTTTTGTGTGAAATTGTGTAATAGCGTGGATGTTTAGTGGCTGGAATTTTATGTGAATTAGCTTAATTTTGAACAATGTTGTTGAACTAGTGATAAGTGTTAACTTAGCAAGTTAGATTATAAGTGGCTTTAATATAAACATGTTAGTTAGATTATAAGTGACTTTAATATAAACATGTGCATTGATTAGGATAGGACACTTAATTTTACATTTAATGTTTGCTAATTCACATATAGTTAGCATTAGAAGCCATTAAATAGACAATCTTAGTTTTCCTTTCAGGAAAATAATAAGTTAAAAGAAATGAAGTAGGTAAAAAAAAGAGTGTGCATTAATAACTATTTCGTTGACCCAAAAAGGGTTAAGAATAGAGCTAATAGCCGGTTGTGAGCTGTGATCTAGTTAAGTATTCGGGAGCGTTCATCACAAATGTTTGTCTTCACATCAAAAGGCTAGAATAATGCTCCAACTAAGCCAACTTAATAAATAAAAAACGTGGCCTAGTTGAGTGACTGGGGGCATTCATCGCCAATATTTGTCATCACGTCAAAAGACTAAGTTAACATTACAAAAATGAGAAAAAGTGCGTGCAATAAAAACCTACTAATCTGATAAATTAGCTAAAAATTTTCATGAAAGAATAACTTGGATAGTTTACCATTTAAATGATTGACAATTGTAACTACAGGTCTATAAGTGACAGGTTTAAAATTGAGTTGTTTATATCTTGATCGATATGTATGTTTATATTAAAGTACTTCGGCATAATGGAATAAGTCAATACATTGAACTTGTGATATAACTATTGTTTATGATTAAGTTGATTGCATAACATTCTAAGTTAGTAGCCATCAATTTTGACATTCTATGTGTGTATGTTTTTGTGTATATGTGTTCTTCAGATTATTTTTGTGTTTGATTTTGCTTGAGAACAAGCAAAATTTTAAGTGTAGGGGAGTTGATAGGTGACATTTGTACATACTTTTCTTAAGATAATTTGTTAGTTAATCATGGTAAATCGATTGTTGTTAACTTGTTTAGCCTATGTTTTATCTTAGTTTCATATAATTGCATGATTATGTATGAATTTATATGAATATGCATGAATGTGTGAGAATTAGGTCTTTAAGATTAGGTTTTGCATGACATTGTTGCACGACTTTTTCTTACATTATGTTGGTATGAATTGCATGTGTTTTGGAATTGATTAAGTGATTAATTTTTTTGTTAATTAATAGGTTTGAAGGTGGTTTTGAGGGATAAAAGGATAGAGGAACCAAAGAGAAAGCAAGTCATGTGACCCAAAGAAAAGCTGGAGTTTTCCTATGCTAACCCATCACCAATTTTAAGCTTTCTCAAGATACAATTATTATTGGATGTTTTTCATTTTTCATCTAAAAGAAAGAGGAGAAATTCAGCTTCAAATTGGTGAAATAACAGCCCAATTTGGATAAGAAATCAATATGATATTATAGATTAAAGTCAAGACAAAAAATAGAGTTTTCTGGAAAATTCCAGCTGACAACTTCCTCCTTCCTACGCCGTTTTAAGCATTAAATAGGTTATAAAAACTCAATTTTAAATCCTAGAAAAGGAGAAGGTCGTGCAAGAAATCCAAGGGAGAGAGAAGAACACATTTTTGAGAGAAAAACCAAAAGAATTTAAGGTAGAATCAAAGGATTTCAAGGAGACACAAAGCCGCCACCATAGAATTCCAACTTTGCTCTTCAACATATAAGCCTTACTTCTTCTCATTTCTTGCTTCTTTGTTGATTGAGAAGGGCGTATGGATATGTTATGAACATGTTGGAAGAGATTTTGATGGATTTTTAAGTAGTTGTTAGGGTTGTTATTGCCTAAACTACATAGTACCTCACTTTATTCAATTTTATGGATGTGTTTGATGTTGTTTGATGTTTATGGTATATGGCTGTCCATACTTAGCTCATATAGAGATATGAAGTTAAGAAATGTGTTAGTAAGTGCCGTCAGAATGGGTTTACACTAAGAACACGCCATATATCAAGTTACCTTGCCATTTAGGGAGAGATCTTGAATGGAAAAGTTGCTATCCAAAAATCTATTCATATCTTTTTAATGGTTTAGTGAAAAATGGGAAGTGGGAGCATACATAATTCATTTACGTCATTAAACAGGACCTATTTGGTTCAAGTAATGAGAGTGAAAGAACCAGGACATTAGGAAATTTTAGACTAAACATAATGAACATTGTTAAAGTGAGGGAATACATAGTTAGGTAATGACAATCCTAAGTTGTTAAATTGATACTTTGATTCACCATTTTCTAATTTTGTGTTCTTACTTTTGTGACAACCCTAAAGTATGTATGTTTGACTCTTAATTTTTATATTTTGGATCTTCCAAATCTAATTATTTGAGTTTCCTGAACTAACCAATCCTTATGGGACGATACCTGTCTATACTGCGATTTCCAATATGTATACTTACAGGATAAGAGGTTTTAATTTAAAATTTGAAAAATTACCTATCATTTTACAACATCTAGACATATATATTTTCTTAATATGGTATGGATCCTTTCGGTTCATTTGATTCTTGCTTGAGCCGGATGATGAAAAATTCTCATGTCCGGTTCCTTCGGAGGATGAATCTATAAAGAATTCACCTATCCCAATAACAAAAAAACTTGACTTGAATGATCCTGTATTAAGAGCTAAATTGGTTAAAGGAATGTGTCATAATTATTTTGGAGAACCGCATGACCCAATGATCTTTTATATATTTTTCTATTTGTTTATTTTCCAAAACTTAGGGAAAAAGAAGGCCTTCCTTCTACAAACCCCAAATTCCCTTATTTTCTTGGCCTTCATATTTCGACAAGCCTATGTTATAAACCTATCAAGGATATTATTAATGTTCTGTTGTATTTGAAGTCCATATAAATGGACCAATTCAACCCTTTTGAGAATTTTAAAAGACTCTACTGGTTGAAAAAAAATTTGCTAAAAATTTTTAAATTTTCTACTTCTTTTTAATTAACTATTTATAAAAAACTTATCCTTTTTTTTACAACAATATGAGAGTTTTCATAGTGGGTGGTGACAAGGCTCAGAAGCTTGGACTTTCTATTACAACCTTAGGCTTTGAAATATATCTACTTACCTCGAGGTTACTAACTTGGTCTTTCCCTAAGAATTCTTCCTATTGTTAACCTTTTGGAGTATCCAGTGGGATTCCCCTTCGAAGCTAGTACCATTGATGGTAGTGATTATACTACAAAGACTAAGATTTCTATAAGGAGTGATGTCGAAGTAGAAGCCTATGATCTTATATGGCAAAAAAGCTACCAATTGTTAGTTCCTCACTCATACTTTGCAATACCTAAAGATGTTTCTTCTTATATTGGTCTTTTAATGAACATTCAATTTCAATCAATATAATTGACTTTTGTTATGTCAAATTTCAAGATTTTGGATGCTAAAGGTAAAGAAGAGGAAAGAATTCTTCAAAAAAAGAAGTAAAAGTAGTTACAAATCTTGTCATTAAGAGGAAATTCGAAGAGAAGTCTTTCTCTGCTTTTAGCTTTAATAAAGCCAAAACACCTATCCTAACGAAATCTGTTAGAAAATTAACTTGCTCCTCTACCAAGTTGATTAAAAAAAGTAAAGTCACTAAGAACGTTATTAAAGAAAATGCCCCTATAGATGAGACTTCTTCCACCCCTGAAAAGTTTATGGAAGTTATTAAAGAGGCACCTCATTTTTTTTCTAACTTCTTTTATTCTACACACAAATTCATATTTTCAATTTTCTTTCATAAATGATCAATCATCATACTATCAATACCTATCCTCTCTTATAAACTTTAATATATGAAAGTTAGAAGTTTCTCAAACCGAAGAGCACATATGTTTCTTTAATGGAAGTAAATAGGAACCCCTTTCAAGTTTATAGAAATTCTTTAAACTTTTGACAAATTATTTTATATCTTATAGGCAGAAGATGTTTGGACAATAACAGCTTTGAAGAATCCTTTGATCTAAGCTTCTCAGATGTTTCTCCTGATACCCCCTCTAATCATATTTCTTTGACTAACTCTGAGGAGCTAACTGGAGTCAAAGAGTCCTTTAAGCTCATAATATAGCAAGAGCTCTAATTTTTGACACAAATCCAATGCAACTCCTTTTTAAGTATGTTGTCCTATATCAGTTCTCTGACCTTATCGCCTAAAATTGGAAGGCTTTTGAGTACAACCAAAAGAGTATTTTCCTATTTTGAGAAATATTGCTAGGACTAGGTTGTCTATTATAGGAAAATAAACCTTTTGTAAAAACATTGAATGGATTATGAAGTAGAAGAAGTTAAAGGTAAAACATCCCATCATGAATTCAAGAGCTAAAGAAAGAATTCGACTCTTTAGAGGATCAAGCTGCAAAACATAAAATAAGCATTGTGTTAATCAAGAAAAACCAAGAGACTCCAAAATAGGGCGGTAAGCAACTTAACCAGAAATTCAATATGGTCAAATATACAACTAAAGACTAGAGAAAGTCGTTGATGCTACAAAAGGAAGAAGTCAGCCTTTGGAAACTACAAGTCCAATATGCTAAAGAAGAACAATTTTTCCTATATTAAAAAATAAGGTAAAATTCAGTCTTTTGACATATATCAACTTTGAATTCTCCTCACACTTTACAAATAATTTACTAGCCACAGGTTGGCCTATTCATGTTTTTTCAATTCTATTGCCTTTAAAGCAATCATCATTTAAACAATTATTTTGGCTTTTATAATTGATCTTTCCCATAAAGTAGGCACGTAAGGCTTCAAATATTTCTTATTATTAAATCATGTATGAGGTTTTCCTTCCAGGTTACATAGCTAATAGGTGTTAACTTCCAAAATCCTATAACTTCTAAATGACCTTTGACCACCTTCCCTACTTTCTGTCTTCAATCCTAAGGGGCAAAATCATCTTCCACACCGAATTATCTTATTGGATTTCTCATTTATGGACTCTTTTATCGTAAAACTTCACCACCTTTTCCTTTTATGTAATTATGTTATTCAAAGCCTAAAGATAGACTTCATATAAATCCTCCAATTCCATCATTATTACATCAAAAGACTCAAACATCTCCAAAGCATTCTTTTTAGCCACCATTTTTATAAGGAGAACAATATCATGGCCATAAGTTAGAGTAAAACGACTGACTACTATAGCAATGTGTTTAGAAGTCTGATATCGTGGCCCAACCCAAATTTATGTTTTTGTAAAAAAATTAAAAAATGATTTCATTTGTTTGAGCCCTACCCGTGACCCAGGGTGAAGCAATTTTGACCCATTATCTGATCAACCCTAGCCAGCCCGAGCCACATTTGCCATCCTTAGATATGCCCATAAAGTCTCAGAAAAAATCTTATGCCAATCTCTAAGATTCTCCTTTAACACCTTTTCCTATATTTTAATAACTATTTTATTTGAAGCATTAGTTTGTCCATTAACTTGGGTGTAGTAAGAAGTTGAATTCAAAATTTGTACATCATAATTTGTGGCAAAATCTTTAACTTCTTGACCAGCAAACATAATCCCCTGGTCACTAGTTATTGATTGTGTAATTCCAAATTGATGAACAATTTGGTCCTTAATGAATTTTACTATATCAGTTTGTTCAACCTTTTTCATGGGTTGAGCCCATTTAGTAAACTAATTAGTTGCCAACTGTTGATAGCCTAAAAGGAATTTGACCCATTTAGCCCAATAGTGAAAGAGCCCAACAATCTTAAGTTTTAGGAGTTAATTAGATTGCATGAAGAATTCTTAGACACAAAAATTAGTAAGCAATTCTAAAACATGGAGGCAAGATAGTTAAGATCGAATGAACTTGTAGTGGATAGTTAGTCAGAACATGGACTTGATTGGGAAGAAGCTATGTTTTAAAAACTAGACCAAAATTTAAACTGGTAAAATAAGATGTTTAAGGTTTAAAAAGTTCAACCATTATTAAACAGTCATACAACTGATTAAATATTTAAAAAATTAAAAAATACTTAAAGAAGACTATCCTTAAATATAAAAAAACATAAAGTTTAATTGAAAAAGGGTATCATTAAATAAAAATTAATTAGTACATTTTGGTATATAAAAATGATTAGTTTACAAAAACTGATCGATCAATTAATGAACTGATTAGTTTTTAAAAACAAAAATTATTAAATTAAACAAATCAAAAAGTTAAAAATCGAACAAAAAAGTTGACCAATTCAAGGTTTTTATTATAAAATCGACTAGACTGGTTCAGCTTTTAAAACATTAAGAAGAAGTTTGAAGTTGAGAAGTTACATCAAAATTGTTTGAGTCGGTCACATATGTGAAGATGTATAAAAACACCAGCATGAGAAAAGAAAAGGACATTAATTAGACTACTCAAACACACATAATCTATTATTGTTTTAGTTTTCTTTGCATTATGTACTTATCCTTTACTTAGATAAAATTATTCTTTCAACTCAAATTTTATTTCAATACTCTTTAGCATTTTGGATACTTTGAAATCTATCAGATAATTTTTCTAAAGCCCACTTATATCAATGTTCAAAAGTTAAGTACATTTTTTCAGAAAATTCCTCCTTGAAACACTCGAATTCTAGGTTAGTGATAAAAATGATCAAACACTAACAAAATAAGATTACAACCTTTAGAGGATAGTGGGTGCATTTTTCCAGTAAGATCAAATGCCCATCCTTTTAAATGGCCATAACTTAATTATATAATGCATCTTAGAGGTAAGATTCACTGTATTCTTCCATACTTCTAGCATTGTTCGCAACCTTTTGCATATGATATACAATCATTTAGTATTGAATGTTAGCAGTAACTATAACACTTAATGAGCCACCTCATCTTAGTTCCAGATTGATGAGCCCTACATGCCCCCTTATGAACTTATTTCATTATCATCAATGTCTCAGGCATCCCAAGATGTCTTGAAAGAAGTCCATCACTATTTTGCCAAAATAAGACTCCTTCAATCAATACAAAATTAAGTACTTGCAATTTAATCATATGAGTTCCCTTTTTACCGTGGTTGTTTAAAAGGTTTTTAATTTCATCACTCCAATATTGATTGCCTTCTTAATTAATGTTGAAAATTTCTAAAGAAGTTTCCATTTTATAAATAGACATATGAGGTTTTTCATTGTATAAGAACATATTTATGAATTAGCTCCTTAGACATCCTTAAACCAGAGGTAATTTGAGAAAGTTCATTTGCCTCCCAATTCTCTTCTCGAGGAATATGTTGGAATTTTACCTCATTAAAGAATTATAATAACTAAACGTCAATGGTATAATAAGGCAATAAAGTTAAAATTATGTACCACTGTTCTCCAACTACCTTAAGAATCTCCCACAATGAGGACTTATTTAGTTTCACAATCTGCCAAAAATTCTAACCCCATTATTAGGGCCTTATATTGAACCTGATTATGCATAGGAAGTCCATCTTGAGAGAGATATTTTTTAGTTTCATTTGGATAAACAATGACTATTCCAATACTAGTTGATTTCGTATGCTAGAATTAAATTTCAACTCCCAAGGTTTCCTTTCATAACTAAACATTGAATAGTCCAAATCCTTTTAAATTTATATCATTAGGTGGCTTACTAGGATTACTGACTTTTAAAGATAATAAACTAGGTTAAATCTATAAATGTCATAACTTTCCAATTTTCCCTAAAATAATTGGTTTGTTTAGCATAGATTTCATCAAATCGTTTTGTGAACCCATACGAACCCAATTTTGAAGTAAATAATGTCTTAATTTTGAGCAAGTAAAATATAGTGCCAAACATAATTTCATATTAGGAACATGCTTCTTTTCTATTGACATTAGAATTCTACTTAAGTAATAAATAGTGTGCTCATGATGTGCCTTATTATTTAGGCCGATAAGCACCTAATAGATTCCTATGTGATAGAAATGTGTGACTTTTCTAAGGCTGCATCAAAACTAGAGGCTTAGTCAAATATTTATTGATCTTGTCAAATGCTCCCCGATGCCTTTCTTCCCAACAGAATTCCTCAAAATTTTGTAACTTCAAGAGATATGAGAATTCTTTTGTTTTATCGACCAAATTAGGATAAATCTTTTGACATAATATACTTGGCATAAGAACCATTAAAGTTTAGGCTTATTTTGAGGTGGTTATGCTTTAAGAATCGCCATTATATTATTATTATCTAATTCAATTACTTTTTGATGAAGTAAGAAACCTATAAAGTGTCCTACTTTTACTCCAAAAGTGCACTTCAAAGGATTTAAGTTCATCTTATGTGTTCTCATTCTTTGGAAAGATTTCCTTAAATTATGGATGTGGTCCTTTTTTACTTAAAAAAAATATCATCTATATAAACCTCCAATGTATGACCTATTAAATCATGAAAGATAGTGTAATATCCTGTTACCCATGTTAAGGCTAAAATAATAACTGTGAGAAATTACTGAGAAATTAGGAAATACATCTCATGCTCATGCATTACACAAGATGCACATACACATGAATATTGAATCTTTGCATATAAAAATAATTATCTATGCATTCATTGACAATTTCTGGGAATAATTGTTTATAAATGTGAGTACATTGAGAAATGTGGTTTTTATATGTTGAAAATTGATTTGGGGAGTATGTAATTTGATTTAGAATTTTTAGAATTTTTGGAAATTGTAAGACATTTTTGAACTAGGAAAATTGCCAAGTGGCAAAATAATTGTTAAATGGTAGTAGAAATTATTGTCCAATGGCAATGAAAATTTTGATCAAAGACTTTAGGGATTATTAACAAGTGCCATTGAAAATTGGGGAACAATTGGAGTAGAAATTGAAATTGATGGGACTAGTTAAATGAAAGAACCAATCAAAAGTTTTAGAAATTGGACATGTAGCAAGTGACAAACATCACTTGCCAAACAATGCCTTAAGCCCACTACTCTTTTAATTAAAAGCCTCCCATGTTTTGGTTTTGTCATTCATGATGCTCTCTCTCTTAAAGAGCTATTGGAGTTATTTTTGTTCTCTTCATTTTCATGGCTTCTTCTCCTTCATGATTCTTGACTCACCCAAACCTCCATCAAGTTATATCTTGCTTCCATCTTTCAATTTCTACTTCGATCTTATTGTTTCTTCAATTTGCCATAAAAAAACCTATCCTTACCTCCTTCAAGATGATGATCGTGTGATGTTTGGGAGCTAGGGCTAAGTGTTGTTTTTGAAGAATTGAAGCTAAACCAAGTAAGGTATGCTTTAAATGTTATGGGTATTGTTAAATGAAACTAGAATGATGAGAAATGTGGGATTGATGACTTGATTTTGTG
>JANVCQ010000004.1:22506978-22523407 GCA_025531925.1 Erythroxylum plowmanianum
AATAATTAACTCCACAAAATAATCCCTTAAGGACCTCATAATTTATTCAAATCATACTTGATCCTCAAGAAAAAAAAATTAGGGGGCCAACATGGGCCACCACATGATCCTTAACATTAATACCAACAAACTTTCTCATACCTCTTTATTTATTCATTTATGATTTTTTGTATATATTATGTGTGGTTGTTGTTCGTTATGTACCACTTTCACATTGAGGATAGTGCATTGTTCAAGCGTGGAGGAGTGGTATGCAACTTGCATTGCATATTGCATATCTTATTTAACTCACCATTTTTTCGCATGTTTTGCATGATTTTTCATGATTTTGTGTTAATGTACCAAATTTTTTCAATTTTTGTGTGAAATTATGTGCTATGTGGATGTTTAGTGGCTGGAATTTTATGTGAATTAGCTTGATTTTGAGCAATGTTGTTGAACTGGTGATATGTGTGAACATAGGAAGTTAGATTATAAGTAGCTTTAACATAAACGTATGTGTTGATTAGGATAGGACACTTGGTTTTCACCTAATGTTGCTAATTCGCATGTAGTTACTATTAAAAGCCATTAAATCGGTAGATAATCTCAATTTCCCTTTATGAAAATAATAAACTAAAATAAATGAAGTAGGTAAAAAAAGATAAGAGTTTATGTTAATAACTATTCCGTTGACCCAAAAAGGGTTAAGAGTAAAGCTACTAGTTGGTTATGAGTTGTAACCTAGTTGAGTAATCGGGGACATTCATCACAAATGTTTGTCTTTGCAATCAAAAGGCTAGAATTATGGTCCAACTAAGGCAGCTTAATAAATAAAAAATGAGGCCTCATTGAGTAACCAGGGGCATTCTATCACCAATGTCTGTCATCGTGTCAAAAGACTAAGTCAACGTTACAAAAATGAGAAAAAAGTGTGTGTAATAAAAACGCTACTGATCTAATAAATTAACTAAAAATTTTCATGAAAGGATAACTTGGATAGTTAACCATTTAAATGATCGATAATTGTAAATGCATGTCTACAAGTGACATAGGATTAAAATTGAGTTGTTTATATCTTGATCGATGTGTATGTTTATATTAAAGTACTAGGCATAATAGAATAAGCCAATACATTGAACTTATGGGATAACTATTGTTTACGATTAAGTTGATTGTATAACATTCCGAGTTAGCAGCCATTAATTTTGACATTGTATGCATGTATGTTTTTGTGTATTTGTGCTCTCCAGGTTATTTTTGTGTTTGATTTTGCTTGAGAACAAGCAAAAGTTTAAGTGTGGGGGAGTTGATAGGTGGCATTTGTACATACTTTTCTTAGGATAATTTGTTATTTAATCATGATAAATTGATTTTTGTTAACTTCTTTAGCTTTTGTTTTGCCTTAGTTTCATATAATTGCATGATTATGTACGAATGTATGTGAATATGCATGAATGTGTGTGAATTAGGTCTTTAAGATTAGGTTTGCATGAATTTTGCATGGCATTGTTACACATCTTTTTCTTACATTACGTTGGTATGAATTGCGTTTGTTTTGGTCATGATAAGTGATTAATTTTATTGTTAATCAATAGGTTTGAAGGGGGTTTTGAGGGATGGAAGGATAGAAGAACCAAAGAGAAAGCAAGTCATGTGACCCAAAGGAAAGCTAGAATTTTCATGGGCCGACCCATCACCAATTTTAAATTGTTGCAAGTTACCATTCTTATTGGATGTTTTCCAATTTTGATCCAAAAGAAAGAGGAGAAATTCAGTTTCAAATTGGTGAAATAATTTCCCAATTTGGATAAGAAATCGATAAAATATTATGGATTGAATTCAAGACAGAAAATAGAGTTTTCTAGAAAATTCCAACTGGCAACTTCCTCCTTCCTACATCATTTTAAGCATTAAATGGGGTATAAAAACTCAATTTTAAACCCTAAAAAAGGGAAGGTTGTGCAAAACATCCAAGAGAGAGAGAATAACACATATTTGAGAGAAAAACCAAGAGAATTTAAGGTGGAATCAAAGGATTTCAAGGAGATACAAAGCTGCCACCATAGAATTCCAGCTTTGCTCTTCAACATATAAGCTTACTTCTTCTCTTTTCTTAATTATTTGTTGTATTTTGTTGATTTATAAGGAGGTATGGATATGTTATCAACATGTTGGATGAGATTTTGATGGATTTATAAGTAGTTATTAGGGTTGTTATTGCCTAAACTATGTCATGCCTCACTTTATTCAATGTTATAGATGTGTTTGATGTTTATGGTATATGGTTGTCCATACTTAGCTCACACAAAGATGTGGAGTTAACAAATGTGTTAGTAAGTGCCCTGAGAGTGGGTTTACACCAAGAACATTCCATATATCATGTTACCTTGTCATTTGGAGAGAGATCTTAAATGGAAAAGTGGTTGTCCAAAAATTTGTTCATATCCTTTTAATGTTTAAGTGAAAAATGGGAAGTGAGAGCTTACATAATTCATTTTCATCTTTAAACAAGCCTTATTTGGTTCAAGTAATGAGAGTTAAAGAATTAAGACATTAGGAAATTTTGGACTAAATATAATGAACATTGCTAAAGTGAGGGAATACAAATTCACCATTTTCTAAATTGTGTTCTTACTTTTGTGACAACCTTAAAGTGTGTATGTATGACTACTAATTTTTATATTTTGTATCCTCCAAGTCTAATTATTTGATTTTTCTGAACAAAATAAAATTTGGATCATTTCGATGACTAATCAATCCCTGCGAGACGATACCTATCTATATTGCGATTTTCGATCTGTATACTTACAAGATAAGAGGTTTTAATTTAAATTTTCAAAAATTACCTATCAATAACATATGGTTAAAAGCTTCATTGATATGGAAAACAAGTAGGGGAAATTGGGTCTCCTTGTATGAATCCTTTAGATGATTCAAGGATTCTTGAAGGACTTTTATTGACAAGAATAGTGTAGGAAGTGTTTGATACAGAGCATTGATCCTATCAATGAATATCTCTAAATACCCAAATCTTCTGAGACAATTCAAGATAAAACACCAGTGGATAGTATCAAAAGCCTTAGAGAAGTCGATTTTGACCACACAACTACTAATAAATCTCCCTAAGTCATAATCCTTCAAAAGTTTTTGAACAAGGAAGATGTTATTCAAGATATTCCTACTTGGAATGAAGGCTCCCTTTATTATGTGAATGATCACTTTTAATGAGTCCTTAAGCCTTCTACCGATACTTTTAAAAATCACATCATACATTTTGTTGCAACATGATATAGGGAAAAATCCTTGATGTTGCTAAGATTGGGAACTTTAGGAAGTAGATAAACATAAGCTTTATTCAATTCCTTAAGCAATATATAGCTAGGTAAAAAAATTTGTTCTACTTTAGCTATAATACTCCAAGTTATGGTTCCAACCAACCCTTCATCATCCCATATATTGGAGCCCCTAATAGAATTTGTTTTGAATAACTCCTGATAATATTGTTCTATTACCTCTTTGATTTTTTTTGTTTTGAACAAAAGGATTACCACCTTGATCCACTAAACATTTGATTTTGTCTATTTTTATGTGCCAGAATAGAATTATGAAAAGAACTCGTATTTATGTCTCCACCTTTTAACCAGTTAACCTTTTCTTTCTATTTAGGGACTAAATTATGATCCGCTAAGGTAGTGATGTATTCTTCTAATCTCTTGGCTTTAATCATTCTAAGGCACTAATTATTGCAATCAGAATAACTTTCTAGTTAAGCTTTTCTTAAGTTATACTTAGCAAATGAATTTGAGCCTCTGTTATATGTTTTAATTTCAAAAGAAAGTCTTTAATACTACTCTTTACCAATTGTAATTTTTGCATTAGTTAATAGGCCTTACAACTAGGAATCTCCACCTCCCAGAACTTCTTCATGACTTTAAGAAAACCCTTACTTTTGGTAAGAAAATTAAAGAACTTGAAGGGGGTTGACAAATAGGTTTGGTTTGAGTCTCAGGACTTCTATATATGAATGATCTGAACATAAAGTGTCTCTAAATCTCATAAAGGAGTCAGGGAATTCCTTCAATCATATGTGATTAACTAGCACCCTGTCTAGCTTCGTTTTGAAGTGTAGATCTCCCTGTTGTCTGTTGCTTTTGGTGAATAGGTTTTCTTCAATTTTTTGATTTAAAACTTCTATCTTATATCCTAATTCTCCCAATTCTTTCCCTATACATATTAGTTTGACTATGGATCCTTAAGATTTAGTAGGAAGAAGGGCGCTATTGAAGTCCCCTGCAATCATCCATATACTATTGATAAATTAATGGATGGTATTTATGTCTTCCCATAGCTTGGCTCTAAGGAATTCAAAATTGGATGCATAAATCACAGTGATATAAAATGGTTCATTTAAGCCCTTCTGTTGACATGCAAAGTGCATCAATTGATCATAAATTGATAGTAAGACAGCTTGAACTTATTTTGAGTTATAAGCATAAATGATCCTACTATTGTAGTGATACTTATGATTCGAGCCATTGTTCCATCTACCACCTAAGAATTTCAAGTTACCCCGTAATTTGAACCCTTTTATTTTGGTTTCCAACAAAACTAAAAAAATCTTAGCCTTTTCTCTATAATTAGATCTTTCATCCCTAATTTTTTAGATGTTCATTCAAATTTTTAAGATTCCAAAAAAGAATTTAAATATTAATAGGACTAGATTAGTCTCATTGACTTATAGTTTTAGCTTTCCCTTTTTTCCTCTCTGATTTTCTCCTAAAAGAAGGGCTTACCACTACAAAATCCTCCTTACACATCTGTACAAGTTTAGATAACTCCCCATTTTTTATAATTGTTATTAGGAAGGAGTAGGACCAAAGTTGAGTTCTCAATTAATGTGTTCAATTACGAGATTTTCACCTTCATCCTCTCTCGTTGGCACTTGGGATTGAACCTCATTATTAGCCGATTGGAGAAATTTGCTATCTTCTAAAGGAGTTGGAGTATTAAAACTACCTATATTCTTTTTGCTAGTGTCTTGACCTCCTAAATTATCTAAAATAGCTTCATCACCAATAGTTATGGTACCTATTAGCTCTTAGTAGAGACCTAAAGAAAATATTTTATTAGTTGGCCACCATATCTTGTACTTATTTTTTGTTTTCATTTGTAACTTAGTTAAATTTCATCCTTACAAAGATCAGCATTATTTTGTAGCTTCATTATAGGCAAAACATCTAGTAACTCATCATAACCTTAATCTAAACTCTGGCAGCGCAGTTCTTTCCATTCTTTTAGTAGGAGAATCAAAACAAATAGTTCTATCCTGAGAGCTTGTAAGAAAACTTAGTTCCTCCAAAGTCTAGTACTCTAGTGGTACATTATGAAAATTTATCCACAGAGGAAGAGTTACAATTATGGTTATGCTCAAATTCATTCCTAGCCTCCATCTTTGTACAAACATAGGTTCTCCTTCAATATACTATGAAATCATTTTCATTACATCCTTCAGATTAACATCATAAGTAAACTTACAAATGAAGGTATCTTCTTTTGCCAAGAAGGTTTTCTTCTAGCCCTTTCTTTCCCCATATAGATATGTCTTAAGTTTAAACTAAAAGAAGGTAGACCTTTTCACAAAAGACATCGTACTAGGGTTATGTTTCAGGCATCTACCCCAACTTGGAGCAACTCGATAAAGGGGTGACTACCCCATTAACCACTGAAGCTTGATAATAGCTAGGTTTTCTATTTACCTTAGTTTTTACAACTACCTTAAGGCTTTTAGAGAAGTATTCTCATGCTTAACTCTTATAGTTATTATTAATCAATAGAGTTAAGCATAAGAACTAAGGTGAACAGAAGCTAAGGTAATAATAACTATAAGAGTTAAGTATGGGAATACTTCTCTAAAAGTTGCTTAATAATAGGAAATAATGTGTATTATCATTATATGATAAAGAATTATTAGCGATATTCATGGCTATTAAATATCATATTTAGTAGATTAGGCTTGTGAAGAACTAAGTTACATAGATAAGAGTAACTTCGAAGAAAATTTTGGATATGAAAATATTGACACGTCATTTGGTGCAATAAAATTGAACAATGGTGATGAAGACACTTCTCTTAATAATGAGGATTTTATATCAAACGAAAATTAGGGCAGTTATAATTTAAGT
The DNA here is from genome assembly GCA_025531925.1 of Erythroxylum plowmanianum. NCBI lineage: Eukaryota > Viridiplantae > Streptophyta > Magnoliopsida > Malpighiales > Erythroxylaceae > Erythroxylum > Erythroxylum plowmanianum. The sequence continues at coordinate 22,513,143 of JANVCQ010000004.1, forward strand.
GAATATATCATTGAATAAAGTTCTTGGTTTTTTATTTTCTCTTTTCTTTTAATTTCACTTGTGTTTAATGTATATGTTGATTCTATATATGCAGTATAAATATAAAACTTTTAACTGTAAATGTTTTTGTTTCATAGTTCAATTCTACTTTATTGTATTCCTCGACATGAACTCTTACTATAATGCTTATAGAATATTATCCATATTATATGATGTTTTGATGTAATTATTTTTAATATATTATGCAAATTGTAATATATTAAATATTTTGTATTATTATTAATTTTAAATATGTATAAGATTAAATGATATTTTTCTTATATTAATTGTAGTTATTTTTATATAAGAAACATGTGAAAAAGTAATATTAATTTAAAATTATATAGTACAATATATTGAGTAACTATTTTGTAATTTTATAAAATTCAAAAAATATTTTATAATTTTAAAAAACATCCTAAACAATATTCAATATTAACCGATATCAATACGAATACCATATCATATCAAAACTAAATTCAATTTATTCAATTTATTCATAACTATGGCCATTATTCATTAGTTCAAAGCACAATGTTTTTAAAAAATAGTTCAAAGATCAATGTTAAAAGGTCGTTATTGATATGTTTTTGATGTATCCATAACAACTCCAACAAATTCACATAAGAAAACATCACTTGTACTCTTTCTTATTCTTTCTTTTGTTTCTTCATACGTTACACTTTAGTCAATAGTCATAAGAAGTGGAGCTGGGTCTGCGTGTCAGACGCCTACCTGACACGCGGTAAACATGTGTCCGTACGTATCGGAATTAAAAAATCATTTTTGTCAGCTTAAACACAGCTCGGACACGTCTGAAGAAGGCTCAAACAGGACTTAATAAAATATATACTCTATAGAATATATGCTCCATATTTTTTTAGAGAGACTTATAAAATACTAAATATGTATGAATTGTCAAAATGTTGAAAATCTTAAAACACATCAATCAATATATTATGAATTTTAAATTTTTTTCTTAGTTCTAAATTTTATACTATATATATGTTGTGTTCGTGTCCGCCAAATTTTAGAAATTGATGTATCTTTGTGTCCATATCCATATCGTATCGAGCATCCGTGTCCGTGCTTCTTAGGAAATACCTGTAAGGAAACACCCCAGTTAGAGATGATGCAAGACGGCTGTCCTTTTTTCACAAGGAATATAAGGTACATCATTGATTCTTCTATAGAACAGGAAGTACCCTATCGTTACTCTGTAGCTATCAGAGCTTTGGGCAAACCCACATAACAAATTTGCCATCCACCCATTTCAACCCAAAAAAAAAAGCCTCTTAACTCTCTATACGTAAATAGCATTTCCAAAATCTGTTTCCAGTAATTTGTACAATAATATTGACAAGTGAAAGAAATTACAAGCAGACCAACATATGCGAACCTCTACCTTTTGCAGCTTCTGGCTAATTGCAGTAAAACATTCATCCTGATGAGAGCTACAATTACTAAGAAGCTGCATTCTCCTCATCAGAGGAACAGTATTGATTCCTTGCATTGGTTACAGAAAACACCTTTGGCAATGTTGGATTAACTGGTACTGGAAATTTATGGGCAGAGCTTACTATGGTCCGTTCATTTATCATGCCAACTTCTTTGCAGACGTTATCGAGAACGTTGAGGAAGTCCCTGACAACCATGAAGATTCTGAATGGGTGAGCTTCTTCCTTGGTTGAATTCCCATGGAAATATTCAGTAATCTCCTTCACTAGAGAATAGGCAACACTTTCCAGCGCTTGAGTTCTTATGATATCTTCCTCAGCCATTTTGATAAACTTGTTCATTGATTCTGAGAATCTCTGACCACTGTTATCCAACCCTATTGCCTCATTTAGGCGGACAACCTCACTGATTTTCTCAAGGCCTTTAGAAAGCTTGGAGACATCACTGCTAAGCACATCTGAATCCATGGCAGCAGCTTTCTTCACATTGGTGAGCTCTGAACTGAGACCAGAAACAATTTGCAGGCCAAGCTTCCTACATTTCATATCTTCACTTGAAGCAGAATTAGGAGTTTGGATGGAATCTGAAAGGCGAGCACCTTCAGTTCTTATAATTTCCTGAACAACGAAATGTAGGAGTGAAGTCTTTCCATCAGTGCCCTTGACATCAGCAAGCTTGAGGAGTGTGTCAAGCTTGAAGGCATGGGCATCACCACGGTTCGTCCCAACATTCATTCGGTTCCCTGTCTTAAGAACTGCTTCTAGGAGTTTCAAAAACATCCTACTACTTCTTAGTTCTTCACAGGCTGCCTGTTAGATATAAAGACAATTAGTGAGGCAACTTTGGCCTGAAATTGATAGCTCAACAAGTATCCATGTTAGCTTTACCAGCCATTATTATGTAATGATATCAAACAACGCCTGGATACTAAGTTCCCAAATTGAGAGCAGATTGCAAAGATCAATCAAACAGAAAAATACACACATACGTAAACACAAGGAACAACAAATGCTCGCAGATTTTCAACCTTAAATCATCCTTTTTTAGAAGAGAAATTAACAAAATATTCAGAAAAGAGTAAAGAAAGAAAAGAACAACCAAGATCTTTATCCCTATAAAATAGTGTCAAGATAGAGCTATGTTCTCAATTCTTTCACATAACTATCCCTGTTAAGTTCAAAGAGAACAATAGCAGGATTTCTGACAAATTTTAGCTTTGTATTAGTGAATATTAGAGAGATAAAATAGTAATTGGGTAAAGAATTATCAGTTTATGAAAAAATAAAATACATCAGACAAGGAAGATTGAGAATATGATAGATCTAATCTACCTCTAGTGTTTCAAAAGACTTCTTAAGGTATTCAACCTCAGACTCAAAATTGGCTATATAAAGCATTGCATCCACCCGTTTGAATGCAAAAGGAATATCAAGGACTGCCTTCAGGAATTTCTCTGCATGATCTAGCTTGATTAGTGAAGCATCTTTGTATTCCTTCAACTTACGTTCTTCTTCTTTGCTTGGAGCCATCTTTAACAGACTTTCTAGAAGTTCAGATCCTAGTGAGCCCACATTACCTGCATAATAAGTGGAACTTAAATCAGTGAAGGCTACAAATTTCAGATAGGGATAACCTTTAAGGCAACAATAAAATGCTATAGACCCACAAGGAACCTTTAACAATTCACTCATTGCTAGCCCAAACTAAGAAATACTGTTGACGTATGTTTAAAAACCTAATTGACTCACTGATATGAATGCCACAACATTTTGGCGTCTTGTACAATCATATTTTTGTCATTATCAAAGCAACCTTAAAATGACTTCACATAGTATCACTGAAATGCAGCATGAAGCAAGACAAGACCGGACCCAAGCACGGCATCAACCAAGATTGCTAAAACAAGGAAAAGAGAGCAGTTGATATTCTAATTAGCATCAGTTGGCAAACTTCAAGAGCAAAATATAATTAAGGGTCAAGAAATAAGATTAATGTACAATATGGATAGAAAAATGATAAAGGGAAACTAAAAAGAGAAAGCAAAAAGATTAGAGATTGTGGCATTCCAAACCCTTTTGACTAAATCTCTATTATAGGATTTGCTGACATAGAAAACACATGTATTGATAAGCTACATCAACAGTTGATGAAGATAAAGAATTTATGAACATTAAACAATGAGAGAAGTATTGAAACTAGGTATTATTACCAGAAGTAGAAAGGTGGAGAATTACCTTCTAAAAGAGCTTCACAAACTTCCTCAATTGTCACATTAAGTGCCCTGAGCAAAATAGCAATGTTCTGTGCCTTCTTGGGATCAAGCACCCTATTTTCTTGATTTGGTGATGGAACAACAGTCCTTGAAGTTACTTGTTGGGGTTTAATGTTTGAGGTGTTTACCACAAACAATGACTCAATCATTTCCTCGTTCAATCTGCAAAATAAACGTGTAGAAAGCACACAAGATCATTTCAAGAAATTAACCTGTAATCTGCCAGTATATGGGAAACAGGTAAAACGTCAAATACCAAAGAGATGTACGGAATATTTGGTATCTTACTTAAAGGAGCTTGATCTCAGCTGATCCCACACCATCTCACGGTCAGAGCTGGCTCTAACTTTATCCCAATGCAAAGTTTTTAACTTTGGTCTGGGAGTCTCCTCTAAATTTTCCATTGCTTTAGAAATTGGCGGCACATTAATAGTCACATTTGCACTTTGAAGAACGAAAGGCCTTGAAGGAGGTACAAGTACTGGCGGTTTTGAAAGTGGTTGGCCTGTTGGTGTTGATGTTAGTGTTGAAGTGATTGGAAAGTACCCAAATCTCTGAGGTGGTGGCGGTGGTGGTGGAGGTGGCGGTGCAATCGGCTGCTCTAAAACACTGCTAATTTTTGTACTCAAAGCGGGAACACTCGGTGTTAAAGTTGGTGATGCATCTGGGCTCTTTCCAAAACCTCTTTCTGGAGATGTGGAAGCTAAAGACACCGAAGGAGACCTCCTACTGCAATCCGAAAAGTTCGAAATTCTGGGGGATGCAACGTTATTCTTCTCTACACTTATTTCCGGTGAAGTCAAAGTTGAAAACAGCAAACGAGAAGGCATATTTCCATCGAATTCATCCAGTATTTGTGGCGACTGGCTCTTATCCGAAACTGTACTTGGCGATGTAGAAGCTGAAGACAGGGAAGGTGAGCCATTTCGAACCAAATCACTTTGGACTATAGGCGATGCAACTGATGTTTTGTTCAAACTTCCGTCGGGTGATGAAGTAACAGAGTACAATGAAGAAGACTGCACCTTTTGATCCAACAAACTCATTATTCTCGTTGGTGACAGTGACGGCGACCTCGCGTTTCGATCTAACCCATTCAAAACTTGCAGAGAGGAAACTCCACCCTGCTCTACACTGCTTGTAGGAGATGCCAAAGCCGAAGATAGCGAAGAAGACTGCATCTTTTGCTCTAAATCCGGAGACGAACAGTGGAAAGACCTCAACGAAGATTTGCTCTCGTCAAGAGGCACTGGTGATTGTGGGTGCGACGGTGTCAATGAAGAAGAAGCGGATTGAGTCTGAACTGCACTTGATTCCGGCGACTTCAGTCGCGGACTGACACTAATCGGTGGCGACATGCTAAGAGACTGAGAACGAGCAGGAGACACAGAAGTAGAAGAAGTATAGGAGGTCGAAGTACTGTTTCTTGCTCCAAAATCGCCAACGGCAAACACTCTCCGTGATCCTGATCCTGTGGCAATGGAGCTCTCAGGACCACCCAAAGACCCTCTGGTAGAGTAAAACTCCTCTTCCTCGTCATCCTCAGTTGACCCTACCTCGCCATTGCCGTAATTGTGTGTTGAAAGCTGTCTGTTGAGAGGCGGCAGGGGTCGGAGCTCCGGAGACTCCAGCTTCGGAGGGCCCGAGCTGACATCAGGACTATGATTGCTGGTGGTGTTAGTGTCGGAGTTGTGGTCTAAGGCCCGAGAGTTAACCAAAGTGCCGAGGTAGAGAAAATCAGAGTTTGTAGTTGTTGTTGTTCTTGTTCTTGTGAGCTTATGCGCATTACTGTTTGTAGTGTGAGAAATATCATTGACAGGAAGGGAGTGTTTGGAGAGCTTGTGGATGGAACGACGGCGGTAGTAGTAAAAGACGAGAATGGCAAGGACAATGAGAGCGGAGAGAACAGCGGAGATGGCGAGGGCGGGGAGCTTTTGGGAAGAGGATTTGGGTTTGGGAGAATGGGGGAGAACGAGGGAGGAGATGTTGGCGGGGAAGGAGACAAAGGTGGCTTGGGAAGGAGGAGGAGGAGGAGGAGGGTAGGAAGGGAAAAAAGGGGATTGATCAGGGGGAGAGGGGAGCTTGGTCGTAGGCGGAGATGGAGTGGGAGGTTGGGAGTCGAGTGGGAAAAATGGCTGGTGAAGTAAACGACGATTAGGAGCAGTATTGGTGGTGGTGGAGGATAAGGGGTGGAGTGCGTAGGATAAGATGAGGAATGAGACGATGGAGGAGGAGGAGGAGATGGACATTGTGGAATATGTGAATGAAGAGGGTCACGACTGAGTAGCAGGCAGCAGGTAGCGCTTGTGCATGAGGTTTGGTGACTGAGGGAGTATGATCGGACAAGGAGAAGCAGAGGGATCCAGCTAAGAATAATTTTTCTTCCCCTGTCCAGTCCAGTGTGAAACAACCAAACTCAACCTGGATGCCTCTGCTTTTCCTTTTTCTCCTAGTCAATGTTGACGGCAGTGCTCGTTCTCTTCTGTTTTCAGCTTCAGCTTCTTCTTCTTCTTTTTTGGCTAAATCTGATTTATATTTTATTTTTTAAAAGAAAATTTGCATCCCCTAGATCGAAATTAAGATGCTATATTTAAGGTGTTTTTTCTTTAAAAATTGCGTGGTAGAAATTCAAACATATAAGACTTCATGACGTTTGAATATATTAAACTATGCTTTTGATTTACCTCCATTCCAGTCCAAAAAGTTGTGTATTAGAAATTCAAACCTAAATCATATCCTGAGTTACCACCATTCCACTCTATACATCATCAGCTCGAAGGTGTTTAGGTGTCCATTTTGTCATTACCAACGGACAAGAAAATTATCAAGTAGTTGTGAGTATTAAAACTTATCTCACTTTAATCACCATTAACATTTAGTTGAAATTTTGAAAAGTCTAGAGATGTATAATAAAATGCAATCTTACTCTTATTTAATAAAAAGGTTGATTGTAAATATGATACAAAGATATAATAAAAATTATACAGATAGAAGAGAAAAGAAATAAAGCAAAAAAATTAGTAAAGTCTTTCTAAATGTCCCTAAATGGAAAAGAAGGAAGGAAAAAAAATCAATAATATTAAACTAAATAAATACATAAAAATAATAGTAAAATACTAAAATAATAATTGTGACAAAACACAATTATCAAGTTTCCTTCTACTTATATTTAGAATCATATTAAATAATAGTTTGTACATTTTACCAGTGCTATTAAATAAACAAATAAGTTCATTCACAATAAAAGTATGCATCTCAAGTCTAGTTAAATTTTGGTCTAAATTTTTTTTAAAGAAAGTTTAATTCAATACTCAATCAAGTTCATAAAATTAGCTTCATATTAGATTTATATTTAATTTATTTAAAACTTTAAATATAATTTAAGCCTACAAATTTATATTTTTAAATTTATAAAAATATATCTTACTTTTATAAAAATATACATAATTCATAATAAAATTAAATTATAAAAATATATAAGTCTAATAATATAATTTATTTGGTCTTTGAATAACATACATGAGGGTAAGAGTATGAATATATTATTGTAATAGGTAAATATAATTTATATCAAGCAACTATAACACATACACCATCTTAATAGAAAACATAATAATAAAAAAGACAAAAAGTTAAATCATCTGTGGGAGCTTTCATTAGGTCAAAAGCAAATATCTTTTACGCTTTGGGGAAAAAGAAAGCTACTTTCCGTAAAAGTCTCTCACCATGTGCATTCCAATAAATTTTTGAGGTATCACAATGACACAACCATACACAACTTATAACATCATTTTCTTCCTCGTACAAAGGAACTAAGACTTAATATAGTTTATAGATTGCACATATAAACTCAAAATGTAATCTCTAGTCTCCAAAGAATCTTTTTTTTTTATTAAAGGGAAAGTACAGGAAAATTATAACACTAGTATGAGGAAGCAGAGCTCCGACAGATCCTCTAAGAGGATACAGTGACACCCAAGAGGTGTAATATCAAAAACAGTGAGGCCAATATCCGAAGGTACAGCATGGGTGGCTAGCCAGTTCGCACATCTATTGCTCTCTCGATAAACGTACCGATGAATAACAGATCAATTTCGCGTAAGTAATTCGTGGATACCCGTGACAATGGGGTGGGAAGCCTGAGAACGATTCGCAGCGAAAAAAATGAGGTGGTATGCGGTCAGAGAATCCAGCTCTAATTAAATCCGGCGAAAGCCCCGGTCCCAAGTGAGCGACAACCTAGAATAAATACCCCAAAGTTCTGTAGACAACGGCTCGCACCAACGATCAAAACCCACAATATCTAAAACATCTTTCTTTGATGAATGTTAGTTGAATTTATGAACATAATACACAGACCACTTTAAAATCCTAAGAACGTTTGACCTAACTTCATTATAGGTCAATTAAACCTCTTAAAAATAAGATTCTCAAAACTTTTAAGATCTTCTAAAGATCAAACTACACTCATTTGTCAACAATTTAATCCAAAACTATTTCAAAAGTTTTCTAAAAGTATTTTGATGCGTCAAGAGATTTTTTAATTCAAACTAAATTTTCTTTTAAGTATGAAAAATGATTATATAAAAATAAAATGATTATGCAATATTTGAGCCTGTAGACTATTGAAATGACCAACATAAAGTTACTAGAAAGATTGCAATAATTTGTTACTCATGAAAAGTATTTAATCTTTCTTGCTCTTGGTTCACTTACCTTGAATTAGCTTGAACTTGATTTTTCATATTTTATTGAATTTTATTATATCATAACTACTAATATCATCAAAGCTAAATTCATTAGCAGAAATTTTTTTTAATCACCAAAATCATGTGTTAAAATCTCACTTAGTTCAATAATCTTTCCTTTTTCATGATGACAAAATATTTGGTTATATTAAAAAATAAATAATATTGAGTAAGATACCTTATATTAAAGAAATATATAATACATGATCTCCCTTAATTATTACATCATAAAAATGGGCATATGATACACAAAGTTATAACTATCAAAAGAAAAAATTAATATCCTTGAAGATTAGATCTTGATTTCTTTTCAACCTATCTCATAATAGGTTTCTTAAAAAAATTATTTCCAAATGAAATTTCTTTCTATATGCAGTAATCACTACTGAAATGACATTTCTCATGAAAAAATTGAAGCTACACGGATCATATGAGTAAGACCTATTACATATATATATGCATTTTTAAGTCTTCTGTAGAAGTAATACTGAGTGGGAGATCTCTTTTGGAAATATGGGGGATTGAATGCTCTTCTTGTGTGATTATGATGTCCAGATATGAATTGATAAAAGATACGTTGCTTTGGTTAAAAAAAAAAGTAGCCTATGAGAATTGTGAACATGTACCTTATGCTTAGATGGTGGCATGTAATGATTATGAGCTCGCTTAATTTTTTTTTTATTGTGGCCTATCACGAAAAATGTGCATTTTTTTGCTTTATTAATTGTAGTCTCCAGGTTTAGCGTATAAACTATATATTAATGTATATAATTTATTTTTATCTTGAGAGTTAAAAGATGATAGATGAATGTTAAAGTTTTTGTCTTGAATAAGAGTTTATATACTTATCTGATGGCTTCGGCGATTGCTAATCATTAGGCAAATTATATTCCATTACAAAAATAGTCTTATAATTGGATAGTGTACTTTAATAAGTGTAAGTAACTTTATACCTACAATTTGAACTATTTCATGTTCAAAGTATTCTAGTTTTTTACTCCCTAAAGTGAACTTAGACAATGATGCTTTGAGAATGTTGATCTCCTTCCTTAATACCTTATTATGATGTAATAAATCATGCTATTTTTTTAGTAGTAACAACCATATTCTTAGATTCTACCATGTCTTGCATTTCACATCTCAATTTCTTATTTTTAATCATGTATACAACTAAGAGTTTATAAGATTTCAATTTTATTTATAAAGTGATGCTTCATTTATGGTAAATATCTTTAACATTCTTAATGCTGATTTATTTAAAGATAGTGATTAGATAATATCATAATTTACATGTTAACATTTTGACATGATCTGTATGTGAGTAGACCATGGTTAAGAATTGTATAAGAGTAGTAGATATATGCATACATAGATTTTCTAGTATTAGGGTCAAACCTTTCATAAGATTTCATAAATTTTAATATGTCCTTGGGACTTGTAATCAGATAAAAATATTAGTGAATTTACATAAAAATAAGTAGTTATAAATTTATTGAGAGCAATTCACTAACTTAAAAAGTTTTACCGGTCTAAATTCTAAAGCATTCTCGATAAATTGAATTATAACTATAATAATAATACTAGAGAGAATCTTATTTAGATATGTATTTAATTCTACTTTCCTCATTTAAGTAATTGTTTTGATCTATTTATAGTTTTTCTCCTATATTTTGTAACATCCCACCCCCTACTGGAAGGGTAAAATGGTAAAATTGGCATAGGATGGGAGAGATTGGGATTGCATAGGA
>JANVCQ010000004.1:22534236-22551990 GCA_025531925.1 Erythroxylum plowmanianum
CAAAACTCTAATTTTAACTAAATCCCTTCATTTAATATCCATTAACTAAGCACTAAAAACCTCAAATTAATTACTAAAAGGAATTTAGGCAAACTAAACCTCATAAATAATTTAAACATGCTTATTTACTATGAAAAAGGAATCGGGGCCCAATAATATCAACGAGAAAATTGCAATTATTTGTCTCTCTCACACATACCAACCCTAGGACTAATGAAGAGTACATCAATATGATGTTACAAAGGAACCCCAAGAGGTGTTTATATAGTAGTATAACCCCAAGGTTGGAAACCTACACAAAGTAAGAATTTGAAATAGAGTCACATAAGGAAAGAAAACATACACAAAGTAGAAATCTATACAAAGTAGGAATCTACATAGAGTAGAAGTTTTAAAGGCTTAGGTCATTATCCCAACAAATCTCCATCTTGACATAAGACTGAAAGTAGGAACTCTCTTCGCTGTGACTCCCGAAGGGCGCTAAAGTATCAAGAATACCGACTAAGTCCAAGCAATTCTTGAACTTAGCCGTAGGTAATGGCTTGATCAACATATACATTCTACCACCTTAAGAAACAATGTGAGAGGGGCCCTATAGATCAAAATAAATATAATCCATAGTACTTTTGTTCCAATAAATCTCTAGTCCTATAAATCTTTTAGGAAGAGAAACTCACTCTAGTTTGTTTACCAAAGATATAATGTTCACAAAATTCCATATTACCTAAACTCTGTCTCAATAAACCCCTCTTACACAAGATTTGCATAACTTTCTCACCCATGTGGCCTAGACGGTAATTCCACAACTTGGTGGCATCTTGGTAAGACTTAGATGAGGCAACATCAACAGTACCAATAACAGTAGAGCCATGTAACATATAAACACTACCATGTCTTTTCCCTTTAAAAATTACAAGATTACCTCAAGACACCTTCATGACTCCACCTTCAAAGGAGTACTTACACCTAAGAAACTCAAGTATACCAAGTGAAATAAAGTTGTGTTTCAAATCAGGAATATGATGAATATTAGTAAGGGTTTTAACAACATCATCATGGGTTTTAATATTGATTGTATCTTTCCCCACCACATTACTCTGTGTATTATTACCCATAAGGACAACACCCTTAGTAGTTTTATAACTGGCAAACCAATCCCTGTGAGGACACATATGAAAAGTACAACTATAGTCTAGGATCCATTCACCTTTGGATCATTGTTTGCATTGAACAACCAAAAGAACATCACTTCCTGAATTAGATTCAGCCATAATAGCCTCCGAGGTAGAATCAGATTGATTATCCTTGGCTTTATCTTCTTTTTTGAGTTTATTTTTCAATTTATAATAGTCTGAGACCTTGTGTAGGAGTTTCTTGGAATATTTACATGCAATATTGGCATCTTTTCCTCTAGAATTAGATCTAGATTTCTTATGGATCTTACTACTCTCTCCCTTCTCAAAAGTTACACCTTTAATCGTTAAACCCTTAGCCTCATTATCAATGGAAGCATCAAACTTTTCTTTAGATAGTAAAGTAGATTTAACTTCTTCTAAAGATAGAGTTCCGCAGTTACCATAAAACATAATTTCTTTAAAGTGCTTATATGAATGATGTAGTGAAATAAAAGAAGCAATGCCTGATCCTCATCATCAATTTTAACATCAAGACTTTCCAAACCAATAATAATGGAACTAAATTCATCAAGATGAGATGGGACAAGTGATATATGCTTAATTGATTGTTTAGTTATTTCACAACACTTAGTGATTAATGACATTAAATTGCTTAAGATACTCACTATGACTCATATGTGATTTTAGGTACAATTTGGAAGCAAAGAAGTTAAAGTGAGTCAAAGCTCTATATTTTGGCCATTTTTCAAAGATTAATTTTCACTTGTCTTCATCGAGCAAGAAGAAGAAAATTAAAAAGAAAAGAAGGAAACATGAAAATGCAGAGAAGAAGAATTAAAGTTGTTCATGGCATGCAGTTGGAAAAATAAGGAAGTAGGAAGTTTTGCATGTTTCATGCAACAATGTGAACTTAAAAGATGATGGACAATCCAAACCGCTAGGAGGTGAAGACCAAAATGACAATAGCCCAAAACATGAAAAAAAACCAAAATTGTAGCGCTAGAAGCAAATGAAGGCAGCTGGAAGGAAGCAGTCCGTGACTAAAATGATGCAGCGTAGATGTGACATAGCAACACGCCAAAATGACAACATAAATGGGAAGCCATCACACCAAGATGCAACGTCCAAGTAGTAGAATCATAGATGCCTAGAGAAAACTAAGAGGCAGACAATGTTTGCATTTAGCGCAGACAACAACACAAATGTTTGGGTTAAACGCAGCATTAAAAGGAGGACACACCATGGTAAATGCAGAAATTTTGGCCAAGACATCATAAGGGTTTTAAAATGTGAATAGTAAGTTGGACCAATAAAAATTCTTCATATCATAGAATAGTGGAGAGAACAGTAGCGTAGAGAGGAGCCGTAATAGGGAAGAGCAGATAAGGGGTTTTCGGTAGGGGTTATTAATGGGGTTGAAGAATTTTTTGGGAGACACCTATGGAGGGCTAGACATCCTGACACGAATTCAAAGGTGACATCGTTGCTGATGACCTAGATTATGTTTATTTTATTATTTTTGTTGTTTCTTTTTCTCATTAGAAATTGATTGTGTTATCCTATGTTCATTGATTTGGGTTTTACGTATGGATAACCAGATTTTCGTTTTCGTTCAATTATTTGTTTATGAACCTATTGGGTATTGTGAAAATATGATTTTAATATGTTCATTGAATCATTTACTTGCAAACCTATTGTTAGGATTTCGATGTAATCTGCAATTGTTATATTGAAATTCGTGGGTAGCGACTAATGATTTGTAATCAATAGGGATAACATGATCTAGTTTAAATAATGCATCGTATGTGATTGTTGCCTTGATTAATAAATTTTTTAATTCATAATGCTACTGCTTAATTAAATCATGAGATCATATCCTAGATTATTCGGTGGTTAAGTTTAATTAACGATCATATCGTAATTAAACGCTACCTAAGTAAAAACTTGGGTTAATTACCAACCCACAGTTAATAGTTTCTGAGAGAGGTTTGAGAACAATAAATCAATGAAATATTTTTAACTAGGGTGTAGGCCGAAATTGAACCAAAGAACTAAGTCCATACCAAATTCTCCATTTTTATCATTTTTCACATGTTTTCTTTAATTTGTTTTTATTAGTCTAGTTTCATTTTATTTTCTTATTTCAAATATACAAATCCCCCTTAACCTAAACACCAATTAATTTCATTTGAACAACTTGTCACACACTCTCCATAGGATCGACAGACTCATCACTACTATAATAGTAGTCTAGTTAATTTATTTTTACTAACTGTAACATTCCATGTTCGGGGCTAAACCCCAGAATTGTGAACTGAGCGTACTGTGAGAAATTAGAAGTGCACTGCATGATCATGCATCATTGTATATTCACACACATGTGAATATTTATTGTTGACTTTTAAAATAATTGTTCATGAATTCATTGACATTTTCGATTATAATTAACTGATTAATGCAATTTAAAATTTAAATTGTGAATTATGTGTGATAAAACTTTAATTGGAGACTATAAGTATTATTTAAGAATTTTTGGTGAATTTTTCGACTAGGAAAAATATTGAAATATGGAGTAATTATACTGAGACACGTAGACTGATTAATTGATGAGCCTATGTATATGTGTGACACGTGGCAACATAAAATAGTGATAAGTATAATTCATGCAAGAGAACATGTAGATACGTGTTTTAGACATTGTCTTTGTGCTACCCTTCTTTCATTGTTCTTCATCAATAGTAGTATTGTTATCAAACTTATTTCTAGTTTATCAATCATTGAGCATCAAGTTGTGGTGATTTACTCTCTTCATTGGCAATGAATCACGTAGGTAACTCTGATGATGTTTTACGGTGTAAATATATATATACATGCATGAGAAATTTACGAAGTATAGTTTCGGTGAATGAATAGACTGAATGACTTACATGAGTGATTGAATTTGTTATTGTATGAAATGAGTAGAAAGTGTATTAAGATTGTGATATTTTGAGTTAAATGGAGATTAGTGAAAGTGTAGAGAAAAGTGAAAAGTAAGGTATCAAATGAAGGTAGAGAGAGAAACAAAACGCAGAAACTGAAATTTGCATATACAAAGTTTTGGATTTTTGATATTTGAAAAATAAATCTGAATTTGATTTGTTTAGAAATTGTAGTGGGTGTAGAAATGTATAATAGGTGATTTAGAATTGATTAGGTTGGGAAAAAAAGGAAACAGAAGAAGAAGAAGTTGTTCAACACGGTGAAGAAGATCACGAGTCGCCATCATGCTTCAACACGATCACAACATCATTTAAGAAGGTTGTGAGTCACAACCGTGCTTAAGCACAATCGCGACATCACAGGCGTTTGGTGATCTCGCAATCGTGCGTCTAATTATTTTTATGAAAGTTATTTTCTGAACATCCTTTGATATTTTTATTATAACTTCTTTACCCGATATCCAAATGACTTGATTCTTGAGTTAATGGATTCTAACACATTTTTCTACCTCTCCATAAAAATTGTAGCTTTTTCAATTTATTTGAAGAAGGTTAATTGAATGAAAGTGTGAGAATCTGTTGGAATAGAATGAACTGGAATAATTTACTGAACATACTTCGGTATTTTGATTATATCTTGATATGTAGAGTTCCAAATGAGGTGATTCTTGATTCAAATGAAACTAGAGACATAAATATACAATTTTTCTCAAGAAGTAAAATTGTAAATCTGGTGTGAAGAATTCCAAAATCTGTTCTGAAATTGAAGTAGGAGTTCTGTTATAGCTTAAGAAAAGACTGACGTATTTGGAGTATAACTTTCAGTATATTAAACCAAATTGAATGATCTTGGTGTCATTAGAGACCTAAGACATAGAAAAACAATTATTTAGAAGGAAGTATGACTTAAATCCTTCATTTTCTAGATCTTATTGATCATATACAATTGACTAGAATGGAATGTTTCAGAAATAGTTGAAATGGAGAATGAGTGATTGAATTTCGATACAATTGGAGTACAATTGATATGTAAAGCATTGTAATATAGAAATATAGTCTAGAATTTTTCATTGAACATGCATGAGATATGAAACATTGATAAATGTGTTTATTCTATTACATAAGTGCTATAGTAATATGAAATTGTGTTTATTGCATATAGACGAGCGACTAGAGCAACTACTTCCAGATATTGTCAAAATGTCCAGGAAATAGCATTATTAGAGCATACGGTGAGTAACCTAAGATGTTCTCACTTTATTTGTTATGTTCTGTATATTACTGAATTGTATTGATATAT
The DNA here is from genome assembly GCA_025531925.1 of Erythroxylum plowmanianum. NCBI lineage: Eukaryota > Viridiplantae > Streptophyta > Magnoliopsida > Malpighiales > Erythroxylaceae > Erythroxylum > Erythroxylum plowmanianum. The sequence goes on from JANVCQ010000004.1 coordinate 22,539,654, forward strand.
TACTGAACTGGATTGACTGATTAAGTGCTGAATTCCAGACAATATATATCCTAGGCATTTGATGCATGCAAACAATATTAGAAGTGTTACTTGTATGTGAAGGAGACTACCTAATTGAATATTCTAATTCTCAACTGAAAAGTTGAATGCTGGACCTAGTTCGATGACTACTAATACTGAGACTGTTATACTATGATAATACATGCAAGTGAAAGTGATTGAATTGATGACTGAATTGTGACATGCATATCATTTCAATGCATGTAATATAAAGATGTTGTGATCAGAGTAGCCAGTATGAAAGTGCTTACATGTAGAGCTTTACTCTGTGATTACTGTTTCTGCATGTACAACTATGCTCCGTGATTACTGTTTCTGATTGAGCCTTATGGGATAATATCTGTATCTGAAAGGCACTCAGTCACAACATTGTAAAAATGAATGTGAGTCTCATACATATAACATTCATATGTGACTAGAATTCATTGAATGATTTGTAAAGCTGTAATGAAATGATTGACTATATGAACTATGTGATTTTATGATGATTGTATTTATTACATGAGTGAATCATCGAGGATGGTTACTCAACTGAGTTCACAAAACTCATCAAAATTGTAACGTGGCTTTCAGGGTTTAGTAAAGGACTCTAAAGAGGCACTAAGTAAGAGTTCTAGGTTGGGATCAGTGTGCGCCTACATATGTCTTCAGTGAATTAGTGTTTTTGAATTATGTTTCAAAAGAATTGTACAAAGTTTATGCCTATGATTTGGTAATGAAAGGACTTTATGATTGCAAGTGTTTTGTTCTGTAATAGGCCTAAGTGATTACTGAAACTCTGACGAATTCAATAATAATTGTAATTTTTGTGACTGAATGTAGTACCCTACTCTCGCAAGACATGTACCCGACATCTTGAGTGATGCCTGAGTATGTACCCCGCAAGGGTAGCGTGCTAGAATGGTCAAACTCTCGAAAACTTAGTACAAATTTTTTTCAAAAACAATTTTCATATGCGTACGCAAAAATCAATAATCAAAATCAGCCCCAAACCTTTATTTCATAAACATTTGCATTTATAGCATTTTACCATTACATAAATCATTGAAATTTCACTTTCCACTCGGGCCCATTTCAAGTACAAAAGACTTATAGTCATAATATTATTACATTTCAAAATCATTTATGAATGTAAATTTTAAAGTAATACAATGAAATACATATGAAGGCGTGAACTGATCCCTATCTTTCACTTGTATGCAGTAAGTATACCCCTGTTTTCTAATGGGGTACTCTTCTGGGCCTGAAAAATAATTACAAATTTTGGGTGAATTTACAAACTCAGTGAGTGACCATCCTCGATGGCTCACTTAATCACATAACACATATAATTCATATACTCACATGATTCACATCGTTCATTAATACGCATATTGAATCACATACACTTGATCAATCATTTCACATTTCACATTTTTCATTCAACACATACCCCACTCCGAAATCATTAAAACCATTATAATCATTCACATCTTATGCATATGCAATACTTATGAGCCTCACTTTCAGTTTTATTCTTTGTTATAATCGAGCACCTATAACTGCCCCATATCCATTGTGGATACCGGGTTCATTAATAACTGTCACATATCGATTATAGATATGGGGCTTATTAATAACTATCCCGTATCCGTTGAGGATACCGGGCTCATTTTATATAGTGAGCTTTTGGCTCTTAATCACTTTCTAAGCTTTAGGCTCTTTTCATATTCTGAGCTCTAAGCTCTTTTTCGATGGCTACTCTGGTCACAACTACCTTTGTCCTTCATACATTCATGTAATGAAATGCATCAATCACATATAATCAACTTTTCACTTTCACATATCATCGGACATTAGTCCGGCATTCAACATTAAAGTTGAGAATCATTCTTTTTCATTCATATGCATATTCACATTTTTCTTTGGAACTAACAATCAAGTCATGCATCACATATTTCATCAAATTCACATACAAGGAGTACTTCAATATCTCAATCATACCTCACAATCATTAGGCCTTATGTCCCAAAATCAACACAATCAATCACATTTATATGAACATTCAGTAGTCAATCAATACAAAAATTCAAAACAGAACAAACAATGAAATGAGACCATCTAGGTCGACTCATAGTACACTCCAGATTAGCATTATCTTTCATGATTTGGAAATCTCTGAATGCGGATGTTTATCCTGCACATCAAAATTATGCAATACACACATTGCACACACACACATTAATAACTTTGCACAATTATCGGCATTTATTTATGCACAAATGTATTTACGGACTATATACAATGCATGTTCTTGACAATCCTAGGTATATAATCAAATTTCATATCTTATCCACATCCTCATTTTATAATTCAATTACTCATTTTATAACTCAAATTTCAGAACTCCTCATCAATTCCATCCCAAATTCATCAATAAATCTCTCCTGTATGATTGTATATGGTTATAATTTATTGTGCAAATGAAGATCAATGTGTTACGAGTCCAATGGTTCAAGTCTCATGTCATTTGGAGGTTGTGGGAAGAAGTTATGGCCAAAAGATCAAAGGATGTTCACATCTGTCAACTTTCACTGCACCTTCACTATGCACGATCGTAAGATCTCTTGTGACCCTTAAGAATCACGATCATGCTTGTGCACAATCGTACACTCCCATATTTTTCAAACTTCATTTTGGCCCTTTTGAAAACAAACATTCGGGTCAATGTTTCATGGCAATTTTGATAAGAAAAATAAAGGATTTAGGCAAAACACTCTCTAAACAGGTGTTCCTTTATGTATTAAGTTTCAAATGAAACCTATTTTATGCAATTTGGTTTGATATTCTGCAAGTTATGTTAAAAGCACCACAGACTATTCAAAACCATGACATAATCCACAAACTCAAATTCAAGCTAAATTTTGAAACTCTTAGAGATAGAATTCAGTTTCAATTGCTTTATGAAAAATATATCCATATGTCTGTAGTTTAGTATGAACTTAAAATCATCCCATTTGGATGTCTACAGACCAAGATATGGCAAAACTACAAATGCATGTGTAGTGGAAACACTGCATCTATACATGTCCAACACACTTCAATAATGTTCATCTCTAACTCTAATTCATCTCTACATCAATTTATGAATCATTAATCATCATACATGTGAAAGCAAGACATCAATGTATTCATTTCTTTACCCACATTCCAGCATACATAAATCACCATTTTATGTCCATTTAACCTCTAACTATCATTAAATATACTTTCTTCAACAAACAAGAAAAATTTATGCTTATACTTACTTGTTTAGCTTTATTTTCTTCAAATCACCAAGAAACCCTAGCTCCTCCATATACACGATCATCATTGTTGAAAGAGGAATAGATTGGGTCTTTTATCAACAAGAGGAGGATATCAAGGTATTGAAGTGGCTAGTATAAGATTACAGTCAAAAATCACTTGGTGGAGGGTGGTAGGAGTTTCGTACAAGAAGAGTAGTGAGGAAGATGAAAATGTGTTTAGTGAACGAAGTTGTCTTTCAAATGGGAAATTAAGTGGGTTTTAAAAACTTGATGGGTGTCATGACACCTTCCACTCAATGGTTTATGCTAAATAAGACTTAGTTGCTTGGTCCATTTGTCTTCAATTTCTAATCCAATTTTCTTCCAATCTTTAGTGACACTTGTCATTAAATCTTAATGTCACTTATAAAAATTTCCACTACCATTGGACTTTTATTTGTACTACTATTCCTCAATTGTTCTATGACTTGACATTTTTCTTAGTCCAAAATACCCTGAATTCTCGAAAAATTCACAAACTTTACCGAAAATTCTAAATCAATAAAATACACTCTCCAAATCAATTTCCAACATATAAAGACCAAAATTCTCAATATAGCACATTTATAATTCAAAAATATCAAATGAGTGCATGTACAGTCATTTTATTGTGCAAAAATTCAAATTCTCGTGCGTATATACTAACATTATGCATGAGTATGAAATGCATTTTTCTTAATCTCTCTTCAATCTCACATGTACCAAATTTTAGGGTTCTAAGTCTTAGTATGGAAACAGGATGCTACTTTTGTGGGATTCGTACTCGGATATCACTCACGATGTCAAGTACGTGTCTTATAAGAGTGAGGCGCTACACTAATGTAACGACATGTGGTTTATAGGTGTACCTTCTGACATCTTGAGCATACAGAGACATTCTTTGAGATGAAGTTTGCTGGCCAGACTCTTCGTTGTATAAAGGGCTCCAATTTCAACCAAAGTCTTATAGTGATAGTCTCATGTACTACTTCAAGGAGCACTTCATGCGTCAAGCATAACTGAATAGCAGATAATGCTTTTTCGTCTAACTCTTCTGAATCCTCTTCTGACATATTGGTAAGTTTCTTTGTATTTCCAAGAAAAGCTTTCTTCAATCCATGTTGTGTGAGAACAACTTTCATTTGGACTTTCCAAATAGCAAAACTAATTTTTCTATCAAACATTTTTTTTGTTAAATCATAAGATTTTATACAAATGTAAAAGTTATGTACATCGTTGGAGACTATTCAAGCAATGGTCTCTTAAGGCACTCACGGATAGATCATTTGTTTGCTACCCATTATCCCTATTACTAGAGTCTAGTTGAAACTTGTCAATGTCGAATCTGTCAAACTAATTTTTCTGTCAAACATATCGATGTCGAATCTGGTTGAAGGAGACATGGACTTGATTGACCGAAATGAACCTTACTTTGGTACCAATTTGTTGTGCTAGTAGTTGCGAAAGCAATGGAATCATTCAAGTAAATAAGGAAAAACAATAGAAGCACACAAAGAATTTTACGTGGGAAACCTGAGTGTTAGGAGAAAGGTCCATGGGGCAAAGAGAGCTCTAAAATATGCACTATGTCAAGGAAAAAATTACAAGTATTTTCTCTCACACACACAAAAACTAAAACTAATGAATAGTTACAAAGGACCTTCAAGGAATGTTTATATAGTAGTATAACCCTAGGGTAGGAAACTTACACAGAGTAGGAATTTGAAATAGTGTTATATAAGGAAAGAAAACTTACACAGAGTAGGAATCTACACAAAGTGGGAATCTACATAGAGTAGAAGTCTTGAAGGCTTGGGTCATTATCCCAACATCTTTTAAGTTTTATGTAGATTATGGAAATGATGAAGATCAAGCTTCATTAAATTTTATATCATTTATATATGTATATTAGATTTGAAAAGGGATATCCTTAAAATAACTACTTATTTATTTCATTAATTGCTCTTCAATACCGAACAACAGAGTTATGTCAATGAATTCCATATATGCTTGCCGCCTTAGTTTGAGGAATCGTCTGCCGAAGTTCTTTTAGTTCATATTCCAACAAGAAGTACAACAATTTGTGTGGCGTGATCTTTAATGAGAATTTAGAAAAGCAAGGGCTTATATATGTTACAAGTGTATAAAGCATTGTTTATTGCTTGATCAGGACAATGAGCTAAAACTCGTAATATATCTACTGGTATAATTTTTGAGATGCAATAACCCATAAATAACGAGAAAATTATAAAAAAACGAATAAAACTTTATTATCATCCATCAATCTCAAGACATTTCCGAAATTGCTGTAGTTACAAGGGAGCTACGCTTAAGATTTCTTCTTAGAGAACATAGAGAAGAAAATTGTTTATTCTCATGGTTCATAGCAACAGAAAAACGAAAATATTCTGCTACTACGAATATCTAGCATCCGGCTGGATTTAGAGCCCCAGTAATAGTGGGCTTAACGTTGGTGCATTCAGATTTTGCAGGACCTAGAGTTCCAGTGTAAGAAATGTCAATGTCAGCCATAGACACACCTTCACAAGGAATACCGCTACTGCACAAAAGCTTCACTGCAAGTGGGGTGTTTGACGTTCCTTTGATGTTCTTGAACTCCACACCACTGATCTTGACTTTTGATGGAGCCTGAAAGGAATAGTTGTAATTAACCATATGACTATGAAAATTGAGTTTAATTAGTTAGCCAAACAGAAAGCAGCATACCTTGTCGTTGCATTGGTTCCAAGGACAGTAAACTTGGTCTATAAGCACAGGGTTGCTCACATTATTCACAATAATATCTTCAAAATGGATGTCAGAGACGGCACCTTCATGTAATGCAGGCCATGACTTAATCCTCACACCGTTATCAGTGTTGGCTAGTGTGCAATTCTTCACCCAAACCCCAGTAACTGGTCCTTCGTCTGGGTACTTTCCGAGACTTCCTATGCTAATGCCATGGCCAGGTCCGCAGGTTACACCCGTGATGTTTATATTTTTGCAGCCATCTCCCAAGGAGATACAATCATCACCAGTGCCAATGGTTGTATCGATAATTTGGACCCCATCTGATCTTCCAATATGGATTCCGTCTGTGTTGAGACTTTCCGCTGGTGCAGTGACGATGAATTTGTTGAAGGTGAAGTTGAAACATCCCAAGACATTAACGTGGAAGTTCTTGCTATTTAGGGTAGTCACGCCGGTGATTAGTGAATTGTTGACGAAACTGAAACTCAAATTCTGACCAACAGAACATGAATAAATAAAACCAGCTTTTTTTAATTGCTTGCTAAGCAGTACCGATGGATTTTAAAAACTAGTAAACTTACAATGGCGAGGAATTTGCACTTTGGATTTTCGTGACAGTTATTCTGTTGCCATGCAACTTGACCTTGGCCATCAAACACTCCCTTACCAGACATGGTAAATTGATCCAAATATCTGATATTAATCCAACCTTCACCGAGTACGCTGGGATCAGTAGGGGCTTTCACAGTGCCTTGGACTTGAAGCTCAAGAGGAGCCTTGCAGGGACCTTTAAGTTCTATTTTGCCCAACATGTAGGTTCCTGGCGGAATCACGATTGTGCTTGGGGTTGTTGATGCACAGGCCTCAGTCCAAGCTTTAGTTAAAGCCTGAGTAGAAATAGCCATAAATTGAAGAAGGAATATTAATTTTAACGAGTGGAAGTAATCACCCACCGGAATTAAGGCGCCATCCATACTAAAGCGTATATAACACTCGCACGCAATATATAAAGGTATGTATATGTAACAAAATTTTACCTCAGCCATGTCTGTCTTCTCATCGGCTACTGCACCGTATTTTGTCACATCCAATGGTGTAGCCATGACATTAACTGCAGATGCCAAGAATATCAACAGTAAGGAAACCACTGGGATTTTTACTGCCAACTCCATCTTTTCTTGTTGCAATGTCTTTTTTGTCTTTGAGTTTTGAATTGTTCTGAGAAGATGGACAAACACCGCACTTTTTATAGGCAAGAAAAAGCTAATTAAAGACCTTTGAATATTTCAATTAAAGGTTAAATTTGGCGAAAACCGGCCTATATAAAAGGCCAACCCGATTCAAATGTGAAATTGCATCACCACATATGTGCCACAAATAACGTCATTTTGTTCTCTTTGAATGTAAGTTAGTTACTCTCACAGCATTAGAGACCGCAAGATTACGATAAGCATATAACTTTCACAATAATTTCCCGAAAGAATATTTTCGATAAAAAATAATCATTTGTAAGCAAAACGTCCGCAAAAGAGTTGAACAAGTATGTACCTGAGATAGTATAACGTGGGACTAATCAAATTATGACTTCATCAATCCCACAATCTTCTCTTGCATTACCCTATACAACATATAAGACTGCTTACTATATGTTGTCAAGGATTTCTCTTCATTCCTCCAAATCTCAAAAGTTTTAACGACCAAATATTTAATTTCATATCTTATATAATGTCAAAAAGTTCTTTCTATCAAAAATTCCATGACTTGTGAGTATATATAATATATATTAGGCAATTTCACTATTTAATAGATTGCTTCTACAAAATTATAAAAGCATCAAATAAGAGCTCCTCACTTTAGAAGCTTAAAACCTCATAACAATAAGAATATTTCCAGAAGGATAAAAAATGTATGGAAAGTATTCATACAAAAAGAAAAATGGATAAAAAAAATGAGTTAATTTAAGGTGTTCATATTGAAATCCATATGAACATATATACCATATAAAACTTAACTAAAAGTCCAAGTTTTTACCAAATAAAAATTGTACTGAAAGGAACTTAAAAGCTTAACTGTTCGCTCACAATTTACATTTCTATTAGAGGGGTGAAAAAAAGAAGCGAAAGATAAGCTTAATTTATATTTCTAGATCCAAATCATAGTCAAACATAAAAGAAATGTAAAAGTGTAAAGCTTACGTTTCTAACTAGGAGGGACGATAGTTGGAGGGAGGAGAGACAATGAGAAAAACAAATGATGAAAAATTATAAGAAGCAGCCAGCTAGGATATAAATAATGATTCGAAAACGAGGACAAATGATGATTGGAGAGGGAGGATAGATAAACAAGAAAAGACAATTTCCCGACAAAATGTTATATTCTATCAATAAAATTACCTACGGGGAATTTTAATTCAATCAGAAATGTTAATTTTATCGTGCAGTGATGGAATTTGTATTTCCGTCAGTAAATTACATTTTGTTGGAAAATTTAGCAACGAATATTATAATTTCGTCAAAAAATTTTACATATGGTACTATTTTCGATAATTTATCTAAGAAACCCCCATCATAATAAGTATAATTATACCGATTAGTACTATAATATAAGATTACAATGTACAACAATATGTACCTTGAAAATGTATGTTATTAATGTAAATTAAGAATTTATAGAAAAAACATAAGAGTAGCAAAATATCAAATAAAATTCATTTAAGTATCGAAATATTATAAATCTAAGTTATGCAGTTGGTGAAGGCAGATGATCTGATTGTTGTGATGAGGTGTTGCCCCTCTCCTTCAACTCATTCATCTCACACTACAAGAAAATAGAACAATTTGTAACGTTTAAAAAACGTTACAAAATCTCAAAATTAAAATGTCACAGAATATAATTTGCGACACTTTAAAAAATATCACAAAAAACGTCGCGAAATGTGGCGTAGGTAAAAAGTTTCTGCAACGTTTTTTGTAAAACATCACAGAAAATGCGGATATTCTGCATCGTTTTAAAAAACGTCATTGAAATATTGGACTTTCCACGTCGTTTCGATAAAATGTCATGGATAGTTTTTTATTATTTTTTTTCCATTTTGGGAAAATCATTTTAATTTAATAATTTTTATTTTAATAAATATAAATCTTTTTTGTTTAATAACTATTCAATATTATATATGAATTTTATTTATTTAATAATTCTTCAATTTTTTAATATATTATTAATTTTAATAATTATTCATGTATCATAAGAATTTCATACCTGTAGAAAATGTATTATTTAATTATAATTCGCAAACATGTTATAATACACTAATTAATATTAAAAATACGTCATAAGTGTATAGCAAATAGTCATAAGTATATGATATATCAATATGACTATATAATATATCAATATGACTACATATATCTAATCTAAACGAATATTATGCGTAGAACATAAAAGTTCCAAAAGCTTTTTTTGTTGTTCAAATTCAAGTCTTTGTTGGTCGACTTCGGTAGTTAGTCGATCTTGCATTTGTTCAACTTTTCAATTCATTGACTTAAGACTATAACTCCTGATTAACCTTCTTCGACTCCTCTAGTTTATCTCGAAGTCTCTTTCTAACCGAAGTCTTCCCTTGTGGTTGAGGCCCAACTCCCATGTCAACAACGTAATCTGATCTAGTGTCCAAGACTTTGTCGTACATTTCGTCCGCTATCATTGGATGATCTTGCTCTATTGAATTTGCCAATTCCTTACACTTTAATTCCTGAAAAATTAAGAATTAATAAGATACATAGTCTCATTAAAGAAATATTTATAAATGAACTATGTACTAACTCATATTTCTCTGCATTCGGTAGTTATCAATTGACCTTTACTTTCATCATAATGAGTGCAGTACCGTAGCTTCATCCAGTCACACTCTTCTCCATCTTTGTCGCTCTATTATATAGAAATATATTACTAGTAACATTTATTGTAAATTTGGAAATGTCAATCAAAGTAAAATATAATTAAAAAGATAATAACTAATAATCTCATGTCGTATTGCTATAAAGGCCTTGGAGTCGGAGTTTGGTTGACATTTGACCTGACTCCTAGCTATTTTGACTTTTTGACTTTTTTTCTAATCGTAAACGTAACAAAATTAATTATAACATCTATAAATCACAATTCATAATTATTAAAATATAATCAGTTGTCAATAAAGTTTTGAAATTAAGTTTTGGGATAAAATTAAGTATTTGTAGCTGCTTGCTCCCAATATTTGCATAAATCCATCTACTCTGCCACTGCCACATTATGCAGATTAACATCCTTTCCGTAATTGGTATAATGGTTTTTAAAATGAAATATTTGATTTTTAGACCTTAAAGAAAGAAACTTCTTGACAGTAGCATGTACTTCGTTGTTTGTCCTCATTCCCTTGACTTCCAACTTTTGCTTCAAAAAATTATAAATTACTAGTTAAAGCTTTAGGCATATGTAAAACACGTACAAATTAGATAGTTTTATAATACTTACGTCTAATTTATCAAATGCAATGTCCAACTCCTCATTAGTTATTTTTTTCCATTTTGATTTTACAGTTAAAGAAGTTCGGGATACCAAACCAATCTTACTCGATAATTTGGTAGACTGTATGGAGTTGGTTGATCGTCCTTCAGCGGGAGAAATTTCTATCTCCAATCTCTTACTTATCGCCTTATTAATTTTTGCCAATCCATGTCCTTTTGTGACATCCTTATCTTTTTCGGATCAGTCGTGGATCCTAAAATATAGCAAAGGAATATTTTACAATAAGTATATAACATACTTTTAATTGGTTAGATAAACAAAATTATTAAACTTATATGTTTCACCAATGTGATGTGAAAGATCATATCAGCAGTGCTTGTAGAGGTAGCACTAATATTGGGAAGATGACCTGTGTCTTTTATTGGTGGCTGATTATAAGAAGTTGGAGGCATTTCTTGAGAAGTTGATGGAGTACTAATATTGCGTCGCATATTGACCGCGCATCGTTACGCTAGCCAAAATAAAATAACTAGACTACTAGTATAGCAGTGGTGAGTCTAGGTCGATCCTACAAAGAGTGTATGTAAAGTTTATGAAATGAAATTAACTAGTGTTTAGAAAAAAGGGGGGTTTTGGATTTTTGGAATAAGAAAATAAAATAAAACTAACTAATAAAAATAAATTAAAGGAAACATGCAAAAATGATAAAGGTGGGGAATTCGGCAGGGACCCAATTTTTTGGTTCAATCTCAACCTAAACCCTAATTAAGCATAATTTATTAATTTATTATTCTTTAACCTCTCTTAAAAACTAGTAATCGTGGGTTAAAAATTAACCCGAGTTTTCTCTTAGGTTTTATTTAATCAAGATACAATCGTTAATTAAACCTAACCACTAAACAATCTAGGATACGATCTCTAGATTTAATTAGGCAGTAGCATCACGAATTAAGAAAACCAATTAATCAAGGCAACAACCAAATACGATGTGTCATTTAACTTAGGTCATGTTATCCTTAATGATTACAAATCATTAGTCACTACACAAGAATTTCAACATAACAATTACGGATTATATCAAAATTCTAGCAATGGATTTGAAATTAACGGTTCAATGAATGCATTAAAATCATCAACTTATAATACCCAATGAGTTCATACACAAATAACCAAATAATAATGAAAATTCGATTATCCATACACAATACCCAAATCAATTAAAATAGAATAACACAATCAATTCCTAATGAGAGAAAGAAACAACAAAATAATTAAAAAAATTATTTAACCCTAGTCGTCGGCATCAAGGTCACCTCCAAACCGGCGTCGGGATGTTTAACCCTTCATAGGTATTTTTTGAAAAATTGCTTCAACCCCCATCTTAATCCCTAGCTAAAAACCCCTTCACTGTCGCAGCACCAAGCCTCTCACTGTTTACTGTAGCGATGATTTGACAAATAAATGTCTGCGTTATTGCTCTTTGCCTCTATTGTGTTTTCTGTAGGAAAATCCCGGGAGGTACATCACATGTACCAGCAGCGGAAAACAAAAATTGTTGTTACCGGGACCTTCCCGAAAGCCAGGATCTAGGTGTCGGTATGAAAACTCAAACCTAAATAGCCAATAGAGACTATCTCTAATGGTATCCACGCAGAGATCAGAAAACCTAACCGGATCAAACACCTTTGACCCGGGAATAGCTAGAACAGATTAAAGGC
>JANVCQ010000004.1:22552090-22563833 GCA_025531925.1 Erythroxylum plowmanianum
TCCTATGCAATCCCAATCTATCCCATCCTATGCCAATTTTACCATTTTACCCTTTCAGTAGGGGGTGGGATGTTACAATATCCATGTCAATGCATATGATAAAAATGTGGTCTCGAATAGAAATTCAACGCAAAATCAGGATGTATATGTCATGGAGGTCACACATTATCAAAAGGCAATGAGACTAATATGGATGTGTCAGTCAAATAAGGCTCAAAATCTGACCGACTTTGTCTACCATTAGTTACTATTCTTTTAAAGATAATGTACATCGACCAATCATAAGAGCAAAAGTACATGTTAAAGTTGCTATGAAATTTTCTAATCAATTCACACTCTAATCATGATTATATAATCCCAGACGCAATAGAAAATGAGAAAATGTTTGTTTCATTTGTTTTTATTCTTTCTCTCATTTTGATTGAAAACTTAACAACAACTAAAACAAACAAATTAAAAAACACACATGCATATAAAAAGATAATGCGAAAATGTAAAGGAAAAGAAATTTACTTCCCTTGGGTTGCCTCTCAAGAAGCGCCTTTGTTTAGCGTCGCTAGTTCGACTCTTTTTTCTCCTCACGTGACAAAATTATGATCTTCATATATCACATGCGGCTCCTTTACATGAGGTAGTTCTAGATAGGGCCTTAGTTGATCATCATCCTCCTTCAACGTCTTCCCTATCCTCAGCTTCTCAATTCCGATTGAGTCCATACATTTCGGAAATATTTTGAACGTCTCTTCACCTTTTTCTTCATCATTTAACTCCTCCAATCTATCATGTAAAGGTAAAGAGTTAGTTTTAAAAATAATTATGGACTCAATACTTACGTCCAAGCTAAAAGATGTGTCCTTTTCTGGTTCAAGCTTGTTCTCAACTTCTTCGGCACAAACAATTTGTTGAGGATTGACCTCAAAATTCTTAAGTTTCTCATCACTTTGTAAATTTTCTGCATAGACTTCAATTGGGTACACCTCAGGTTGATACGGCTGCTCCTCTTCACTTTGTGATTCTAGGCAATCAAGGCTTATTGCCATCTGACCCATTAGGTGTTCCATCCTTTGTTGGCTTGCTTTTGTCTCTTATCGGAATTTTTGCATCTGTTGCTGTATATCCTGTAGAAATTGAAAATTGTTAGCAGTCATATTATTAATAAGTTCTTCAAGAGATGCAACTAAATAGTGATGGCTCTCCGAATCTTGGGCATTAGACCATGTGTTTTTTGGAAATTGCCCTCTATCCTTCTGGAATTGTAAAATATTCTCCTGCAATTGCAACATCAACTCTTCCAAAGATGGTCCAGAGTTGTGATAGGAAGCTTCTAGTCTGTATAATAATTGTTGTGCGTCCTGCAGACTATCATGGAAGTAATTCTGATGAATATTCCATCCATAACAGAAGTTAGGTTGATCAGTCCAAACATTGTTATAGGATTGAAAATATGAGTTGTAAAAGAAATTACTTCCGTCCATATCGAATTTTTTTTGTTTCAAACACAAAATAAAAAATGAAAAGATCATCAAATAACAGAAAGGAAATTAATCACGAACAAATATATACAAAACACCAATTAAATCACAAACAAAAATAAAAACACTGCACTCTACGGCAACGGTGCCAAAATTTGACCGCGCATCGTTACGCTAGTCAAAATAAAATAACTATACTACTATTATAGCAGTGGTGAGTCTAGGTCGATCCTACAGAGAGTGTGTGTAAAGTTTATGAAATGAAATTAACTGGTGTTTAGGAAAAAGGGGGGTTTTGGATTTTTGGAATAAGAAAATAAAATAAAACTAACTAATAAAAACAATTAAAGGAAACATGCAAAAATGATAAAGGTGGGGAATTCGGTAGGGACCCAATTCTTTAGTTCAATCTTAGCCTAAACCCTAATTAAGCATGATTTATTACTTTGTTGTTCTTTAACCTCTCCTAGAAACTACTAATCGTGGGTTAAAAATTAACTCAAGTTTTCCTTTAGGTTTTGTTTAATCAAGATACGATCGTTAATTAAACCTAACCACCGAACAACCTAGGATACGATCTTTAGATTTAATTAGGCAGTAGCATTACGAATTAGGAAAATCGAATCAAGGCAACAACCACATACAATGCGTCATTTAACCTAGGTCATGTTATCTCTAATGATTACGAATCATTAGTCGCTACAAATGAATTTCAACATAACAATTACGGATTATATCGAAATTCTAGCAATGGGTTTGAAATTAACAATTCAATGAACGCATTAAAATCATCAACTCACAATACCCAATGGGTTCATACACAAAGAACCGAATAATAATGAAAATTTGATTATCCATACACCTTACCCAAATCAATTAAAATAGGATAACACAATCAATTCCTAATGAGAGAAAGAAATAAGAAAATAATAAAAATTATTTAATTCGGGTCATCAGCGTCGAGGTCACCTTTGAACTGACGTCGGAATATTTATCCCTTCATAGGAATTTTCTAAAAGATTGCTTCAAGCCCATCTTAATCCCTAGCTAAAAGCCCCTTCACTGTCGCAGCACCAGGCCTCTCACTATTTACTGTAGCGATGCTTTGACAAGTAAATATCTACGTTATTGCTCTTTGCCTATACTGTGCTTTGACGCTGGCCTCTCTGCTCGTTGCTCCTTGTCAAACGTAGACCCTAAGCTGTAGTCCAGCCAAGCCGTAGCCCAGCCAAGCTGTCAGTCGTAGCACACCAGCCCCTGCGCGCCTCACGCCTATGCCTGCTCTTCCTGTTTCTTGTTGCCACACTGTTTATTGATTAGACAATTAAACATTGCCTCCTTTAAAACCTTCCTCCTGCTCTGCTTTCTACGTCCTCTACGTTTTGAGTAAAACGTTTGCGTTAAATGCAGGCATTGTCTATGTTTAACGCACAAAACATAGACCTTGTGTGTGTTTTACGTAAAACGTAAAATGTTGTGCGTTTAACACACAACGTTCTCTAGCTGCTCTTCTCCTTCATGTCATTTTAAGCTCCAATGCAACTCGTTTTTGTTGTTCTTGGCTTCCAAGCTTGGCCACTTTAATTCTTCTTTGTTCTTTATTTTTCTTATCTTCTCTATGACTTTTATTTTCTTTTGGTTGCTCCGTGAAGACAAGTAAAAATGAATCTTCATAAAATAGCCTAAATGCAATGCTTCCAACTCACTTTAATTTATTTGCTTCCAAATTGTACCTAAAATCATATATGAATTAAACTGAGTATCTTAACCATTTTCATGTCATTAATTGCTAAGTATAAATAATTAAATATATTAACAATTAAACACATATCACATATTCAAAAGTTGTACATACTTATCTCTAGGATGAGTAATAGGTGCACTTATGACATCTCTTGGTGTTGGAGTAGGCTCACAAGGTGCAGGTATGTGATCTTCTGGCTGTGTAGGAGTAGATAGCTGATCAGCTACATATCCAAGAAGTTGACGGTACCACGACTACAATTGTGTCGATACTAAGCCTGTAATATCTCATTCCCATACTAAAGGTTAGAACCCTAAAATACTGTACATGTGAGATCAATAAGAGATTAAGGAAAAAAATGCATTTTTCATGCTCATGCATATTGTCAGCATACACACATGTGAATTATGAATTTTTGTACACATTAAAGTGACTGTACATGCATTTATTGACATTTTTTAGGTATAATTGATTATTAATATGTTTTTATTGAGAATTGTGAATTATTTGTATTGAAAACCGAATTGGAGGAGTATAAATAGTTGGATTAAAATTTTGGTGAATTTTAGGAGAAATTTTCAAAAAGATGTTGGGTATTACTGAACTAGGAAAAATGCCATGTGGCAACTAACTTGATGAATGGTTGTAGAAATAAGAGTTGAATGGCAATGGAAATTTTTATAAATGACTTTAGGATTTAATGACTTATGTCATTGAAAATTGGAAGACCATTGGAGACAAAATGGACTAGTTATTAAAGTGAACCAAATGGAACCATGGGGATGTGACATGTGGCAAATGACATGTGTCACTTGCCACACCACATGTATAAGTCACGAATTTGTTAAATGAAAGACCATATTTTGGGTCTTTCACTTAACCATTCACGACATATGCTACCTTTCTTCATCTTCTTCAATTTTTTCTTCATTTGCTCTCTCTCCATTTACGATACCCACTTCTCTCAAGCTTTAATGTTGAACCTTGCCTGCTTCCATTCCTATCGACTTAAATACTTGCTATCTTCTTCTTGTTTCTAAAGAAACCTAACCTACTCTACCTCCATTTGTGATGAACATAGAAAATGGAGAGTTAGGATTTTATGGGGATTGAAGAAGTTTTGGGTAAATCAAGTAAGTAACCTATTACTCGTAATGGCTTTGATGAATGGAGCATGTTTGATGATAGTTAAAAATTAAATGTTCATAAAATGAGGATGGGTTCATAATAAAACATGGATGAGAAAAGGAGATGGATTAATGTCTTACTCTTGTATATGGGTGATGGGTGAAAAATTTATAGATTGTTATAGAGATGATGTTGAGGTTGAATGATCATCAAAGTGGTGTGTAGATGAGTGCAGAAAATTTGTTTATGAATGGGTAAATATATATGTTCTATTTTGGTTAATGCTAAAATATAGATCATGGATTGGTTTGTGCATGCTGTTGAGTTGAAATGGAGTTCAAAATGACAAATAAAAGGAGTAGAAAAGATGATCTTTGTATGAGTTGTATTAGGGTAAGATTTGGAAACAAAAGTGGTGGTTGATCTGGAAAATGTAGCAGCAACATGATCTCTGAATATGCTTCTGTGTTTTAGCCATAACTTTTTCTCTAGTTATCCAAATGAGATGATTCTTAGTTTAGATTAAACTAGAGACATATAGCTACATTTTTCATGAGACATCCAATTTAAATTCTGTCTTTAAGAGTATTAAAATGTGACATGAAATTGAGAACTGGGCACAGTACACTATCGGATGAATGCATATGTTGTGTTCTATTTTGAGTGTATAAGAATGTGTTCTACTTTGATTGTTTATGATCAGGTAGGGAATATGAAATGTGTATGGATGATGTTGAGTTGAAATTAGGTATACTTGAAGAAGTATCCACTTGAGATGATGAAATCAAATAAGTTAGAGAAGTTGGTTTAGAATAAAAGAAAAAGATAAATAGAGGTAAAAGTTTGATGTGAAATTCCTTGATTAAACTGTATTGATCTAGGAAGATTTTGATAAAATAGTCCTCATGAAAGTTATATATCATTCTTTTAAATTTAAATTGATATAAAGTTTGCAATTTTTGGAGTTCTGGATCAAAAGTTATGGAGGTTTGAAGAAGAGGTTTGAAGAAGAAAAATCAAGCAAGAAGAGGAAACTCACCCTCGTGCGACGGTGACATTGTATGGAAAAAAATTGAAAGTCACCGTTGTGCATAAGCACGATGGTGAAAGTCACCCTTGTGCATAAGCACGACGGTGACTTTGCATGGGAAAAATTGGAAGTCACTGTCGTGCTTAAGCACGATGGTGACTTTGCATGGGTGAGTTAAAAGTCACCCTTATGCATAAGCATGGTGGTGACTTTGCCTGAAGTAACTCACCCTGAACACCTTTGCTTCTTTTGGGTATATCTTCTTTGTTCGAATTCCAAATGACATGAGACTTGAACCATTGGACTCGTAATCTTCATCTCCATAAAAAAATCATAGCCACCTGAAATCATTTGGAAGAGATTGATTGATTAAATGGGGACAAAAATGATGAACAATTTTGGAACTTCATAGTTGGAGTATTTTTCATTGACCATACTTTAGTGTTTTGATTATATCTTGATTTGTATGATTCGAAATGGAATGATTCTTGAATTGGAGTAAACTAAGACATAGGGTTACAATTTGTATGAAGATATCCAATTTGAATTCTTTCTCTATAATTCCATATTTTTGAATTTAAGCTGAGTATAGGATACTGTTTTATATTATAAATAGTCCGAATTAATTGGAGTAACATTTGGAGTACTAAAACAAATTGAATGATCTTGGTTTCATTAGAAACTTAAGACAATGGGGAACATTTTTCTAGAAGAGAGTATTGTCAAATTACTTCAATCGCATTGTTTAATTGATCATGGAAAATAGACCCAAGGTTTGGAATTTTGGAGATGTTATAAGAATAAATGAGAGTTTTGATAATGTGTGATTATATAATGTTGGAATAACATTAATAAGTGAATTGTTTATTATTAAAGTACCAGAGACATGTGTAAAATGGAGATGAAGTGGTTCATATGATTAAATTTGTGATTCATAAAGAGGAGTAAAGTGTAGCTAGTAAAAGTGAATAAAAAGTGAGTTATGAAAGCAAATGATGCAAAAAAAAAGAATGAGAATGTGATAAAATGTGAAATTTGATAATATACCCTGGATTGTCATGAACATGCATCGTACATATTCCATATACACACATGTGCGTAAATGAATGCTTAAAATTGTGTAAAGTTATTAATGTGTGCGTAATGTGTGTATTGCATAATTTTGATGTGCAGGATAAGTGTCCGCATTTAGACGTTTTCAGATCATGGAAACCAATACTAATCTATAGCTTATTGTGAGTAGACCTAGATGGTCTCATTCATTGTTTGTTCTATTTTGAATTTTGTATTGATTGACTACTGAATGCTCATATGAATGTGATTGATTGTGTTGGTTTCCAGACAAAAGGTTTGATGATGTGATGAATTAATTGGGATATTGAAGTGTTACTTGTATGTGAATGAGATGAACTAAGTGTACATAATTTGATGATAAATGTTTTTTGAATGAGCATTTGCATGTAAGTGAAAATGTGATTCTCAACTTAATGTTAAATGCCTGACTAAGGTCCGATGATATAGGAATATGATTGAGTGGGATCATGCAAATGTGATTGAGGCATTCCATTTCATGAATGCATGAAACATAATGGTAGTTATGACTAGAGTAGCCACCGATCGGAGCTTAAAACTCAACGAGTAAAAATGAGCCTCGAGCTCAAAAAGTGATTCAGTGATTAAAAGCTTAAAGCTCAGAGTATAAAAAGAGCCTCGAGCTTATAAAGTGATTCAATGCCTCAGGCTTAACGCTTAATGAGCCCAGTATCCATTGGATATGGAACAGTTTAGGTACTTGGTTACAACAAAGTAATAAATAAAAAGTGGGTCTCATGCACACTACATATGCATAATATGAATGATTAAATTATATTGATTATGAAATGTGAAATGTTGTGAATGTGATGTATGTGTTATGTGACTGGGTGAGCCATTGGTCACTCATTGAGTTTGCAAAACTCAACCAAAATTTGCAAATATTTTTCAAGATCAGAAGAATACCTCGTTAGGCAAACGAGAGTATCCCTACAACATATGAGTAAGGGATAGAGGCTAGGATTAGTTCGTGTCTGCATTAGTGTTTTCCTATTTTTGGATAAATTTGTATTCCACGATTTCTGTAAAATAATGTATTCCAAAATTTTTGTATAATGTGTATACAAAGGTTTTTATGGTGGAATGTAAAGACATTATGACTAAAGTGTTTTGTATTTATAATGGGCCCCAATTGGCTATTGAAATTTTATTGATTGTATTGTGTTGATTGAAAATGTTTATGAATGAAAGTGGGTGTTAATTGGAAATGTTTATGAATGAAAGTAGGCGCAAATTGAATATTATTTTCGTATATATTTCCCATATAAATCACCTACATTCAATTCGCCATTATATTTCAATGATACTATTCATTGACCACCAGAAAGCACAAACTGAAAGTATAGATTTGTCTCCACTAGTCTTATTCTTCTGAGGAATAGAAAGCATATATTGAAATTATACATGCATGCCATTGAATTTTGATTATGAATGAAAACCAACACTTGCATAATTCATCTTAGAATTTTCCATTCGTAAAAGTTATAGATTGAACTTATAGAGTTGAGAGAATTTCCTCACATCTCGTACTCATACCAAATGCAAATCCAATAAACAAATATTATTGTTAAGTTAATTTTCCTTTTCTTTTATTTGGTTAGGAAGGCTAAATTGCATGAGAACAGACACACTGCAATAAAAATGAGGATAGCTTGGTTGTTCTAAAAGGCAACCAAAAAAATGTGAACACCGTAGGTAATGGACCATATGCTATCACACAACATTCTTTTATATAAAAGGATAGTTGACTTTCTGAATATTCTCTTATTACCTTTTAATTTCTAAACAAATATTTACCAGTTATTTGTCCACTTTTAGATACCTAGTAAGTGTTCAGGGAAACAAGAGACAGTTAGAACATTTGATATATTGGTCGAACAATAAAATTGACCACTCTTCAGCTAAAACTACCTTTGACAAATTAATTTTTCTCAACGCAAACACTGCCAGCGCCTTTCAACAGTAAGCCTGGACCTTCTTTAGTTTTGCAATGACTACATCTGGAAAGCTTAGTTTTGCATAATGAATGCATGAGCATCGAAGAAATAAATGATAAGTCCATCCACTTTGTTATGCCTGAATATATCAAACATATAAACTCAAAACTCACTAAGAAAAGGAAATTCAAAGATGAAATAACATATGAAATAAGAAAGATAAAGATGAGATAATAAAGAGTATAAGGCTCCACAAATTGATATTTCTCTATAGTTTCAATTAACAATCCTACCCTCAAGATTATACATAATAATCGAAAATAGAAGAGCATTAAGTTGAGGTAACCAATCTAAACTATCATACAAGAAGGCATAAAAGAGAGGCATTAAGGGCCTTCATCAAGTTAAAAATAAATGCATTAGGCAGAAGCAAAAAAGAGAGGTATAATGAAAAGGCATTATTGTCAAGCCACATGAATCCCATATTAGGCTTCTTAGCTTTTCAAATTTTAGGTAAGTTTACATATGAAGTAAGCTATTATCAACTAAAAAAGTAGTCACTCATTCCAAAAGTGGAAAGCTTTAACTTATTCTTTTATTTAACAAAATGATCAGAATCTAAAATTTCAGTTGATTAGTGCATATGTAAATGCAGTGAAAGCATTT
Source organism: Erythroxylum plowmanianum (assembly GCA_025531925.1). NCBI lineage: Eukaryota > Viridiplantae > Streptophyta > Magnoliopsida > Malpighiales > Erythroxylaceae > Erythroxylum > Erythroxylum plowmanianum. The sequence goes on from JANVCQ010000004.1 coordinate 22,561,160, forward strand.
GTGAAACTATCATTGAAACTGTTTGTTTTCAGGATATACTTTGATCTAAACAAAATAAACAGCTGCATTACGCACTAGTCACTAGGACAATTTACAAAAACAAATTAGATCCCTTATATAGCTCATGGAGTGTAACATCCACTTGGTTATACAAATCTATATTCTAGTGATCTAAAGTTGATGATTCGATGTTTATTGGTCTCAAAATAGAACATTTTCCTATTCCAAATATGGATAATGTGAATTGCATAACCACAAAGCACAAAAAATGCAAAAAAACTAATATGAACAAAAAAATACATAAACCTCAATTATAATTATTCAACTATGAACATAAACTCAGTGCCATTGCATGCACCTCTACTAGATATTTTAGATAGTCAGAAAAGATGATAACTTGGAGGTGACTGAGAAGAGATGCAAGGAAGAGAAATGGCCAAAGGCGGACGAATGACAGTAGCATATGGGTTTAGGTGAACGAAGCTTTTTGCAACAACAATGAACACAACAACTGATAAATTTGCTCTCTTTGAACCTTCAATAGTGTGATTGAGTTTCAAATTTAGGGTTTTGATGGGAAATGGTGAGTGTAGGTAGGCTTATGTCGTTGACGCCCGGTGCCAAGGTGTTGCGAAGCCTTCTCACAAATGATACCATCTAGAAGCGTCTCAAAGAAACAGGTTTTGATAAGGAATCCATTAACAGGAGGGACAAGGTGGTCCTTATATCTTATATTGCTAAACTCAAAGTTAAGGCTTAGTTCTTCTTTTGTGATTTCAATCTTTTTATGTGTGACGATTTTGGTGGTTCTTGTTATTGATTGTTTGAGGGTTTTTTTCATTTTTGTTTTGCGTTGACTTTTCAAAGTTGGGGTTTTTGCCTGAATTTCACCATATTGGTAGCGTTTTTCTCCTAAACAGAATGTTTTAAGTATACCAGTAGCAACGTTTTTTTAACAAACCATGTAGTTTCTATTTCATGACTTTTTATTGATAAAATGTCACAAAATGTGTTACAAATCTGCAACATTTTCCTAAAATGTCGCAAAAAATACAAACTTTTTGTGACATTTTTTAAACGTTACAAAAAATCTTCACAATCTGCGACGTTTTATCAATAAAACATCACGAATTGTGTGTATTTCTTGTAGTGTCACTACAAAGCTAGGCTATGTACTCCATCGACATTTCTTTTAATCTTATATAGTGCTTGGAGACTCCTTGTGGAGAGACTTCTTATTAGGCTTTAGCCCTTAGGCATATTTTCATATTATTGACTCTTGAACTAAAAAATGCTTAAGTTTAACCATAGATCTATCCTAAATTTGTAATTTGTTGTCTATTTTGAATTTTTCCCATAAATATACCTTAAAAAGTAGTAACTCGATTTTTTAACATAGGTATATCCGAAGGTCATAATAAGGATAATTCTTTTACCTTAGGAGCTTTAGACTATCTTTACACTTATAAGGCTTGTCATTATACAAAGAACAATTTTCTAGATGATAAGTTGTTCATCTTTCATGGATATCTATTGTTAGAAGGTAGTAATGTCAAAATAAGTATGTCACATTATAAGGTAGTAATGTTATTTCGCCTTAAAATGATATGTTATTGAATGATAGGTCCATTTTTTAGAGGTTTTAGGAACTTGTCTTGATTGGATAGGTATTTTAGATTTTATCATTTGATTTCATTTTCCAACTTTAAGGATTAGGTATATATAGATTTTATCATTTGATTTCATTTTCCAACTTTAAGGATTAGGTATATATATGATGGTCTAAAAGGTACATATTGAGGTGAATAAAAATTGAGGTTTGTTAGTCACTTTAGGGTTATAATGTTTGAGAAGATTTTTTCCAATCCAATGACACGAATTTTAAGGTATGTTCACATTACGTAGAAGTAACCCCATGTTTTATGCCTAAAAATTGATCTATTTCTTTCCTTTATTTTAGATTTTAGAATTTGCCCAAATTGAATAGTCCAATCATTGTTCAACATATGTATGTCATCTTCTCATGGTAAGTTTTTATTTCTTTTTCTTTATAATGTCTATAAGTAGTAGTTTATTAAACGATACATTTTAATACCAAGTCTACTAGTAGGTTTAATGATGAGATAAGGTTAAAGGTATAAAAACTTTTAGTTATGGAATTTGAGAAGCTTAGTACTAGCAATGAATGGCTAAACATTCTCAATTATGTCCCTAGCCTTATGAATGACTTTAAAGCTGCGATATATGAAATTAAATTTAGGGTAGAACCAAGTAAGAAGAATTTAGATCTTAATATCAATATGTTTATAAAAATTAGGAGACTATAGGCCCAAGAGAGAGTTTGTTTCTATACATGTAGTAAGGTGAACGTTTAATATGACAATTTTAAACATGATCTAAGGTTTCTACTACATATATGATTAGTTATTAAGGGAGACATATCTGACTTTGGGTTTTTTGCATGCTTATTCATGATACTTAATATCAATTTTCTTGTGGTTTATCATTTAAGGAATATAAAGATAATTTTCATTTATTCATTATGCACCAATTAAAATTTTTAGGGGGCTTTCAAGATGGCATACCTTGAATCCTAGATCTTGAAGTGAATCACACGTTAATATATTGAGAAATAATATGATCAAGATACACAAGAAGGGGGGGTTGAATTGTG
>JANVCQ010000004.1:22563933-22583523 GCA_025531925.1 Erythroxylum plowmanianum
TCTGTTTGTAAAGCCTTCGTCTGCTTTTCGCTTCTGCTGATTTTTGCTTCTGCTGATTTTTGCTTCTGCTGATTTTTTGCTTATGCTGATTTTTGCTTCTGCTGATTTTTTGCTTCAGCTGCTTTTTGCTTTGAGTAATGTCCGTCTTCCTTTCGTCTGACTTTCCGCGAATGACTAACATCTTCTTTTCTATCAAAGCTTTCATCAGCTTTATATATCAGCTATCTGCTTCGTCTGTTTTCCTCGTTGTTTTGCTTTCATCTGCTTTTTACATTTCTTGCGTCCATCTACTTTTTATTTTTATATTTCTCTTTGTTTGTCATTAAAATTATTTAATACGTGAAGTCTGTGTTGACTTAACAGATCTAACCTAGGAATAAGAGTGGGAAAGGCTCTAAAAGATGATAACGATTAAAAAAAGAAGTTTCTCTTCCTTTCTTTAGATGATGGTAGTGAGTGGTATTTTATATTTGCATGAAGGAAGCATAATCTTAGGTTTCGTGGGAGGGATAGTTTTAATGGTTTATTTATCTTCTTAAGAGCATGTCCTAGTTTAGTATGGTAAGTACCTTTCTCAAGGAGTTTGCTACCCTATTGCCACATTTACAAATTTGTATATTTTGTGAACTGATAAATATAAGTTCAACTCATATTGTACAAGGAGAAAAAAGATTGCTTGAAAACAATGATAGTTGAGTAAAAGAGAAAGTGTGATATGTATTAGGGTGACTATAACAAACCCAAGTCAAAAGGTACTTTTAAGCATGAAAAGATAATATATTTGATAAATCATAAATGTCAAACATTGTTCATGATAACCTTGATGTAGAGTTTGTAAGCCTTATGGCCATAATTAATCACCATGTCAAAAGTGAAGATATATTGGGGGATGATGTTTATTGTCCTTAATCTGCCAAAGTTTAAGAGCTATCTTTAAGATGAATAATTTGAAGTCTCAACTCTAGAGTTGGATTATACTTACCCATTATATTTACTCTAGAGTTGGATTATATTAGGATGTGAGTCAACCTATTAAACACTATATGACGCTAATCTATCACCTATATTATACTTTACACTTGTTTGATAGTTTAAAAATAACATTTTATTTTTATAGACAACATGTTCTATAGTTATCTAAAATAGACATCCAAATATAAAGATCTTGTAATTAAATCAACTATTTGATCAAGCTTATAAGGATCAAGTCATTAAGGCTACTAATATGAAAGACATATTAGCAATATTATAAGGAGATCAAAATTTAAAAAAAGGTGCCTAATTGTTGTTATGCTTAGATTAAAAATCAAGAGGAGGAAACTGAGCTATCTGACTAGGCCTTTCTATTAGGAGACAATAACACAACTCTCTAAAGATTAACCCAAGATCAATAACAAAACCTTCTTCGATTTTAACTAGCAAATCAATATGAGAATAAGAAACTTCATAACAAATCAAACACCAAGATTTAAGTGGAAAACCTTTCGGTGTAAATGGAAAAACTATAGGACAAACCAATAAGAAAATTCACTAATTCAAACAAGTATTTACAAAGTTTAATATCTCACCCCCATAGCTACAATTTATCTCACCAAGTTTTATGATTGAAACCAAAGTTGATGTATTAATCAACAAACTCTTAGTTCAATATCAAAAATAATAAAAAAGGATGAGAATGCTATACTAGTTGCTCTCTGATATGTGTTTAATTGATTATATATTTATTATAAAACATTAGACATTAATGTTACGAAATGCTTAAGACATTCACTTTAGTTCATATTTAGTTTTAGGTACAATTCAAAAGTGAAGGAGTTAAAGTAAGTTGAAAGTATTATATTCGAGCCATTTTTCAAAGATTCACACTCACTTGTCTTCATGGAACAAGAAGAAGAAGGATTAGAATGAAGATGAGATAAGATAGCATTAAATAAAGAATTAAGAACAACTTTTTCATGGCATGGGATATGTCTCGTAGCCATGACACTCTTGTTATGAGTGATAGTATATGTCACGCCCATGACATATGCCACCTAACCCATTTTAACCCTAATTTTTTGGTATAAAATTATATAATATGACAGCACACATATGTTTTCATTCTAGGGTTTTGTTCTAGGAGTGAAGAGTCTCGATTTTGAAGAAGAGAAGGGGAAAAGCTCCATTCCTTGGAGAACCATAAAGGGATAGCTTCTTGATCCTAATTCGAAGGTGACACCAAAGAACTCGATTAAGCATTTCTCTCTTTATTTATTGTTCTTTCTCTTAGGAATTGATTATATTATCATTTGTTTAATGTTTGGGTGTTATCTAAGATTGATTGAATGCTGTATTTGATTGTTTTATGTAAGAACCCATTACTAATCTTTAATATAATTCGTAATTGTTATGTTAAAATTTGTTTGTAGCAACTAATGGTTCTAGATCATTAGGGATACAATCTGTAATTGTTGTGTTTTAGATTGGTGTCGAATCATTAGGGATAACATAACCTAAGTTAAATGATCTGAGTTTGTGTGGTTGTTGCCTTGGTTATTTCATTTTCCTAATTTGTAATGCAACTTTCTGATTAAATTTAGAGATCATACCCTAGGTTATTTGATAGCTAGATTTAATTACCAAGCATCTCTTAATTAAATACAACCTAAGGGAAAGATAAGGTTAATAGAGCTAATCATTAACCTATGATTAATAGTTACTAAGGGGTAAGAGAGTAACAAATCAATGAAGTATGTTTAACTGGGTGTAGGCAGAGATTGAATCGATGACCGAGTCCTTAACGATTTCATCAGTTTCATCATTTTTAAATGTTTTCTTTAATTTGTTTTCATTAGTTTAGTTTCAATTTTTAACCTAAATATAGATTATTGTCATTTCAAAAACTTTATACACATTCTCTGTGAGATCGATCTAGACTCACCACTGTTATAGTTATGAGTGTAGATATTTTGATTAGTATTATGATGTGCTACATCATTCTCTCTCCATTTTTCCTCATTTTTGGACTTTTCGCTGCAATCCCATATAAAACCTACTTATTTTTGTCTTTTATATCATGAAATAGGTTTCTCTCCACCATACATAGTCATATACATGATCGTATAAGTGACCATATCTTTCTAGGACTATGTAAATGACTGTGTCTTTCTAGCACTGCCTTATTCATAGACGTACATGGTTATAGAGAGCTATAAAGTTGTCACACACAATAGTGTAAGTTATAAACATGAGTGCGTACATAATTGTGTATGTCTTTGCTCTTCACATCCTTCTTTATATGGTTCCAAAGACATACATGGTTAATCCACACAGTCTTGTAAGTAGAGGACATGAATGCTTGCACCCTATATGGTTGCATCTATCCAAAAAAGGATATTCCAACTAGCATCCTTATTGACTTTACTCATTCATCATTCCCACGAACTATAAAGATGTCTACCGCTACTAAAGTCTCAAAATAAAGCTAGACACAATATTTTTGTTGTAATAGCCCAGATCACCAGCCAACATATATTGTCCGCTTTGGGTTGTCCTAAGGCCAAACCCCTAATGTTAATATTTATTCATCCCATCAATGAACAATAAGGCACAGTGAGAGGTGTGAAGGGCTGCGACAGAATAGTGGGCAAGTAGTGCAAGAAGGAGAACCGAAGGGGTATTCAGTGGGGCTATAACATGGGGGCTGAAGCATTTTTCTGTGAAAGACCTATGAAGGGCTAGACGTCCCAATGTCAATTCGAAGGTGGCATTGACGCCTATGACCCAGGTTAAGTATTTTGTTTATTATTTTGTTATTTCTTTCTCTCATTAGGAATTGATTATGCTATCCTATGTTAATTGATTTGGGTTTTGTGTATGGATAATTGGATTTTCGTTATTATTCAGTTATTTATGTATGAACCCATTGGGTATTATGAGATGATGATTTTAATGCATTCAGTGAATCGTTAATTGTAAACTCATTGCTAGAATTTCAATATAATCTTTAATTATTATGTTAAAATTCATGTGTAGTGACTAATGATTTGTAATCATTAGCGATAACATGACCTAGGTTAAATGATGCATCATATATGATTGTTGCCTTGATTAATCAGTTTTCCTAATTCATAATACTACTACCTAATTAAATCTAGAGATTGTATCCTAGGTTATTTGGTGGTTAGTTTAATTAACGATTGTATCTTGATTAAACAAAACCTAAGGGAAAAATCAGGTTAATTATCAACTCACGATTAATAGTTGCTAGGAGAGGCTTGAGAACAAAAAATTAATGAAATATGTTTAATTATGGTGTAGGCCAAGATTCTACCGAATTCCCCACTTTTATCATTTTTTGCATATTTTCTTTAATTTGTTTTCATTAGGTTAGTTAATTTCATTTTATTTTCTTCTTTAAAAAATCTAACCCCCCCACCCCGTTAAGTTTAAACATCAGTTAATTTCATTTCATAAACTTTACACACACTCTCTATGGGATCAACCTAGACTCACCACTGTTATAGTAGTAGACCTAGTTATTTTATTTTGACTACTGTAACTATGCGTGGTCAATTTTGTCGTCGTTGCTGGGGAGTGCGGTGTTTTAGTTTTTGTTTCTGATTTAATTGGTTTTTTGTATATATTTGTTCGTAATTGATTTCTTTTCAATTATTTTGTGATGTTTTCTTTTTTTGTTTCGTGTTTAAAAAAATTTCGATATGGAAGGAAGTAATTTCTTTTATAACTTATATTCTCAATCTTATAACAATGTTTATACTGATTAACCTATTTTTTGTTATGGATGGGATAATCATCAGAATTACTTCCATGATAGTTTGCAAAATTCACAACAATTCCCATACAGACTAGAAGCTTCCTATCACGACTCTGGTCCATCTTTGGAAGAGTTGATCAATATTGTGAAAGCTAATACTTTGCAATTGTAACAGAATACTCTCAATTCTATAAGGATGCAGGGCAATTTCCAAAAAACAAATGATCTAGTACCCAAGATTTGGAGAACCAACACGATTCAGGTGCATCCCTAGAACAACTTGTTAAGAATCTTGCTGGTGACAATTTGCAATTTCAACAGCATATGCAGAAATTACAACAGAATATGTAGCAGCAGTTGCAAGAATTCCTATTAGAGACAAAAGCGAGCCAATAGGGTATGGAACACCTAATGGGTCAAATGACAATAAGGTTCAGTTGCCTAGAATCGTAAAGTGAAGAGGAGCAGCTGTATCAACGCGAGGTGTACCTAATGGATGTTTGTGTGGAGACTTTATAAAGTGATAAGGAGCTTGAGAATTTTGAGGTCAACCCTCAATAAATTGTTTATGTCGAAGAAGTGGAGAAGGAGCTCGAAGTCAAAAAGGACACATCTTTTAGTTAAGAGGTAAGTACTAAGTCTATGATTATTTTTTAAACTAACTCTTTACCTTTACATAGTAGAGTGGAGGAATTAAATGGTGAAGAAAAAGGTGAAAAGATGTTCAAAATATTTTCAGAATGTATGGACTCAGTCGTGATTGAGAATCTGAGGATAGGGAAGATGTTGAATGAGGATGATGATCAACTAAGGCCCTATCCAGAATGACCTCGTATGGAACAGGTGCTAACTGATACTTGAAGATCACAATTTCATCACGTGAGGAAAAGAAGGAGTTGAGCTAGTGACCTTAAACTAAGGCATTTCTTGGGTGGCAACCCAAGGGAAGTAAATGTCTCCGCATTACTTTTTATATGCATGTGTTTTTTTAAATTTGTTTGTTTTACTTGCTTTTAAGTTTTCAATCAAAATGAGAGAAAGAATAAAACAAATGAAACAAATATTTTCTCATTTTCTGTTGCTTTTGGGATTATATAGTCATGATTAGAGTGTGTTGACTAGAGAATTTCGTAGCAATTCTAGCATGTACTTTTACTTTTGTGATTGGTCAATATGCATTATATTTAGAAGAGTAATGACTAATGGTAGACAAAACTGGAGAGATTTTGAGCCTTATTTGACTGACACATCCATATCAGTTTCATTACCTTTTGATAATGTGTGACCTTCATGACTGTACATCCTGATTTTGCATTGAGTTTATATTCGAGGCCACAATTTTATCATATGCATTAACATGGATATAATTAGGCATTCTTTGTTTTTCATACACTATTTTAGCCGAATAACCCATCTTATTGACACAAATTTTCCCTTAATAAACCCTTTTGAGCTTTAACCTTTCTTTTTGTATAAACCACATTTTATGCTTTTAAACTTAACTAAATGTCCTAAACAAGTCATATAGCTAGTGGAACATTTGTGATTGTTGAGTTTGTGGGTGTACAAAATTCTAAGTGTGGGGGTGTACATATGTGAGGGCTGGTTATAATGTTGGGATGTTATTTTATGTTTTATCATTGAAATTACCAAGTAGATGTAGTTTATTTTAATTTTTAATGGGAAAAGAAAGAAAAAAGAAAAAAGAAAAAAGAAAGAAAAGAAAATGAAAAAAGAAAAAAGAAAAAATTGTTTAAAATAAATGTATCAAGGAGGAATCGCCTATGTGTTGAAAAGTTGTTTATGGTTAATGCATCTTCCTAGAGTTGTAATGAATGTGTTATTTGAATATGTTGAATATGAGGTAGATGTTGGCCTGGAAGGTTCACTTTTGTGATTTCAATGTATTGTTAGCATAAAATGTATGAGTGATTCCTTCAGATTGGTATATTCTTCATATGGTTTGTGTGTGAGAGCTGAATGGGGTTGTGAAATATAAATATTGCATTCGTCATAGCTAACGGTACCCAATTTTTCATGAGCGTTGCTTTGTTTCACTAGGTTTGATGACTTTTAAGCTACTTGACCCAAATATATCTCACCTTACCTTTGACCACATTACAACCCTAAAAAGTCCTTTGATTTGTGATTCTGGATGTGAACATTAGTGGTGGACAAATGAAATGATATGCAAAGTTATGGATTATTATGATTATGAATGTTGTTGAGTGTACCTAAGGATATTTTAGTTAAACACAATTTTCGAGTCTACCATTAGGTTGCTCAGTTTTTAAAGATATTGAATGTTGATTGAACATGAGTAAAATCTTGTAATGTTGACATCTTGCTATGATTTTTGAAAGTCACTGATCTTTGTTTATAATTATGTAGTCTTGGAAAAATATGAAAATTGAATCAATGTTTTGGGTCAATGAGCTTAATTTTGATGTTTCGCTTTAGGATAGCTAAAAGCTAAGTATAGGGAAAAGTGATATGTGTTTAATTATTGATACAGTTAATTATTTACACTTAGTAATGAATGATACAAAAATGTTAAAGATACTCACTTTAATTCATATATGATTTTAGGTACAATTCATAAGCCAAGAAGTTAAAGTCAATCGCAAGCTCTAATTTTTGGTTGTTGTCTGAAGATTCATATTCACTTGTCTTCGTTGAACAAAAATGATAAATATTGAAGCAAAAGAAGACAAGATAAAATATAAAACTTATGGAAGAGGACTGCTGTAAATCAACACTCACAGTGGTCATACAGTTGGAAAAATAAAGGAGTACGTGATTACATGTTTTTGCATGCAATTACTTGAATTTAATGGTTGATAAAATAGCAGATGACCAAACAATAGTGTAGAAGCAAGGCAATGAAGACCAAAATGGCAGCGCTGCATAGTGAGGAAGGAGCTGCAGAAACATAAACAACATCTGCGTTTTGGTTAATTTGTGCTGAAGGGTTTTATAGTGGTGTGAATAGTTGCATGAATAAGAAAACCTCCTAACCTTAATTTTCCAATCACGCTACAGGGGCACAGGCGTGGGGAGAAGGATTGCAGTTGCGGTTACGGTTTGTGGCTTAAAGAAGAAAACAATGAGAGGGGCGGTAGCTTGGACATGTGCAATAATTTGAAACCTTAATTTTTATTCGTCCCATCAATGAACAGTAAGGTAATGTGAGAGGCGTAAAAGGCTGCGGCAGAATATTGGGCAGGCAGTGCGAGAAGGAGAACTAAAGGGGTCTTCGGTGGGATTGCAACATAGGGACTGAAGCATTTTTGGGGAAGACCTATGAAGGGCTAGATGTCCCAATGCTAATTCGAAGGTGACATCAATGTCGATGACCTGGGTTAAGTATTTTTTATTATTTTTTTGTTTCTTTCTCTCATAAGGAATTGATTGTGTTATTCTATATTAATTGATTTGGATTTTGTGTATAGATAATCAGATTTTTGTTACTGTTCGGTTATTTGTGTATGAACCCATTGGGTATTATGAGATGATGATTTTAATGCGTTCATTGAATCGTTAATTGTAAACTCATTGCTAAAATTTCATTACAATCTGTAATGATTATGTTAAAATTCATACGTACACTAATGATTCGTAATCATTAGTGATAACATCACCTAGGTTAAATGACGCATCGTATATGGTGGTTGCTTTGATTAATCAGTTTTCCTAATTAGTAATGCTACTGCATAATTAAATCCAAAGATCATATCCTAGGTTATTCTATGGTTAGTTTAATTAATGATCGTATCTTGATCAAACAAAGCCTAAGGGAAAACTCGAGTTAATTATTAGCTCACGATTAATAGTTGCTAGGAGAGGTTTGAGAACAACAAATTAATGAAATATGCTTAAATAGGATGTAGGTCAAGATTGAACCAAAGAATTGGGTCCCTACTGAATTCCCCATTTTATCATATTTTTACATGTTTTCTTTAATTTGTCTTCATTAGATTAGTTAGTTTCATTTTATTTTCTTCTTTCAAAAATCCAAAACTCCCCCTGTTAAATTTAAACATCAATTAATTTTATTTCATAAACTTTACACATACTCTCAGTAGGGTCAACCTAGGCTCACTACTATTATAGTAGTAGGTCTAGTTATTTTATTTTAGCTAGCATAATGATGCGTGGTCAGATGCAAGAATCTTTAAATTTGGAAATAAAAATAGGGGATCTTTCAAGTAAGATGAAGATTATCTTGAACCAAGACATGGGTAATAGGTAGGTGTGCTACTAGTGAGGTAGTATAGGCACCCAACTATACTTGTATGAATAGTGAGCTAGCCTAATGATGAAGTAAATTATGTGGTTGCCTACAAAGGGAAGAAAGGTATGAGAATGATCCCTTCTATGACATATATAATCTAGGTTGGAGGAATCACCAAAATTTTTTAATAAAGAAGCAAAGAGTGGTTAGAGAAAGTAGATATATTAGACCACTTGTGTTCTGAAATAAACCTCAGTTTAAACAACCACTAGAAAATGACGATTTAGAGGAAACAATTAAACAATTTATTTATATAATAGGAAAGAAAATGATAAAGTGGATGGACTTACAAACTTGGTTCAATCTAATGTTGCTTCCATTTATAACATAGAGATACAAATAAGCCATCTAGCAAAGGTGGTAAACAAAAGGGGTCACAGAAAACTTCCAAGTAATACCTAACTAAATCCTAAAGATCATGTGTTATCCATTATGCTTATAAGTGGAAAAACACTTGATTGTGATCTTACTAAAGATAAAAAAAATGAGGAAGGTGGGAAAATTTGATGAGTGGCTTGAGAAAGGGGGAAATAATAGTAGATTGACATTGATCGCATCTTCATTTGGCATTGGGGTTGATATAGAGAATGAAGTAGATAGGAAAAGAACAAAACTGATGTTAGTTGCATCTTTAAATAACATTAATCATAAATATATAACTATGTGAAGCATTATGTGTTGCCAATTCGATATCCTTAGAGGCTTAAGACAAAGACAAATGAGAATAGTTTCAATAAATTTTTGCTATAAAATAATTTTCGAAGAAAATGAATTTGAATTTTGCTAGATCACTCCATATGTCATTTTTGAATGTTTTTAACATAAAAACTTAATAGAAGGGAAAATGTGTCTCTTTGGGATAATTATAAGAGTTTTTTATAATTGGAAAATCATAATAGTCTTTATATCTTTAACCTTTATTAAATTTATATTTTTAATAGATATGAAAAATTATAATTATAATAAATCAATAAATTAATTTAATATCAATCATATTACCTATATAGTATAGATCATTTCCATATAATATGTATAAATTTTATATAACATAAGAATACCTTTGGAACCTTATTGATTATGGATACTGGTTAGTACTAACTACTTCATCAAGTACCAAAAAAAATTTACCGAATAACATTTTTAAATTTAAAAATGTGAAGGAATAAGTTGAAAAAATAAATTTAAAACACCCACCACTAACACTAACTAGCTTTGTACCTCTCAATCTTAGACCTTCAGAGCCTCACTCACTCTTTCCTTTCTCATTTTCTGCATTTCAGGTAATGGTAGGCAACTCTCATTGTGACATTATTAGTGCTCTAGCCTCCAACTGCTTTAACACTAGGACACCACTGTATCAGTTTGACACATTAGTCTAGCTGAGTAGCTCTATTATGATATTACGAGGCATTAGCTCCGCTCTACAATAGTGTTAGCATATAGCTCTCCCTAAAACCAATCAGATCTTCCAAAACTACCATCCTTGTGACTCACAATCTACTATGTAGTAGACTCGTGACCCGTCATGTCTTAGGTTGTTTATTTAAGTTTTTATTACTTTCTTTGCTGCATAATGTTTGTGACATGTAACTTGTGAGTTATTTAAGTTGCTTCATTGGCTGTGTAATGTGTACCAAATTAACAATTCTAAGTTAACATGTGAAATATTGAAATGCAGGTATTCAAAATGAATGTAATCAAATTAAGGTTAATAAGTTGATTTTTTTGTCTTATTTCATCTTTTCTAGCAAATATATATCCAAATAAATGTAAACAAATTTAGGTTAATGTGTCATCAATAAAATATTGGTGGAGTTAGAGAAATTCATAAGATCATTACATAAATTATTAAGATGGAGATAATAAAGCTTTACACAAAATTTTATAACTTAAAATTGGTAACTTTAATGATATTTGTACATATAAAATGTATTAGGGTTTTGTTTTTGAAGGATAACAAAAGATGGATAAAATTGAAGATTTTTGTGGAAGAAATTATAAAAATCTTGTATGTTTGACATATTATTAATAACTTTGAATACTACTTAATGATTTTGATTGTCAATTGTGTCCATATAAATGAAACTTCTAAGATTTTCTTTTTAGGATTAATGATGTATAAGGATTTACTCAACAAATTGTGAGATTGTAAATGATTAAGTAATCATTTTTGTTTTTTTATTTTTTACAATAAAATTATTTTGTAATGTGTACTATCAAAAGAAATATGTAAGATATAAGAAATTGTTGTAGGTAAATAAATTTTTTAAATTTCCTTTATAATATCCATTTAACTTTTAGTATGTACAAACCTAAATTATATCATCTACATTAGTAATGAGACCTACATTAGTAATGAGACTATATGAACATGTTATATTCATAACTCTTAATATATATTCATAACTTATAATATGTTAAGAATATGGTAATAACATTTCCAATGCATTATCTTTATAATTTTTATTTTTTAAATGTTCATATATGATTAATCTTATAATTGAGTATTTAATTTTTTAACCAAAGTAATGATGTAATTTTTTTAACCAAAGTAATGATGTCACATATCCAAACTTGATTTTTGATATGAATTTATTAATTTATTTTTCACATATGTATTTTTTTATTTTATAGATAAATAGAGGGAAGTTTAAGTACTCATAATAATTCAGCTTTTTAAGGAAGATTTGATGATTTAACTTAGGCTTATACTAGATTAGTGACCATTAGCTAGACTACTAACATAGCAGTGATGAGTCTAGGTCGATCCCATAAAGAATGTGTGCAAAATTTATAAAATAAAATTAATCGGTGTTTAGGTTTAGGGGGTTTTTATTTTTCAAAAAAGAACATAAAATGAAACTAATAAAACAAATTAAAGAAATCATGCAAAAAATGATAAAAGTGGGGAATTCGGTAGAGACCTTGTTCTTTGGTTCAATCTCAGTCTACACTCTAATTAAGCATATTCCATGGATTTGTTGTTCTCAAACCTCTCCTAGCAACTATTAATCGTGGGTTAATAATTAACCTGACTTTTCCTTTAGGTTTTGTTTAATCAAGATACGATCGTTAATTAAATCTAACCACTGAATTTAATTAAATCTAACCACCAAATAACCTATGATACGATCTCTAGATGTAATTAGGCATTAACATTATGAATTAAGAAAATTGATTAATCAAGGCAACAACTACATACGATGCATCATTTAACCTAGGTAATGTTATCACTAATGATTACAAATAATTAGTTGCTGCACATAAATTTCAACATAACAATTATAAATCATATCAAAATTCTAGTAATGGGTTTGCAAATAAACGATTCAATGAATGCATTAAAATCATCCTTTCACAATATCCAATGAGTTTATACATAAGTAATCGAACAATAATGAAAATTTGATTATCCATACACAATTCAAATCTATATGCCTAGGATAACATAATCAATTTGATAGGAGAGAAAGAAATAACAAAAATATGAAATACACTTAACCCAAGTCGTCGCTGTTGATGTCATCTCTAAATTGGTGTGGGAACGTCTAGTCCTCTATGGGTCTCTCAAGAAAATGCTTCAACCCCATAAAAATTATCCCTAATTGAAACCCCTAGCAGCTTTTGCTCTCTCTTGTAAACTCTCTTCTCTCTACTGTTCACTAATTTGATAAATTAACATTGTGGTCCATCTCCACTATTCATGTCTCCTTTTGTTTTTGCCACAAGCTCTCTACTCTCTTTCCCTATTCATTGATGTGATGAATTATTATTATTAGATCATCTTACTATTCATGTCTCTTTAACCCTTCGGTACTTCTATGAAATGTAAACTACATTTTGCTCTAACATCTAGCTGCTACAGTTGTGTCTAATTTCTATTGCTTTTAATTGCTTTCATGTCTTGATTTTGGTTACAAATCCTTGTGTTTTGATCCAACTATTAGATTAATTGTGTAAGAATGGAGTGAATATTGTATGAACGTTAATTAGGTTATTTTATGAATTTTGCATTAAAACACCAAAGTCACGTAATTTTTTCATTAAATGTTATAAACGATGGTGACTTATGTCACCATCGTGCATGGTTAATGCACGAGGGTGACAAGGGAGTCATGGGTGCATAGGGGTGCATGGGTATGTCACACCAGTAACTCCCCATGCATAGGTATGCATGGGGATTTCACACTCGTGACTCCTCATGCACGCTGGTGAGAAGTTTTAACATTAATTCTGGCTTTAATACGTGGCAGCTCGGGACGTTAAAGCATGCAACCCTAAACCTAAAGAGAGTTGAATAAAAGGAAGAGAGGGTGGTAGTTGAGGGAATTATCTTTCATTTATAGTTTCATTGGTTCACTCATACTGAGACACAGACAAAGGAGGCGCAAAGAGATAGAGAAAAAGAAGATAAATAGAAGAGAGAAACAAAGAAAGAAAACAAAGTGAGTCGGGAAGAAAAGCAAAATAGTAGAGAGGTGGAAGCTTGGGAAAGGTTGAAAGCGAGAGCTGGAGCTTAATCCCATTCAACTTGAGAAAACATTCATCTGGGGAAGAAGCTAAAGCAGAAGGCGAGAGCCAAAGCTAAAAACTTGAGAGGGACTGGAGATCTCCACAACTCTTCACCTGATGATTTGTTTGCCTATTCTATTTCTCATTTTTTGCTTTGTTTCTTTCATTATACTATATGTTATTAACTGAATTATAATCTTATTAGTTTAGCCAACTATTATTTGTTTCTTTTGATAATTCATTTGGTATCACTATTTTATTATTGTTTTAATACTTTTGTTGATAGTAACATACGATTAAGTGTTTAATGATGATGAATGTGGTTATATCTATGATGAACTTATCTGTTTTCATAAGAATTAATGTAGTTCTTTAGTTAAATATGCATGATTAGGTTACAAATATGTTGTCTTATCTATTGCTGTGGTTTCTGAATTGAATGGATGTAATAGAATGGCCAAACTTTGCATCATTTTAGAGTTAAATGAAGATTTACGAGATGAAGTTTAATACAAATCGAGAAACTATTGACACTTAGGTTAAGAGCTAGAAATATATTAACTTAAGTGGTAATTGGTAATCAGGTATTCATTATTAATTCAGATAATAACTTATTGAATATGAAAGTTGGACTAGTTCATTATTCGAATCGATGTAGAACCTAACTATTAATTTTGATAAGACAACAATCTAATCATTTTCCCTTAATCATGCATAGGAGATTAAATTAGTGAAATTAATTCTTAAGAGTTTTTTCACTTTGATTAATATATTTGTCTTTGCTCCCAATTGTTTCCATCTACTTTTCATGTTAATCTCGTAATTTTCCTTAAAAACTTTCACTCAACAATCGGGATAAAATGTTTAGGAATTCAATATTTTTATTTTTATTTTTAATTCAAAATTAATTTAAGTTAATCAATTTCACCTCCGTGGGAGACGTCCTTGTGTTATCATCTACAACTATCTCGAATACTTGTGAGTAGAATAGAATAGCCTAGGTCTTTTTAAAACTTTTTAGGCATAACAATTTTTTTGGCACCGTTTTCGGGGAGGTGTTTAGTGTTCTGAACTTAAATTAATTTTGATTGTTCTTATTTGCTAGAGTGATTTTTATTGTTCCATTGATTGTTTTGTCTGTTTATGCATGCATTTTTGTCATGTTATTTAATTGAGTTGTTTTAGTAATTTTCTTATTAATTCATTATGTTTTTATTCATTTTATGCAAGGAAGGAGGTCTCAGGAAGGTGAACTTGCTCCCTTTATTGACAACGTACATCGGATAAGAGAACTTCCAAGGGACTTTGAAGACAATATCGAGGGATTCAAACTAGAAGATCAAGGGATGGGTGAAAGGCAGTCAGTAATGAAGAAGTATGCCGGACCAGTAATTGATACTACTACTTCATGCATTCATCTGGAAGAGGTAGCCAGAAACTATGAGTTGAAGAGTATCCACTACCATCTTTTTATGGGGTTCCCAATGAAGACCCTTTAAACTTCATTCGATAATTTTATGCCAATATCTAGATGTTCCTGTTAGATGGCCTAAATAAAGATCAACTTAGGATGAGCTGCTTCCCATACACATTGAAGGATCAGGCTAACGCATGGTTGATGACCCTTTTCCACCCAGTTCATTGACTACATGGGAAAAGGTGTGCAACAAGTTCATGGGAAAGTTTTATTCCCACTAGAAGACTTTTGGGATATAGACAAAGATAGCTACCTTCACTCGGATGGAAGGAGAGTCATTCCATGAGGTGTGGGAATGATTCAAACTCTTGCTGCTTATTTAGTGTCCACACCATCATTTTCCAGTCCACTTGCAGAACCAATTCTTTTGTGATGGATTGACACAACAATGTCAGTTTATGGTGGACAATGTAGCAGGAGGAGCTGTAGGAGAGAAGACGGCTGAAGAAACATATAAGATCTTCAACATATTGGGGGTCAATTCTTTCAAAAGAGTATGAGGGTAAGAAGAGTAAGAGTTTATGAAATGAGTTCAAATCAAAAATTGGCTATACAATTAGCTGAGTTGACGAGGTATGTGAAGATGCTAACCACAAGGCTACCCCAAAATGTTCCAAATCAAGAGGTAATGTATTGAACTTGTGGTCATGGAGCTAATATTGGTTCATATTCTTATAAACCTTTTACAAATAGGGAGGAACAAGTGAACTGCTAGACCCCGCTTCTGGAGCCCATCATTCGGAGACAAATTACCAGTCAAAAGTCATTGCAAATTTTTTTAAACAAATAAAGCATATGCAAAAAGTCGCTAATCAAATCAGCCCGATTTACTTAAAACTATTTCAGTCATAAAGATGCAATTATTATTGAGCACATCAGATTTTCGGTAATCATTTGGGCCCATTACAGAACACAATGTTTGTTTTCAAAACATTTTTTCATTTCAAAAGCCACCCCTTTTTGACTTAATACAAATACAAAAATACAAAAATATACAGGATACAATTGAATGCTATGCTTAAAATGATCCTAAGTTACAAAATTTCCTGAGCTAACTTCATCACAAAGTCTTCAGCTATTTTGGAGTTTCAATGCCTTGCAAGGATTGTTGATCTTCTCTTTCTGCACCTGAGGAGGGAAGCGTGGGGTGAGCTACAAAGCTCAGTGGCTAATATATTTATAGCCATTGACAATTGAAGAAAGTCAAGCATTTGTATGTATACATATATATATTTAGCAATTATAGTCTTCATACTTTATTCAAGAAATTTAAACATTCATCAAATCACATAACACTCAAAATGCTTCATACTTGACATATTAAAGATGCAATGCACAACAAATGGCTTGAGGGTTCCATGAAATAGAATGAGGAAACCGAAGTTTACCCCATGAATAGAATGAGTCCATTTTTCAGAGCTCATATGCTACAAGCGGGCAGCTGGGAGAAGGTTCTTGTTAACGTGCACGTGATGAACAGAATGGTTCCACTCTTGCCCAAACAGAAGAACATAATCATGCTCAAAATAAATTTACCAAAATGCTTTTATGCTTTCAAACCTTGTTATTTCTATTTATACAAAATGCCATGACCAGTTTCAAGGCATATCATTTATCAAAATCACAATTTATTTATATCAAAATATCATGCTTCTTTCACAGTATAACATAATCAAAATCATCATGTATTTTCAACAAGTCAATTTCAAGCAATTTAACACATATCCACACATAGGCAAGAATTTACCCAATCACACAAAACTATAGATACATTACCCACCTCATTTCCTTGCTTATAGCCTTGCTCAGAATTTCTCTTCTTTTTGCAAATAACCTGAGGTATCTAAGGCTCTTTCCTATTGTATCTTTAATGTATACTCCATGAGTTGATCTAATTGAAATAGGTCTCTTTGATCCCCTTAGTTCTTTACCAAATGAAGAGATCCTTAGCTCAAATGGAAGCTCTTCTCTTCCTCTACCTTTTTCTCTTCTTGAACAGCCTCAAAATCTCTCTTATAGGCTAAGGAAATTGAAACCCTAGCTTGTTTTCTCTCCTTTTCTTTGTATTTCTCTCTCTTTTTCATGACATTCTCTCTTTCTCTTTCTTTTCCCCTTTTTGTTCTCTTCTGCTTCCTTCCATTTATAGGCAATACAACACTTCTTCTTCCAATTATGCCCTTCCATTTATGCCTTATGTCTTTTACACGTAAGTGTCTTACCAAAAGTACCCTTGAATATTTTGACATAACACTTTAATATAGAAGAATCTTCTCTATTATCTTATGTTTCCAATGACACCAAAATCAATCAGTTAGGGTCAGTGATTCGACAGATACACTTCAAACATTTTTGGACTGCTCTTATCTAAATCAGCATACTATGCACAACTCCTATCGGAAATTTAAACCTCTTAGAAACTGAATTTGACTTCAACTTATTCGTACCATTTGTAGCTTCGTGTATCTAGTTTATCTTGAAACAAGAATCATCTTATTCAGAGCTCTACTGATCCAGAAATCACCAAAATATTAAAGTATGTTTTGTAAATTATCCAATTGATATCCTTACTTTGGTTCAATCCATCCCTTTCAAATCAACACCAAGAGCTATGATCTTTAATGGAGACGCAAAAAGAGAATGCTAAGAATCTAAGGGTTCAAGAATCATTTCATTTACTTTGAAATTTACAACTCTGAAGAAGACCTTGAGTTCAGGTTTTATCATCTGAAGGGTCAAAATGGAACAGAAGATATAAGATGAACAGTAACCCAGAAGATAGCAAAGCACAGATGAAGCGAAAATAGAAGGAGCGAACGGCAGAAGATAGCAAAGCATAGAAGAAATGAAAGGCAGAAACTCAGAAGAAGCAAAAGGCAGACGAAGCAAAACTTAAAAGAAGCAAAAGTCAGAAGAAGCAAATCGGCAAAACACAGAAGATAGCAAAAGGCAGAAGAAATTCATAAACAGTAATCCAGAAGATAGCAAAACACAAACAAAGCGAAGACAGAAGGAGCGAAAGGCAGAAGATAGCAAAACACAGAGGAAATGAAACTCAAAAGAAATGAAAGGTAGAAACTCAGAAGAAGCAAAAGGCAGACGAAGCAAAACTCAGATAGCAAATGGCAGAAGAAGTTCATAAACAGTAACCCAGAAGATAGCAAAACATAGACGAAGCGAAAACAGAAGAAGCATAAGACAGAAGATAGCAAAACACAGAAGAAATAAAACTCAGAAGGAACAAAACCTATAAGAAGACACGTCAGCAAAACACAGAAGAAGACGTGTCAACAAAACGCATGAGAAGACGCATCGGCAAAATATAGAAGAAGTGAAACTCATAAGGAATAAAACCCAAAAGAAGACACGTCAGCAAAACACAGAAGAAGACGCGTCAGCAAAACACAGAAGAAGACACATCCACAAAACACAGAACATAGCAAAACACAGATGATACAAAACACAAACGATACAAACACAGACGATACAAAACATAAAAGGAGATGACGTCACACAGAAGAAGATGATGTAATCACAAAAGAAGCAAAACACAGATGATAGAAAAACCCAGACGATACAAAACAAAGAACAAGATGATGTCACACAGAAAAAGATGACATCATCATAGAAGAAGGAAAACACAGACGATAGTAAAACCCAAATGATACAAAACACAGAAGGAGATGACGTCACACAGAAGAAGATGACGTTATCATAAAAGAAGCAAAAAGACAGAGGATACAACTCCTCTCTTGCACCTCTTCCCTTATAAAGACCCTGGCTTTCAGCTCAGACGTCCAAAATTCCATACTATATAGCATTGGAAAGCTAAAAGATAGATCTACAACTCTCAAGAAGGAAACTTTGCCAAAATCTATGTAGATCAATCCCCATTTTCCCCTAAAGTTTGAAGATGAATTTTACATTCATTTGCTCTTTACTCATGACTACTTGCCAAAATTTCTCCTTCAAATAGTTCTAACTTCTATGAGAAATTCGGGGTCCAATAATTCTCCCCCTTTAAAGAATTTCGTCCTCGAAATTCCTACCAGAGTGGTCAACCAAATGGAGGTAACATTTGTCTTATGTTTTCCTCAGTATCCCTAGTAACTTCTTCACTTGAATACTTTCTTTGAAATAATCACTGTCAAAAGACTCAACAGGTCCTTCAATCACTGATTCAGCAATCACACTATCTTGACTATTTCATCAGTATATTTTAGATTACTCACCAGCTTTTACTTCGTATGTTGTCAATCTATCTCTGTTGATCATACCATTATTTCTTAACCTATTAACATATCACATATAATGAATCTAAAACCTCTTTCACCAATAACACTAACTCATAATAACTATCATATGGACCAATTCATAATAGCTTAACTTATCCTTTCTCCAAATCTGTGCACACCTTGCCAAGGTGATACTCACAAAAACACTTTACCTCTCTTTTGACAATTAGCTTCTATGTAGGGTTAATACATTCAACTCTTATGTCCATTTCACTATATTCCCTAAATCCGGTGTTGATCCACCTACCTCATTTATCTT
>JANVCQ010000004.1:22583623-22600039 GCA_025531925.1 Erythroxylum plowmanianum
CTATAGAGATAGATTGGACGTTGTTAACTTATTCTAAGTCCAAGTGCATAGATAATGTACTAAAGATGTTTAGTATTAAGATATTAGATATTTGTGAAGTATTAAAGATATTCATTACTCTATGTGTGAGTTGATATTTGAGTTCAAGATAATAAGGATATAACTTTAGAAGTAAATCCTAACTAAAGTTTATTTAATTAGAACAATATTATTTAAGATTGGAAAAGCTCCAATGTAGCAATTGGTTGCTAATTAAGCCATAATACATTTTTCGTTTAGTAGAATTGATTAATTGGATCAACAAGTTCTTTAGTGAACTTGATAAAGTTTCTTTAGATTGTTCAAGATAGTAATGTATTGTAGAACATTAGAGCCATTGGGCATGCATAAAGAGCTAATGTCTCATCAAAGATCTAAGAATGTATAGGCAAATTTTCTTAATTATGATGATAATTAAGATGGGAGTTGTAAGATTTAATCAAGTGCTCACTATAGAGAATCTTGTAGAATTCTCTCATTAAGTCACTACTCTAGTAGTAGAATAATCTTCATATGGTGATATGGTATAAGATACTTAAACGATTGGCTTAGTGAAAGTGGGAGATTGTTGGTTTATGCCCTACAGCCAATCGCTTTGGTTGTTGTTTAGTGACAAATTATTTAAAAGACATTCTTTATCTTGTACATGTTTAGATGTATATGATAAAGTCCATGGGATAATTGTACATTGTAAATGAAATTATAATGAGATTATAATTATGAAGTTCATAATGCATTTATGTATTATTCCTAAAATGTTCCTAGACATTATTCTATTAAGATTGGACATTAATATAATGTAAAAAGACTAGCACATTTTTTGTTTTTCCTTTTGAAGAAAGTAGTCGTCGATCTTATAGGCCAAAGTATAGAGATACTTAAACAAACGTATGGGTGCTTGCTAGAGAACAAGTTCACTGAACAAACACGATATAAGAAATCCATTTGGAACATTACTTTATGAAATTTTCATTGTGATGATTGTATAAGTAGTCCTTTGACTTGAGGTCATGAAAGTTATTTTGTATGGGGATTGCTATGTTTTGATACTTCTCGTGATCTATTTTATCAAGGTCGTTTAAACGATAGTCATTGGATGTAGCATAAATTATATGGAGATAGTTGAATGATCAAGATATGATTCATCACCCTAAAGTAATTAGGGAGAATGTTCCGTTATTCTCGATTAATATTGATTCGGGAAATCCTTTGCTAAGGTGAAATGATATTTTCTAAATTATTTACAAATATTATTAATTGAATCAATTGGTAACGGCGGTGAACTAATATAATTGGACTTAAAATAGAGTAGATATTAATTATATGCTCTATGTCTAATGGGAACATTATATGATGAAAGGATTGAATTATATGGAAAAAATTCATGCACGGAAAGGTTAGTCAAAACCAATTTGACATTCCTAAATATTTGGGTGATCATGATGCATTGCTAGGTGCTAATCTTGATCTATGATTATAAATTGTTTAATTAGAGAATTAAAGATAAATTAAAAGGAGTTTTAATTTATCTAATGCTAATTATGAATTAGAATTATAATTTATAATCATTGCCAACATATTTGGGAACCTAATGAGTCTCACATATAAAATGGGTTAGAGAGAGCAAAGTTGATTTAATCAAGTTGGACTTGATTATAAAGTTTGAAAAATTTTATGATTAAATATGAAATATTTAATAAATAAGGATCAGTATAAGATATTGAATCTTATTTGGGCATGATTAGTTTTTAATTAGAATTATTTGTAATTCTAATTAAATTTTAATTAAAATTAGTATTTAATTTCAATTAAATTACTAAAACGTTCAAAGTTTATTATAAATAGGTTTGGGCTCTATGGAGTTAGCACTTCAGGCTTAACCCTCTCTGTAAGAGTTACAGAGTTCTCTCAATCTATTTTGTGGATACCGTTAGAGGTCGGACACTTGTGCGGCTATGATGATTGAGACGGATCAGTTTTGAAAACGATTCGAGGGATATAACAAGATAAAGATCAAGCTTCGAAATAAGGTACGAATTAAATTTCCGCTTTATTATGATTCATGTTAATCATTTTACATAATTAAATAGATCTTGGTTTTCGGGAAATCAAAAGTCACGAAAAAATTTCGTGATTATTTCGCTGCAGTTCGGATCAGATCCCAACTCGATTTTCTAACATCGGGTGCATGAGATGAGTTTGAAGATGGACAAGCATCGAAAGCATGTTTTTTTTCCAGCGAGAAATTAGTTAATTTACAATTGAAAAAGAAGGAAAAGGTAATTAAGTAAGGGTGTTACATTTGCGAGTGTAGGATATAAGCTTTTATGTTCGTTCCTTTCCAATTCTTATATTTCTTTATTTATCAACTTTTTATAAAGATACCGATGTATAAGCATAAACATTCTATTCTTTGTTGATTGAAGTTGCACCGGAGGTCACTCAAACTTAGATCTATCTGAGTAGAACACGTAGATCGAGTGACTTCTCAAACGACTCTATGAGTAAGGTTGGAGTCACTATTCCAAGACCGTACAGATTAGAAGATCGTCTGCACATTGACTTTGACAACCGAAGTTTGTGGATACCCCAAGTCATTTTCGTTTGACATATTTTTCACGATTACAAAAAACTTAGTCCTAATGTGTATCAAAATTCTTCGAGGCATTAGGAACAACAATTGCTTAGTACAGTATTCCGCAAACACTACTATAAACCTGTAAGTAAGCACCATCCACTTTCGTGAATGTGTTTCTACTCCTATTCCTTCATTGCAGTCAAACGGTACCAGGTTAGGGGAGAACGAGTGTCCTGTCAATTTTTCATTTTTCACTTTTTAATGTTGACAAAAAGGAGGAGTTGTGATACGCATTAGAATAAGATAAAGACATGTGATTTACCTTAGATCATGAAAAGAAAATGTGATAGATCTTAAGCCGTTGATTTAGGGAAACCAAACTATAATTTTGTTGGCCTTTAGTAGAATTTGAGAGGAAGTGAAATAGATATTAGTACATTTAAATAATTATTTCTTATCTAATGAATGCAATCAATATATGATGAAAATTATATTAATGTAAATTAATAACATAATCAAACAATAATGAATGCAATCAATATATGATGAAAAATAGATTAATGTAAATTAATAACATAATCAAACAATAATTTAAAGAGTGCACAGAAGAAGAAAAACAAATAAATTTTGTAGTAATTGGATAAACAACTCTTGTTATCATTCACATTCTAAAACATTTCTTGAAATTCCCAATAAGATGAAGAAGAACCTTCTTACAATAATTTTTTTTTCACGTGTTAAGAGTAACATTTCATACAGTCTTTCTCCAATGTGAATAGTAGTCCCATTCATAAAGGGATTTAACATTCAAAAGACCTTAATCACTTTCATCACCTTAAAAGTTCACTCACTTAAAAATGTCATAATGAATGCTCAACATGCTTTGAAAAACTCTTACAATATGTATAGAAGACACTCAAATATTTTTTTGTATCTAAACCTATAAAAACCATGTATTTATAGGATTTAAGGGTCAAACAAATTGTTATAAGAGCTAGTCATTGCCAATAACTAATTTTAGTGCATTAGTCAAGAAATATTACATATTGATCAACCAAATATAATAGTTATTAGAACATTAGTCAACTGATGCTATATATTGGTCGAGCCATATGCATCTTGGTAAGATATTGGTCAATCATAATAGCACATTGGTTGACCAATCTATTCGCTTCACAACATTTATGCATATTTTTAATAAATTAACTAATATACCTAAAATCATAATTTTAACATCTTCAAATGCTCAAAAACTTAATCTTCTAAATGAAAGACTTAAACATTTCTAAAAAGATTTCCTGAAGAATATTTAAAGGATCAAGAGGATTATTCTTTGAAATTAAAACTTTAGTTCATTGAAAAGATTCATGCCGTAAATTAAAATGATGATGTGTTTAAACATGATGAGTCTCTAAAATATAAAATGTGACAAGTAAAAAGTACAATAAATATTACAAGTTCATGTATAAAATTCTTATGCCTTATTCTTCCTAGGTCTTAATCTTTTCTTCATTTGAATCCTGAGTGGGTAGCTTCTAGTTGGGCCCAGGCTAGGACTTGATCAAGTCCAAGGTAGCAAGGCCCAAAGCTCAATTCAGCTTGGCCTAGCCAAATTTATTATTTTTCTTTATAATTATTGGGCCCAAGGCCTAACTCGAGGTTCGGTCAACCCGAACGTAGCTCGTTGACCTCCTAAATGCCATCCCTACCTAGTATCTTCATAATATGAATCTTGATTTGTGTATGCATTCATAAAAACTTATTAGTAGTACTTACAAAATATACTCAAATATGAATTGTATCTTTAGTCCAACAATCTCCATCTTTTTTATGATAATGAAATATTTTATAATATTAGATAAATAATGATATAACCAAACAAATACGGTTTGTTATTCCAAGGTAATAGGAATATTTAGCTCCCCCTAAAATTCACACTTCACAAAAACTTAAAAGTTAATTTATTTTAAGCATAAACCAACTTTTGTATAAAGATTAGTAAGATAATACTAAAACTAATCATTATCTTTGAATCTAATATCAGATAATACTAAAACTAATCACTCCTCTTAAATCTAATTGTCACTAAGTTCCCCTCCCCCTTTCTAGCATCATATAAAAGATTTAGATATCTAGAAGTCTACCAAACAATTATTAAAGCGTTAGAACATATAATAAATCAAACAAATAGTAACCAAATTCAATTTTAAGTACCTACGAAGATTCTTATCAAATTGAATTCCCTTCAATCATGCCTCGTACTTGCCTAAGCATTCAAAAATCCTAGCTCAAGACTTTATTCTGTATATGATCTCTAATGAAATTATATTTAATTTACATGTCCTTAGTTCTAGAGTGTTGAATGGGGCTATTTATGAGGCAAATGACACTAGTATTATCACACCTAATTGGTACCATTAGGAGGCCTATGTCATAGTCTCTAAGTTATTATCTAAGTCGTAAAATTTGTATATAATAACCAGTAGCTGTTATATTCAACTTCCATAGTTAGTAAAGCAACTGAATTTTGTTTCTAACTAAACTATGAAACTAATGCACTACTAAAAATTAAGAAATACCGAATGTGCTCTTCTTATCTAAAGACTACTGATATAATCCATATTTGAATATCCAACCAAATAAAAAACTGTATATTTAGGACAACAAAGTTCTAATGATATGGTACCATATAGGTGTCTAAGGATATGCTCTAAAACTAAAATATGACCAAATACTAAAAATAATATCGAGTCTACTTATTACCAATCATATTTTTTAATTACAATAATTAATTAAAGGAAATTTCAATAACATACAAGGCTTATAGCCACAGACTACAAGTCTTTAGACCCGCACCACCTTCAAAGACCCGCACCACCATCAAAGTCATTCTAACTCACTTAATATCAGCCTAAAGCTAGGGTACTCCCATTAACTAAACTAAACTCTCATGACTGATGTGTGCCCTTCTGTTACATATTTTCCTCATGTTCATGTTTTCTTTAGTCCTTTATTACTCCCCTTTGAAGTTCCTGTTTGTATGATTCAACTAATGACACTCTTTTTTTTTTCAAAGGAGTGTTTAGAGAGTGGTCTTGTGTAGTATGTAGCTAATTTGTATATTTTTATAGCTTGGATGTTGCCTTTACTTGAGTCCTCACCTTTTGATTTATCTTTGTAAATGACCTCTAGTTCTTGATTGAAGCTTTTATATGTAATTTTTAACTAAGTCTTGACATTTATAATTACTGTATGCATTGAGATTTCTTGAAATACTTTTATGACGTCTTCCTCCTTTTTCCACCTTTTTATGCTTCCTTAATTCCTAAAACTGTAATTTCTTTGTTGTAATTTCCTTTCATCTTTTAGCCCATCAACTATTGTCATATAAACTAGATATTGTTTATTTGTAGCTCATCTTTCCTAATTTCTATTCCCTAAAAGCATATTTTCTTTCTTTCATTCTAACCTATATATGCACAATCCCAAATTGATGACATACACTAGGATGTTTCCTTTTGGAATTATACTGTTTCCTTGCAAACATTTAATGAATTGCTAATATCTTATATTAGAATTTTGTAGATGACATAGAATCAATATATTATTCCAAATACTCAATGAATATGAGCACATAAAAGTAGGATGTTCATATGGCTTTTAGTGTTGCTTTCATAGGTGACACATTCTAGATAGATTAAGATGTCTTAGTCCATCTATGGTCGGTAACCTTGTCAAAGTTGTTTCAAGTGTGTTTTTAGGTTATAATTGTTTGCATCATATATCAATTTGATCACTTATTTCACATTTCACATTTAGAGTAGTCAAACAATTCATTTTGGTCATTTAAAACATACATATCAATTTTATATGCAATGCTCACGAGACTCGCTTTCATTTATTTTATTGTTGTGCCCAAGTACCTTTTTACTGGCCCATATCCCTTTGTGGATGCTGGGCTTGTTTCATATATTATCCCATATCTCTTAATGGATACAGGATACGTTAACAACTGAGCCAGAGGCTCTTACCACATTCTAAGCTTGAAGCTCTTTTTTAGTGGCTACTCTAGTCACAATAACCTTTATGTTGTCATGCATTCATGTAATGAAATGTATCACATTCACATATTTTCAATCAGTCACTTGATTTCAGTTTCACATCCGCATTCACATTTATCGTCAAACTTTGGTCCGACATTCAACAATAATGTTGAGTATCACTTATTTCATCAAATTCACAAACAAGGAGCACTTCTAATATATTATTTATGCATCAAACGCCTTGGACATTCAATGTCGGGAATCAACACAATCACATTCAAATAATAATTCAATACAAAATTTAAAGCAAACAATTAATCAAATGAGACCATCTAAGCTACTCACAGTTTACACCAGATAGCTATTGCCTCGATATCCCAGTAATTTCTAGATGTATCATTCTAGTTGCTCTTATCTATCATACAACACACATTTACACACATTACAACTTTGGATAATTATATAAGTACTCATTTATGCACATATGGATATATGGATTATGTACAATGCATGCTCAATGACAATCTGGGGTATTTTTTTCGTAATTCACATCTTATGCTCACTCATACTTTAAAACTTATATATGTCTAATTTGAACTTTGGTTTACACCTTATTGAAACAAATTTATTCTAAGTTCATCACTCAATCATGCACTAAGGTTCATGACTCAATACACTTGATTCTTATAACATCATCAATCAATCATTTTTTTAATCCTTTCCTAATGAATTTAGATGACCATGAAATTTAGTGGAGAGGAAGAACAATGTTTGAGGAGCTTGTGGTTCAAATTTCAAGTCAATCGGAGGTTCAAAAAAGAAGTTATGGTCAAAAGAGTGACGAGTGTCAAAAACTATCAAATAGCATTTGCGCCTTCACTGTCACAATCATGCACTTCTTGTTGATTCATCTCTGTCATGAATGTGCTTGTGCACGATCTTGCCTTACCCGATGTTTATCTCTGTCACGATAGTGCACTATTTGATATCTCTTCTTTGTCACGATCGTGCTTATGCATGATCGTGCAACTCCCTTGAGGTTTCCTTTCTGGCATAATCATGCTTGTGCACAATCGTGTAACTTCCGCAAGGTTTCCTCTCTATCACGATCATGCTTTTACATGATCGTGCACTACCTGATGGCTTTTCTCAAAACAGATTTTCAAGTCAATTTGCATGGCCATTTTGATAAGGAAAAAGAAGTATTTAGGTAATACATTCTTCTAAAAAAAATGTTCTCATATGTCTTAAGTTTCTAATGACACTAATTTCATACAGTTTGGTTCAGTATTCTGCAAGGTATACTCAAAATACTACCAATTGTTGTCAAACTACATCAACACCTAATACTCAACTTCAAATCAAAACTTGAAACTTTTATTGATAGAATTCAATTATGATTTATTCATGAAAAATATAGTCATTGTCTCTAGTTTAATCTAAACCTAAAATCATCCCATTTGGATATGTACAGATCAAAATATGGCTAAAATACATATGCATATTCTTTGGAAACACTCCATCTAGCATATTCAAGCACACTTAATCACCATTTTCATCCTAATTCATCTCTTTTGCTTAGTCTATGATTTCTAGCTTATGTCCTCATTATTTCCTCTTCATCCTACTTCCATTTCAGTTCAATTTCAATCCCAAACAATTCATATTCTATGATTGATCATTAAAACCAAAAATAGAACATATCATATACACACATTCATCATATTTTTTGCACACGTATCTTACTCCATTATCACATTCATTTCACTTCTAAACTATGACACTAAAATTTAAAACATGATCTCTTTATTATTACTCATCATACACTTAAAGAAACAAGACATCAATATTCTCATTCTTCATCCACGATGCACATGTATAATGACCACTATTCTCATGATCATTTAATATCAATTAATCACCATATTTGTTTCATATTCATACAACTCATGAGAATTAACATGTTACTTACTTGCTAAAACTCCAAGTTCTTCAAAAACACCAAGAAGCCCTAACTTCTCATATAAACCACATACATCATCAAGGAGGTTGGGAGGTTTAGGTTTTCTTGTCCCAAATAAAGAAGACAACAAGGTGAGAGTAGTAAGTGAACGATGAGAAAGCTAGGTTCAACTTAAATGGAGATTGGTGAGAAAATTCGTGAATAAGGTGAAGAAGAAAGCCACAAAGAAGAAGAAGAAAGCAAGGCTCAAGACAATTTAATAGTCTTCCAAGAATAAGAAAATCGTGGGATAAAGACATGACTTGGCAAGTGACACTTGTCACTTACCACATGTCCAATATCTATATGTTTAAACTAGGTTATCTTATTTAAATGATCCAATCAATTGCAATTGTCTCCTAATTTTCAATGACACTTGTCAATAAATCCCAAAGTCATTTATAAAATTTTCACTACCATTTGACTCTTATTTCTAATACCATTTATCAACTATCTTGCCACTTGGCATTTTTTCTAGTCCAAAAATACTCAAATTTTTAGAAATTTTCTAAAATTTCCCAAAAATTCAAGATCAACATTTATTATCACCAAATTAATTTTCAATACATATAATCCACATTTCTCAATATAATCACATTTATAACTCAACTATACCCAAAAATGTCAATGAATGCATGTACAATCATTTTAATGTGTGCAATAATTAATATTCACATGTGTGTTTATGTTATATTATGTATGAACATGAAATGCACTTTCTAACTTTTCAATAATCTCTCATGTACACTATTTTAGGGTTCTAACCCTTAATATGGGATAATGGGATGTTATAATTCTACCCTCCTTAATAAATTTCATCATTGAAATTCTTATATGATTGTTTGAACAGGTAAGGGTATTGTCTCGTTATATGCTCCTCCATTTCCGAAGTTGCTTCCTCACTCGAGTGACTCTTCCAAAAGAATTTCACCAATGGAATTACTTTATTTCTCAGCTGTTTTGTTTGATATCTCACTATCTTGATCGGCTCCACAATATAACTCAGGTTACTACCTATTTTGATCTCTTGAGTGGGTAACACATGCATTGGATCATATCAGTATCTTCTGAGCATACTCACATGAAATACATTGTGTAACTGAGACATCTCATTCGATAAAGCTAACTTGTATGCCAATGGTCTTATCCTCTCAATGATCTCATAAGGACAAATGTACTTAGGGCTCAGTTTGCCCTTTGTACCGAACCTCAACACTCCCCGCCAATCCATACTCTAAAAAACACTTTGTTTCCTACATTATATTCCATATCCCTTCAATGCTGGTCCACGTAGCTCTTCTGTCTATCTTGAGCTGCTTTAATTCAACTTCAGATCAGTTTCACCTTATCTAAAGTATCTTATATCAGTTATGGGCCTTTAACCATTCTCAAGCCCTCTACATCCCAATACAGAGGCGATCGACATTTCCTGCCACATAATGACTTATATGGTGCCATTTTCATACTACTATGATAATGGTTATTATATGAAAACTCAATTAAAGCTATGTACTGATCCCATGCTCCTTGAAACTTCAAGACACATGCCCTGAGCATATCCTCAACAGTCTTCATTGTCCTCTTACTATGTCTATTTATTTGAGGATAAAATGCAGTACTGAAGTTTAACTTTGTACCTATAGCTAAGTGTAAACTCTTCCAGAATCTCGAAGTACATATGGGATCCCTATTCGATACAATGGACATTATACAACCTCACTACTTCTTTCACATACCTCCGAGCTAACAGGTCTAGTGAGTTATTCTCTCTCACTGGTAAGAAATGGGTCGACTTAGTCAATTGGTCCACCACGACCTATATAGCGTCATTTTGCCTCAAGGTCTTTGGCAATCCCATTACAAAACCCATTGTAATTTGTTCTCATTTTCACTCCGAAATAGGTAACGAATGTAGCTTCCCAACCTGAGCTTGATGCTCAGCCTTAATCTACTGCATGTTAAACACTTAATAATATACTTCGTTACTTGCTTCTTCATTATGGGCCACCAGAAATGTTGATTTAGTGTATTATACATCTTGGTGGTACAATGATGAATAGCATAAGCAGTTACATAAGCTTTCTCTAGAATTTCCTTTCTCAATTCATTCACATTAGGCATGCATAGCCTTTGCTTCAACCACAGAGTCTCATCTCTCAGTTCAAACTTAGAATCTGATTTCATTTTCAATTTCTCAATAAGCTTCACCATATCAGGATCTTTATTATGTACCTTTCTAATTCTGTCATGTAACATCAACCTCAATCTTAGTGTGGCTATCAATGCCTCATTCTGCTCTAGATTCAACTCCATAATTAAAGCTCTTAATTGAATTAAGCTCGATAACCTCGATAACTAAATCTGAGCTATATAGATATTTGATTTTCTATTCAATGCATCTGCCACCACGTTAGCTTTTTTTGGATGATACTCAATCGTACAGTCATAATCTTTTAACAACTCTATCCATCTCCTCTGTTTCATATTCAATTATTTCTAACTCAACAGATACATCAAGCTCTTATGATCAGTATATATCTGGAAATGTCTCGCCATACAAATAGTGTCTCCATATCTTTAGAGCAAAAATAACTGCAGTAAGCTCTAAATCATATATTGGATAATTTTTCTCGTGAGACCTTAATTGTCTCGATTCATAAGCTATCACCTTGCCATACTGCATCAACACACATCTCAATTCTTAATGCGAAGCATCACTGTATACTATATATCCTCCAATTCCCGATAGAATAGTTAACATCGGTGTTGTAGTTAACCAATTCTTCAGCTCCTCAAAACTCTTTTGACAATCGTCATTCGATTTGAAAACTACATTCTTCCTTAGAAGTTTAGTCAGAGGGGTTGAGATCAATGAGAACCCCTTAACAAACCTTCGATAATATCTAAACAATCCTAGGAAACTACATATTTCTGATACATTCTTCGGAGCCTCCCACTTCATTATTGCATCTATCTTCTTTGGATCCACTTGTATGTCTTGTCCAGTTACTATATGACCTAAAAATACTACTTGATTCAACCAAAACTCACATTTACTGAATTTGGCATATAATTGTTTCTCCCTCGTAATCTATAAGATTACTCTCAAGTGCTCAACATGTTCTTCGAATACACTAAAATGTCATCGAAAAACACATTTATAAAATGATTTAGGTAGGGCTGAAATACCTTATTCATCAATGTCATAAATGCAATTGGGGCATTAGTTAATCCAAATGGTATTACTAAAAACTTGAAATGTCTATATCTGCTCCTAATTGCACTTTTTGATACATCAACCTCTGCTATCTTTAAGTGATAGTACCCAGAACTCAAGTCCAACTTAGTGAACACCTGAGCTCCTTGCAACTGATCAAATAAATCATCAATTCTAGGCAACGGATACTTGTTCTTCACTATTACCTGATTCAGTTATCTATAATCGATGCACAGTCTCAGAATTCCATCTTTGTTCTTCACAAATTAGACTGGAGCTCCCCATAGTGATACACTGAGTATAATGAAACCCTTTTCCAACAACTCCTATAACTGAGCCTTCAATTCCTTTATTTTCGTAGGTGCCATCCTATATAGCGGAATAGATATAGGAGCAATACCTGTAACTAAGTTAATCATAAACTATGTTTCTCGATCTGGAGGCAAGTTAGATAACTAAGCAAGAAACACATCCAGGAATTCCCTAATAATAGGAATGTCTTGCACATTATGCTCAGTTCAAGTATCAACAATGTGGCCTAAATAAGCGTCACATCCTCTTTACATCAACCTCAAAGCACTCACCAATAAGATCAACCTGAATGGCACTGCTTGACTAATACCTCAAAAATCTGCTCTCGACTAATTAGGAGATACTAATATCACCTCCTCATTATAGCAGTTAATAATAGCCCTAAGAGTAGTGAGTTAATCCAAGTTTAGGATAATCTGCCTCCAATTTCACCTAATCAATTTGAATTAAACACCTCTTGTAGACTTCACCAATTACTGTGATACTACCTATCGGTGTACTCAACTCTAATCTATGTTTCAACAGTTCTCTATCACAATACAACCTAGATGCCAAATGTAGTGCGATAAAAGAATTCATAGATCCAGGATCTAGTAATGCAAAAACTTCATAAGCATTTTTGCAACACACCTGCAATGACATTTGGAGAATTCTGAGCCTCTTACCTGGTGATTGCATAAAATTTGGCTTGAGACTGCGATTGGTTATTCCATACCTCAGTCTTGACATTAGGACTCCTAGAACTCATCCTGCCTCTATGACAATCTCTCTATCTAGATCCACTAGCTCGACTCTGCTAGACAGTAGATTCAATTACTCCTTGTCCTCTCACACCAAATTGAGCTCTAATAATGGCATACAATCTCTGACTGGATGCTCAAATGAGCTGCATCGAAGGCAAGCTCTAAATAGTTTCCAGCACTCACCACTGTGCTTCTTTCCACAATGCTCACAATTGGGTAACTGACTCAATACTGCACCTCTTTCACTGCCAAACTATATGAAGCTACACCTCTGTCTGAATCTTGACTATCTTGATCGATTCGGTGGTCTAGAAGATTAGTTTTGACACTTTCTAAACCTTCTATCAAAACTAACCTGAAATTTACTAGGCCTCTTCATTCTAGAATCCTACCTATACCCTACTTGCCCCTCTTTTAATAGCTACTCAATTATGATCGAGGCAGCTCTCAACTCGGTGAAACTACTCAAGTTGGAGATTGCCAGCCTTGTCCTAATCTTCGTATTCAACATATCTTCAAATCTCTTACACTTGTCTTCTTCAGTAGGAATCAAGGCAGTAGCATACCCCATCAGTTCATTAAACTTTATCTCATACTTTGCCACAGATAAACTGCCCTGCTTCAAATCCAGAAATTCTTTCATCTGTCTGTCCAAGTAGATCTTAGGCATGTAATTCTCCTTAAAGACTCTCAGAAAGCCTTCCCATCTCAAGTTACAAGGCCTTATGGTACTACTTGGAACATTCAAGTTACAAGGCCTTGTGATACTACTTGGAACAGTCTTCCACCATTGATATGTTGGGTTTTATAGTAAAGAAACTATATAGTCGAACTTCTCGTCCAGCTCACAGTCCATCTGATCAAAGATTCTCTCTATTTTCTTTGGCCATCCCTCAACCTTTGCAGGGTCAGTACATCTGTAGAAGTCCAAAGTTCCCTGTTTTCGTAACTTATCATACCTCCTTTATCTTCTGTCGGGAATTCTTAGAGGCATTCTCTCAGGTTAAGACACAGAAGATTCCCTACCAACTCCTACTAACTCTAGGTCGTTTATGTCAACTGACCTTCCAATTTGATCACCTATAGTAGATGACCTATAATAGACAATAACTTCAATTACTATCCACATTTCTCACAGTATTTCATGCCTAGCATTCCTATATATTCCTATGGATGCCAAACCATGCTCTAATACCAAGAATTGTAGTACCCCACTCTCACAGGACACCTACATGACATCCTACCAAATATTCGAGTACATACCCCACAATGGTAACATGCTAAAGCAATCACATCACTAACTTAATCATGGCATCATCATTTAAGAGAAAATTATCATACAAAAAACCCAATTCCTCATTTACATATATAAAACCGAATATGTACATTGTAGCTTTATAATAACATTCATATATGTACATTATCAAAAACTAATTAGAGTTTACATTTCTGTATATAAAAAATGCTACATACTTGAGGAATTATGTAAAAATTTTATTTAGATCCTTCAATCTCAATTGACCAACCTTTGAGTCATTTCTTCAATCCAAAAGTACAAAAACTATACTTCTTCTAGAGTCTCTTTGTCACTAGTATCTCTCTAGAACTTTAAATGTCAATATTGCAATTTTGATGAGTTTTGCGAAATCAATGAGCTACCAATCATCGATGGCTCACTTATAATACGCAACACATGTAGTTCATATAATCATGTAATTCATATCATTTCACTAATAATCATATTGCATCACACATCACTTTGATCACTCCTTTCACATTTCACATTTGGAACAGACAAACAATTCATTTCAATCATTTAAAACATACATATCAATTTTATATGGAATGCTCATAAGAATCACTTTCATTTATTATATTGTTGTGACTAAGTGCCTTTTTACTGGCCCATATCCCTTATAGATATCGGGCTTCTTTCAGATATTGTCCTATATCCCTTAGTAGATACTGGGTACATTAACAACTGAGCTAGAGGCACTTACCACATTTTAAACTTTAAGTTCTTTTTTGGTGGCTACTTCGGTCACAATAGCCTTTATGTTGTCATGCATTCATGTAATGAAATACATCACATTCATATATTTTCAATCATAGTTCATCACATTCATATATTTTCAATTAGTCACTTAATTTTAGTTTCACATTCACATTCACATTTTTTATTAGACCTTGGTCTGGCGTTCAACAATAATGTTGAGTATCACTTATTTCATCAAATTCACAAATAAGGAGCACTTCCAATATATTATTCATGCATTAAATGCCTCAAACATTTAATGGCCAAAATCAACACAATCACATTCACATAATAATTCAATACAAAATTTAGAAAAACAATTAATCAAGTGAGACTATCTAGGTTACTCACAATTTGCTCAAAATAGCTATTGCCTCGAAGTCCTGATAATGTTTGGATGTAGTCACTCTAATTGATCTTCTATATCATGCAACACATATTTACACACATTACAACTTTGCACAATTATATAAGTACTCATTTATGCACATATGGATATATTTTGTACAATGCATGCTCAATGACAATCTTGGGTATTTTTCCTTAATTCATATCTTATGCTCACTCATACATCAAAACTCATATATGTCTAATTTGAACTTAGGTTTACATCTCAATGAAATAAATTTATTCTAAGTTCATCACTCAATCATGCATTAAGGTTCATGGCTCAATACAGTTGATTCTTATAACATCATCAATCAATCATTTTCCAATCCTTTCTTAATGAATTCAAATGACCATGAAATTTGGCGGAGAGGAAGGATAATGTGTGAGGAGCTTATGTTTAAAATTTCAAATCAATCGGAGGTTCAAAGAAGAAGTTATGGCCAAAGAGTGAAGAGTGTCAAAAACTGTCAAACAACATTTGCACCTTCACTGTTATGCATGATTGTGCACTTCCTGTTGATTACTCTCTGTCACGATCGTGCTTGTGCACGATCGTGCACTACCTGATATCTCCTCTCTGTCATGATTACGCTTGTGCACAATGTGCACCTCCCCTGAGGTTGCCTCTCTATCATGATTGTGCAACTTCCCTAAGGTTAGCACGATCGTGCCCTACCTGATGGCTTTTCTCAAAACAGATTTTCAGGTCAATTTGCATGGCCATTTGGACAGAGAAAAAGAAGTATTTAGGCAATATCTTCTTCTAAACAAATGTTTCAAAATGTTTTAAGTTTCTAATGATACCCAATTCCATGTAGTTTAGTTTAGTATTCTGCAAGTTATACTCAAAATACTATCGACTGTTCTCAAAATGCAACAACACCTAATAGTGACAGAATTCAATTTCGATTCCTTCATGAAAATATAATAAACCTCTATAAATTAATATTGTTGGGATAATGATATTTATTATTTTATAAAGATATTAATTAACCGATAAATTAATATTTATTAATTTAAAGAGATTTTTGTAATTGATTGAAGTTAAATTTTGATT
>JANVCQ010000004.1:22600139-22611539 GCA_025531925.1 Erythroxylum plowmanianum
ATGGAATGTAAATCACATTACATAAGCGAAATACATGCATATATGAAAGGAATACCTCATAATATATTATTAACAAGCCATAATGTTAATACATGAATTACAAATATCCATTGGCCTAGGGCACACTACTAACAAAACAAGTTGAATAATGCAGCAAAAGATAAAATAAGAATGAGCAAACAAATGGACTGTCATATGGAAGTTAGTGGTGGATCTCCTGTTGAGGTCAACCTCTCTGGCATTGCTCTCGCCTTCTCCCTCTACTTGATTCTCACCCAGAAGATCAGCTTCAAGTCTAGCTTTCTTCCTCTGCTTTAAGCTCCACCTCTCTGTTGTTTTTCTCTCTTGCTAACCCAACTATGTTCTCTATTCTTTGTTCTTTTCTCCGCCTCCACCTCTCTTTTAATTTCTTTTTTTAGTCTCGATCTTTATTTATAGTGCGAGTTTAGGTTTAGGTTTACAGCTGTCAAAACCTGCACTCGTTGACATGTAATATTAAACTAATTACAAAAAATATTTGTCACATACGTGACTGTGAGAGTCATGGATGTGACTCCCTTATCACACCCGTGACTATAGTAGTCATGGGTGTGACTCCTCTGTCACACCATTAAAATGCATACATAATTTACGTCTAACATTCCTTCTTTTAGGCATAATTTTCTTGTTTTCATGCAACATTCACAAGACACTCCAGTCAACATTCATGCAACATCCACACAATTTTTACTCAATTCATTTCAATTTTGAATTAAAACACTAGAATTTGTAAACAAAATTAAGATATAAATGCAATCAAAATCAATAGAAATTAGACACATTAGTTCCCCCACACGTAAATTATGATTGTCCCTAAGCAAAATAAATAATACTAGATTATACAAGAACAAGCAATGAAAACAATGATTTTCACAAATAATAGTAACTCATAATAATTTATGAATAGACTATTCTCCATATGCTTAGCCAAAATTAATAAGTACTTCATCTCAAAGAACATTAACAAGTGTGATAGCACTCACTCCACTCTCCATCCTCTTATGCATTCAAAGGTAGTATATATTCACTCATCATTCATTTCCTGTAAGGCATCCACCATAGGCTTGCTTACGAATCCAATCTCCGCCACTCATATCAAACACAAACATCAATCCAAAGGTTTTTATTTTAATTGTAATGGGACTAGGTTTAGGATAGGAAAAAGGAAAATCACAGTTTAAAACCACAGAACAAATTGAGCATTTAAAATAATGCCGAAAAATGAAGCATGAAGTACTCAATTCTTTCCTCTCATTTAACAAGGTTATCACTCCCCTTTTTATGTCTCTCCTCTTTCTTTTCATTTTCTAGTAGTCTTCTCTTCCCTTTTTTCTTTTCTATTTCTTTCTTTTTTTCCTTTTTTCTTTCTTCTCTTTTTTTAATTATTTATTTATTTATTTATTTATTTATTTAAAACAAAGAAATTGAAAGAAGAAAAATATAGAGGAGAGATAAAAGTTGCTACAACCATACTCATTCCTAATGCAATAGCCAATTATATGTTATGATCCCCCCACACTTATTCAAGCAATTACTTCCTAAACCTAAGAATACCATTTCAAATGCTCAACTTACCTTATGGTAGGTACAACAAAAAGGATAAACAATTAAATTAAAGGCTCATATTTTGGGTTTAAAAAAAGAAAAGGTTTGTTAAACTTAAAGGGGTTCACTAAGGGTAACATTATGGTGACTTTTTAAGCAAAATGGGTAAATCCTAATTGCCTTCATCATTTCAACATGTGCATAAAATTATATGATCTCAACTAGTATTTGCAAGCAAGTTATAGAGTTCCTTAATTATAAAAGAACACTCTCAGTAAATAATACTTAAATTTGGTATTAAATATTTCAAAAGGCTCAAATTCTTACCAAAGAAAAGTGAAATTCATCTATCACAATAGGCTAATGTACTTTTAATTGAAATCCAAGTTAATCAATCTAAGCATGTAAGTATACTCATTCACTCATGTTATGCATTTCTAATCTCGATTGAGTTTATTTCATGACCATGCATTTCTAACTATTAAATGGGAAAAACAAACACATAACACACAAATAACAATAATTGACCCCCCCCCCCACTTAAATATCACGTTGTCCCCAATGTGATAAGAAAATAAAAGAGGGATCTAAGATGAAAAGTAATGCAAACAAGGAAATTAAACCAACAAGTAATAAAAATAATAAAAAGGAGAAGGATAGAAATACGATACCAATGTGGGGGTGATGGCTGCGTTGATGTGGTGTGAAGCGTGGCATACTACGTCAAGGAGTGGAGAATAGCTATAAGGAGAACAAAGAGAGTGAAAATTAGGTAAGGTAGATCGCTCAAAGTGAGTGATTCCATTGTCTTGTCTCTTCATTGGGATCTATCTTTAAGAATTTGCCAAACTCTCCCTTAGTTGCTTCATCTAGCAATTGGTAATAGTCATCAATCTTCCTTTCTTCTTCCTATAAGGCAAAATCGAAATTTGCAGTATTAATTTGATCAACAAAAGAACATTATTCATAGGCAATAGTAGTAGGAATAAGATCAATATTAAAGATTGAAATTCTACTATTTCTCTCAAAACTGTCATGGTCAGTTTGTTGTTCTTCACATCAATCAAGGTATTGGTAGTGGTCGTAAAAGGCCTCCTTAGGAGTATGGTATGCCCCTATTTTTGCTCTTTTACTTCCCCCATGTCTATGACAACAAATTCTACGAGGACAATCAATCCTCCTACCTTTACCAACACATCTTATATTATTCCTTTTAGATAATGAGTTGACCTATCAATTAATTGTAAACACATGTTTGTAGGTCTCAACTGTCCTAGATCCAATTTCATTTAAATAGAGTAAGGCATTAGGCTTATGCTTGCTTCAAGGTTAAGCATACCCTTAACCTCATCACCATTTACCCATTGATAGTGTCACAATAAAACTCCTGGATCTTTCAATTTGGGGGTAACTACTGTTGAAGAATTGCACTTGCCACTTTTGAAACTATCACCTTCTCATTTAGCTCAAACGTCCATTTTTTGGTGCTTAGTTCCTTGAAGAACTTCACATAAGCTGGAATGTTCTTGATCGCATCCAACAAAGGCAGATTAATATTAACCTTAGAAAACATATTATATAAATAAGAAAATTTCTTATCTTATTTCGAATCCTTAATGTGACTTGGATATGGAATTGATGATCTATAGAATCAATCACCTTATGCAGTCTTGGTCCTTTATTGCCTTTAGTTGCATGTCTAAGTTTTTCACCTTTCTGAACGTGTCTTGAAGAGTTATGCACATTGCTTACCTCATGTTGCTAGTCTGTTTCCTTGATGAGGCTCTCCTTCTCTTGATTACTTGCATTAAATATATTAGAAGGAGTTTCAACATGATTATCAATCACCTTATGACTTCTCACAATAGTAATAGCTTGGGCTTGTTTGGGTTGACTGGGTAACCTTCCCTTTTGATTATTTTGAATTTGAGCAGTGATTTGCCTTACTTGAGTCTCAAACCTCTTTATAGAAGCCTCTAAGGAGTTGAATCTCTTATTGTTCGTTTCTCGATTCTAAGTGGTTACTTAAATAAATGTCTTCAAAATTTCCTCTAAAGAAGGCTTTCTTGGTAGGTTTCAATTTGAGGATTTCCCTTGGAATTGACTTTACCTCTGAAATTCTAATATTATGGTTGAGGTTGCACTGGTGGATTGTTGGTCTTCTACAAAAAATTAGGGTGGTATCTCTAACCAGCATTGTAGGTATTCGAATATGGATCACTGTAATGTGAATCGTGTATTGTTTATGTCTTTAATTTTGGTTTGGTGGATTATAATTAGTAAATTTGGAATTAATTATTACAATTGGAAATTTGATGAATTAAAATGTACATTTAACTTAGGAAAAATGTCAAGTGGTAAGATAAGTTGACACATAGAAATTAAGATGACTAAGCTTATGAAAATGAGTGGCATTTGGCATAGGTAATTAATTGAAAAATGGCAACAATTATTGAGTGACAAATAGCCTAGCATATTGGTGACATTTGTCAGCTTTATTATGGGACAAATGGAATGCATGCCTAGTGACATATGTCATTGAAACATGGTGACACATTGCACCTAGTTGAATTAAGCTCATACAGAAAGTGTTTCTGCTGGAACATTCACCATCTTCTTCTTTTCTCTCCACTGAAACTTGCTTCTATCTCACATCTCTGTATTTTGGTTTAAGTCTTCCCAAAATTCCACACCAATTCCATACTTTTATCCTTCATAAAATTAGGTAAAGA
The DNA here is from genome assembly GCA_025531925.1 of Erythroxylum plowmanianum. NCBI lineage: Eukaryota > Viridiplantae > Streptophyta > Magnoliopsida > Malpighiales > Erythroxylaceae > Erythroxylum > Erythroxylum plowmanianum. Next base: position 22,604,456 of record JANVCQ010000004.1, read on the forward strand.
ACCAGAATATTGTTGTTCTTGTTGTGGTCTTTTATCTTTGACAAAAACCAACCTATTTCTACCTTGAATTTTTGATGATCTTGTATGCATGGAGGGCTAGATTAACTTGATGAATTGAAGTGGAATTTGATTAAACAAGTAAGTAATTATTGATCTTTATGGCATGTTATAATAGAAAGATTATGATGACTGAATTAGGATGGAATGTATAGGATGTTGATGATGAATAGTGCTGAAATATGACGGATAAACTTGGAAGCTTTTATGTTTTGTTCTTGACGTATAAAAACCGTAGGTTATAGGTCATTTTATGAATGAATTAGATTGGGATTTGAAGTATAATGAAGGTTAATTTATGCTAAAGAAAGGTGCTAGTGTAGTGTTCTTGAAATAGGAAAGAACTAGTACTACATGTATAATAGTGAATGATAGTTTCTGCTTTGTTTTGATGCATGAAAGACAATAGTTTATGAGCTGCCAATTGAAAATTTTTAAGTTGGAATTGGAGATGAAATTGATGAGGAATTGGAGTATAATTAAGGTATAATTGAGGTATAATTAATGGACTATTATAAAGATGTTATGAATTTGGTATAAAGGTGTTAGAATATGGAAAAAAAAATTGAAGGAAATGAATGGCAAACCTTCGGTTCACTCATGCCACAATCATGGAAGTTGCATTAGCTCCTTCCCATGATCATGAGCAATGCTTTGAAGTGAAAAAAATTCAGTTTTGTGTGATTATTGAATTAACTAAGGATAAGCCACTTTACTTTGGTGCAATTGGACTTGATTGAGGCTTGAAATGAACTTAGATAGTTACTTAATTAATTGGTTAAGGGTTTGATAAGTTTAGGTTGTTGATTTATGTTATAACTTAAGGAATGGATTGTTTTGATGTCAATGTTTATTAAAAGAATAAAGGTGTTCTTATGAATACAAATGTGATCTAAAGAATATGAGTAATGTATTAGGAATGAATGAATGAGAATTGGGAAATTATGTGAATATATAATGCTAGAAATGGGTGGTGAATATATGGTTGATGAATTTAGAATAATCAAGTTTACTTAAGGTATAAACCTAACTGCAAATGAGTTATATCCAAGCTATGATATATGAATGGTTAAGATTTGTGAATAAGGATTCATACCCAGAAAGTCAATTGCGCATGCATTGAACATGACACGTATACATATGCATGATTGAATATTCATATGATTGATCAACTTAGTAATGTGTAAAAAATGTGTGTCTTGCATGACTAAAGAAGCACAAATTGATAGTCAGCATCCAGACATTACCGGGTCATCAAGGCAATAGCTTATTTAGAGCATGTTATGAGTTAACCTAGATGTTTTCTCACTATGATTAATTTGTTTATGTTTAAATTTCAGTTACTGAATTTTACATATGTTATTGTGATAATTTTGGACATTGTTGGTCTGAGGAGTTTGATAATCAAGAATGTATTGGAAGTGCTTTCAAATTGTATATGTAATACTAAATGTGTACTCAACTAAATGTGGAATGTCAGCCTCAAATCTGAAGAATGTGATAAATGACATAAGCATATTGAATGAAAAGTATTGATAACATATTATGTGAATTGATTCATTCCATTACATTGATATGCATGATTAGATAAAGGAGTTGTGATTGGAGTAACCAACGTGAAAAAGAGCTTTAAGCTCAAGATGTGCACAAAGAGTCACAGGCTCAGTTATTAATGAGTCCGATTCTACAAAGAATACAGGACAGTAATTAAAATGAGCCCGGTATCTACAATAGATACGGGACAGTAAATAGGTGCTCGGTCACAACAAAGTAAAATGAAAGTGGAGTCATATATGCATTTGCATATATAACTTTACATGTATTATGTGAATAGTTGTAATAAATTACTAAATTATTTTAACATAGTGATGTGCAATTTTGTGTACTTGTTATACTTATTAAAATGTACTGAAAGGTGATGTGGTATGCTAAATTGGATACTGTGATATACTTATGAATTTAGTTTTATATCTATGATGTTTGTGTTCTAACTTGAGTGAGCACATTGATAATAGTTCACTCACTGAGTTTGCAAACTCGTCAAAATTGCAATATTAATTTTCAGGTACAAGGGAGACCTAGCTTCGAAGGCAATCTAGTATAAGTTTAATACTGTCAAGTTTTTGGAACAAGAATGGCTCAAAGATCTGGTCAGCTAATATCTGAGGAGTTTAGTAGATTATGTTTATTTAGTTTCTCATTTCATGTAGAACATTTTGTAAAAGAGGAGTAAACTCTTAGATGTTTTTGGTAGTGTAAATATATGGATTATGAAGTGTAATGCTACAATGCAAGTTATGTTTGTAAATGAAGTGGGAAAAGTTGATCTTTTGAATACTTGTGTTATGTGTGATGTCATAATAAGTTATGTGACTATTCTAATGTGTCATTCTTATAGGGTATGTTCTCAAATATCCTCTAGATGTTCGGGCATATGCTCTATGGAAGTGGTATGTTACAATCATTTTGCACCTTCGGTTGAAAACCATTAAGTGAGTTCACTTGTTCCTCCTCACCTGCAAAAGATTCAAAAGAATATGAACAAGCATTAGCTCCATCACCATAAGTTCCATATATAACATATACCCCTTAATTTGGAACAATTTGGGGTCGTTTTATTGTTAGCATTTTCACATGCTTTGTTAGCTCAACCAATTGCATAACCATTTCTTGGCTAGAGTTCACTTCATGAACTCCAACTCTTCTCGCCCTCATGCTCTTTTGTTGAGAATTGGCCCCAACATTTCAAAGATTTTATATAGTTCTTCAGTAGTCTTCTATCCCACAGCTCCTGTTGTTGCATTATCCACTATATACTGACACTTTTATGTTAATCTATCAAAGAAGAATTGGTTCTGCATGTGAAATGGAAAATGATGGTGTGGACACTATATTAGGTAGAGTTTGAAGTTCCCATGCCTCATGGAATGGCTCTCCCTCCATCTAAGTGAAGTTAGCTATCTTTGTTCGCAACTCAAAGGTCTTTTGATGGGAATAAAATTTTCCTATGAATTTGTTGTATATCTCCTCCAATAGAAAATGTCTGGAAAGTGGAATAGAATTACGAATAAAGTTTAAAGGGTCTTCATTAGGAACCTCATAGGAAGATGGCAGTATGTTGTAATGGATGCTCTTTAATTCATAGTTTCTGGCTACCTTTCCCAAACGTATGCACGAAATGGCAATACCAATTGATGGTCTAGTATATTCCTTCATTACCGACTGCCTTTCATCCATCTATTAATCTTCAGCCTTAGGTTCCTTAAGATTGTCTTCAAAGTCCCTTTAAGGTCCTCTTATCCGATGCATGTTATCAATAAAAGAAATGAGTTCACTTTCCCGCAACCTCCTTCCTCGCATAAACAAAACAAAGACAACACTGAATTGGTAAAAAAAACTACTAAAATAATTCAGTGAAATAAAACAACAAAAATGTATGTATGAAAAGACAAAATGATTAAAATTAATTTAAGTCTAAACACTAAATGCCTCCCCGACAATGGCATCAAAAACTTAAAAAAAAACTACTAAAATAATTCAGTGAAATAAAACAACAAAAATGTATGTATGAAAAGACAAAACGATTAAAATTAATTTAAGTATAATCACTAAATGCCTCCCCGACAATGGCGTCAAAAACTTGTTGTGCGAAAATAAGTTTTAAAAATACCCTAGGTTATCTTATTCGCAAGTATACAAGGTAGTTGTAGTTGATTACCCTGGGTTGTCTCTCAAGGAGGTGAAATTGATTCACTCAAATTAATTTTGAATAAAAATAAAAAAATGCAATCCTAAACATTCTATCCAGATTTGTTGAGTAAAGGCTTTAAAGAAAATTAAGCAATTAGACCAAAAAGTAAACTAATTTAACTAGAAGCAAAAAAAAGATTTGATCAACCAGTGTAAAAAACTCTTAAGAAATTAACTTCGCTAATTTAATCTCCTATGCATGACTAAGAGGAATTGATTGGATAATTGTCTTGTTAAAATTAACAATTGGGTTCTACGATCAATTCAAATAATAAACTACATCTAGCTTTCGTATTCGACAAGTTGGTCATACAAATTAATTATGGATACCCAATTACTAATTACCCACTTAAGTTAATATATTTCTAATTTACAACTTAAGTGGCTATAATTTCTCATTCTAATAGTTTGTTCTCTCCATCATTCGTTTAATAGCAAAATGATGCAAAAGTGGCCACACTATTACATCCAATAAGCTCAAAAACAATAGAAAATATTAAGACAATAACATAATCCCTTCATCATGCATAATCGACTAAATTAGCTACATTAATTCTCAAGATTAGGTAATCAAACCATTATGGAATAAAAAAAGTTCATCATCTTCATATACTTCAATCCCATCATTAACAATAACAGAGAAGTATCAAAACAATAAATAAACTATATAAACTGAAATGGATTGTCAAAATAATAGATGAAATAAGTTTAATAATGCAACAGAGATAAAATAGAAAGAGAAACCAATGGACTGTCGGATAAGGACGTTAGTGGTGGGTCTCTTGCCAATTTGCTCACTCCCTGGCATTGACTCTAGCCTTCTACCTCTGTTCACTCTTGCCTAGAAAAACAGATGCTCCCACTGGCTTCAGCTCTACCTTCTCTCTATCTGTCACTTCTCTTCTTTCTCCCCATCGACTGCACTTTTGATGGACCTCATTTTTGGAGCCCAACTATCGTTCTGAATATCATAAAACGTGAGCGTGCATATTACTTTGAACGGTTATTTCAAAGAACCTTTATTAGCCATCATCCCACAAGAGTAGTGTGCCCACACCAGTCAAATACTAAAATCACAATTTGACTTCTTCAACACAATTGTAGTTCCATGTATCTAGTTTATTTTGAACTAAGAATTTTCTCAATCGGAGCTCTACAATTCAAGATATAAGTAAAAATACCAAAGTATGTTTGGTAAACAACCAATCCATACACTTCCAATCAATTTCCTCCCTTTCTCTCCATCAATCTTTTTCAAATCAACACCAATGAATACCAATTTCTATGGGGAGATAGAAAAATGTTTAGGAATCTATTGCTTCAAGAATCACCTCATTTGGAGGTGAAATGGTGAATTTATGGCCAAAAGATTCAAACATGTTTATGTCCTAAATCATATTGTACCTGTCCTGGTGCAATTGCCATAAATTTAAATAGAAATGACATATTGTGTTTGTTCTTAGACTATTTGAAAGAAGACTTCTAGATATACAATTTTTGTAAAGACCACAAAGTGAGATTCTAGCTCTAAAAGGGATCAAAATCATAATTTACTGTAGTTGTCCCGTGAATGTCCGTTTAACGAACATTCATGTCCGCCTAACAGACATAGACAAGCTTGAGAGTGCTTTCCAGACCCAAAAAGGTTCGTTTAACGAACGTGGACTAGGCTGGGGGTGTTTTTATGCCTGAGAAGGTTTGTTTAACAGACCTGAAGTCCGTATGACGGGCATTGGTGATCCAAAACCCCTTCCAAAGCCTCTCTAAAGGTTCCTACATCCATTCTAACATCATATTCACCCATAATCTTCTCAAATTCACTTCTTCTAATGTAATATCACTTATTAACCATTCAATTACCAAAATGAATTCATTAAACTCCCAAATCTCAACTCAAATAACTTGCAACATACACAAACTCTCATCATTCACCATAGCTGTTATGATATACATCCTATGCAGCATCATCACTTATAATGCTCATATCTCTCAACTCTGATATCCAAAATTTACACACTTTATAGCGTTAGAAAGCTAAAAAGGTATGCTACAACTTTCAAGAAGAACACTTTGTCTTGTTCTATCTAGATGAGTCCAATTTTTCCTCTAAATTCAAAACACAATTCCTATCTTTCTTTTCCATAACATATTTCACTTATATGTAACAATAATTTGTATTCAAAATTTATCATCTCAAATTTGATAAATTCTCCAAGTGTACCTAATTTCAACTTAACCTCATCCTTAATTACTTCACATTTCAACTCCACCTCATCCATACACAAATTCACATTTCGACTTAACAATCATCCATACATAAATTCATATTTCATTAACACCATAAAACAAGAGTTTACAACGCTTTATTGGCATTTCAAGTCACAATATATTAATGTTCCAAAATCCCAAATTACACAAGATAATTGAATAATAATTGGTCACAATGCAATTACAGCCTTGTTTTACATAACGACTCTAAAACAAAATAAAATATACAAATCCGGACTAATGTTTTGACTTTCTTTTACTTGATCTTTTGCTCATCACCTGAATAGGGGAAGGAGAGTGGGGTGAGCTTAAAAGCTCGTGGGTAACAGATTTATAACGAGAAACAAACAAAAACCATTGAAAAAGTTCATTGTCGTAGAAAATTCTTGTTGAATCATAAAACACACGTTTCTCAAAATTCTCGTCATGTAATCAAATTCACAACCAACACAATTTATGCATTCTTCAACTTGTTCACAAATCATAAACACATCATAAATGGTTTGGGTAGATCCGTAACATAACGTACTACACATTTCTCATAAGGGTCCTGTATAGCCGTGAACAGAACATACTATTGCAATCCCACAAAATGGACTTGCGTAGCCATGAATTTATGGGAGTCCATGAAGGAGTTCCATGTCACTAGCGAGCAAGCAGGAGAAGCCTTTTAGTCAAAGTGCACTTGACAGGCAGAACAAACCACCACAAACTCACATAACATGTTATTCATGACTTAGAAATCGATTGCCCAAATGGCACATTTTGAAAACTTGTCTTTCATGAGCACGAAATATTTTATATGCATTTCTGAAAGTTAATTTCATAAACATAAAGTCATTGATGCACTCATATTTTCTTATCTTTTTATACTGTTACAATTAGTTTTTATTCTCATTTGATGTCTAAATCACGTGATTTACATTGATTTCATCATTTCAGGTGTTTTATGTGTCAAGTAAAGAAAATCATGCTAAGGAGGGAGATTTAGGACTTTTGGATGTCATTT